>JAGDYQ010000179.1:1194353-1224020 GCA_021962125.1 Bulinus truncatus | reverse complement strand
TATAATATTATATGTAAAATATACCATTTGGCGCCCCTTTTTGAGTATCGCCCGGGGCATGATGCACCCCCTTGCCCACCCCTCATACGCCTCTGGGTCATGGGAACAAAAACAACCCTCAATGTGGTTAAAACAGATCGTAAAGTTTTAGAACCAAGTTGATAGCTTATTAATTCGTTTTATTATTATTATTTTTTTTATAAAAATCATCAGCTAAAGGCGATTTCTTTAACCTGTCGAAATTTCACTAAAAATAATGAGAAAAAAAAAACCTGAAGAGAATGGATGATTGATAAAAACACTCACTCGCGAATTCTTTGTAAACATTTTTTTTTTATTTCAAAGCATACCATAAAGTGTGATGATGGCAAGTAGGCGGGGATACATTTATTTATTTAAGTAATACAACGATGTTGATTAGTCACTAAACAAGAGATGTCCCGTGCTTGCAATCATTTAGACTGTCTTCGCTACTCTGTACTTCAGCTGATGGTCATTGATTTTTATACACCGTTGGGCTGCTTCTTCTTATGTAGGCCAGTGTTAATCACTTCAACCAAAGCAGACGAAATTAAATGTTAGTTCAAAAAAATAGCGTTGTGGGGTTTTCCCGATTTTTTTTTCTATTAATATTGAAGTAGGATGGTCTGCACATTATCGTCATTCATGATGTCTTTTGTGGGGGTGATGAAAGGGCGATGTTGTAGGGATGGGTGGGCGGGGATGAGGGGAAATAGGTATGGGTGGGTGGGGATTGGGTGGAAAAGGAGGGGGGGTCAGATGGGCGGATACATCTGCAGTTACCTTTTTTTTTCAAGACTTACCTTTTAGTCTTCCTTATAATTAATATAGTAGTGGGTTAGGCTAGTCTTCATTTGTGTTTGCTGTAGGCATGTTTCATCATTGTGACATGATGTTCTATATCATTGACAGCACTATTTCATTTCCTTTCAGTCTCCACATCCGCGTTTGTGATTAAAGACCCAAATGTCAGAAAGGCAGATGTGTGACCTAACTGACACGACAAAAGGCTTGATGCCAGTCAGTGGCGGGAGGTTAAAACGGTTACACATAGCACAGACCTAACTGGCATATCAACAACACACATAGCACAGACCTAACTGGCATATCAACAGCAGATTCACAGGGAGGCCCATGAATTATTCTTATGGCCACCCAGTAGAACCATCGAGCAGTACGCGAGATCTAGGAATAGTGTCGATTTGTAGGGCCTAGGACGAGTGTCGATTTGTAGGGCCTAGGACGAGTGTCGATTTGTAGGGCCTAGGACGAGTGTCGATTTGTAGGGCCTAGGACGAGTGTCGATTTGTAGGGCCTAGGACGAGTGTCGATTTGTAGGGCCTAGGACGAGTGTCGATTTGTAGGGCCTAGGACGAGTGTCCATTTGTAGGGCCTAGGACGAGTGTCAATTTTTAGGGCCTAGGACGAGTGTCAATTAGTAAGGCCTAGGACGAGTGTCAATTTGTAGGGCCTAGTACGAGTGTCAAATTGTAAGGCCTAGGACGAGTGTCGATTTGTAGGGCCTAGGACGAGTGTCAAATTGTGGGGACTAGGACGAGTGTCAATTTGTAGGGCCTAGAACGAGTGTCAATTAGTAAGGCCTAGGACGAGTGTCAATTTGTAGGGGCCTAGGAAGAGTGTCAATTAGTAAAGCCTAGGACGAGTGTCAATTAGTAAGGCCTAGGACGAGTGTCAATTAGTAGGAGCCTAGGAAGAGTGTCAATTAGTAAGGCCTAGGATGAGTGTCAATTAGTAAGGCCTAGGACGAGTGTCAATTTGTAGGGGCCTAGGAAGAGTGTCAATTAGTAAGGGCTTGTACGAGTGTCAGTTTGTAGGGGCCTAAGAAGAGTGTCAATTAGTAAGGCCTAGGATGAGTGTCAATTAGTAAGGCCTAGGACGAGTGTCAATTTGTAGGGCCTAGGAAGAGTGTCAATTAGTAAGGCCTAGGATGAGTGTCAATTAGGCCTAGGACGAGTGTTAATTTGTAGGGCCTAGGACGAGTGTCAATTTGTAGGGCCTAGGAAGAGTGTCGTTTTGAGTGATATAGTACGAGTGTCATTTCGAGTGATATAGTACGAGTGTCATTTCGAGTGATATAGTACGAGTGTCATTTCGAGTGATATAGTACGAGTGTCATTTCGAGTGATATAGTACGAGTGTCATTTTGAGTGATATAGTACGAGTGTCGTTTTGAGTGATATAGTAGGCTACGAGTGTCATTTTGAGTGATATAGTACGAGTGTCATTTTGAGTGATATAGAACGAGTGTCATTTTGCGTGATATAGTACGAGTGTCATTTTGAGTGATATAGTACGAGTGTCATTTTGAGTGATATAGTACGAGTGTCATTTTGAGTGAAATAGTACGAGTGTCATTTTGAGTGATATAGTACGAGTGTCATTTTGCGAGGCCTAGGAAAAGTGTCTGAGCCGAAAGGATTAGTTGCTAGTTTTATTTTAGAGAGATGACACATAAAATTTCAAATTCCTCTGGGGGGGGGGGCCTTCGCTCGGCGCGTGTCCTGTGTCGGTCATCCCGTTGGCCAAGCTCTACTACGAGTGAGGAAGAGTAGTGCTCACCTGTTCCCACACAGGCTGGACCTACCAGACGACTGATCGTGGCTAACATAATGAACAACAGACTTATTTTAAGCCTGGCAGATTGTGAGACGTCAGGAAATATCCCGGCCCACAACTGAGCTCCAACCCGATATCTCAATTGTCACAAATTTACTGAAAAGTTTTATGTAAACAACAGGAGACCAGTGGCCGCACTGAGTGCTTAATAGCAGCTTGTTTAATGGCCAGATAAATAGAAGATGTATTGACTTCAATGATATCAAAACACTAGACCAAAAGACCAAACTTATAAATGCCAAACGGCAGACATGGTGGTCAGATTGACATCACAAACGGCAAAACATACAGGCCTATTAGACACTATGGCCATCAGAGTACTGACCAAATAGCCGTTACGGCATCAGGATACTGACCAAATGGACGTTACAACATCACAGTACTGACAAAACTGACATCCCAACAGTAGCATCATATCTGACCTCAATTGATAACACTCAATAGTTTCACTAATTTAATAAAACTTTCAAAACAACTATACCTTGTACCAGTGGCTTATCTAAGGAGGGACGAGGGGAGGGGGGTGTCTCGCCCCAAAAGGCATTTTTTTTCTACCATCTAATAGTGGCATTTTTTTCCAATTAAATATTTTGCCATGTTAATGGGGTGGCTTTTTTTTTAAGAGTACAGGCACTATAATTTCTTGTAGAAAGAGTGAACAAAATAACCTAAATGGAAATTATCATAGTATATATATACTAGCCGTACCCTGCAAAACATTTGCATAGAGTTATATCCCCTTAGGCTTGATCGGTAGGCGAGGTTATTTTTTGGTTTCGGGCAGATCCGATTTTTTCATGGTTATATTTTAAACTGGAATACTGTTGTATTAATTCTTTACTTTCGATTTAACGCAGAACCCAAAATCGCTATTATTATATTAGACTAGTTTAAGAAGTAGCATAGTTAAGCATGGATATAATTCAAGTTATCAGCTGCAGGTGTGTATCTTGTTTATTCAATATCTGTTAAGCAAAACATATATTTTCTTAATCAGATTTAGATCATGTTTTCATGATACAAGTTTAAAGACGGAAAAAGCCATATACATATTTAATGACCTATTGGATGAAATAGTTTTAATGTGTATGGCGCTAGTTTAAAGTTTAAAACTTAATGTACAACATACAACTGAAATTTGATACATGTAGCTTCTTTCTATAATCAAGAAAGAGATTTGATAGCATGCGGGAGATATGGACACTTTTGTTTACAACATGCCGGCTATAAAATTTCAACACATTTTATTTAAAACAGATACACTCCAAGCTATAAAGAGACTGTTCAGTAAACTCGCTATTATCTGACTTGCAATTAGAACAATTCAGTAAACTCTCTATTATATGACTTGCGATTAGAACAATTCAGTAAACTTTCTATTATATGACTTGGGATTAGAACAAATCAGTAAACTCTCTATTATATGATTTGGGATTAGAACAATTCAGTAAACTCTATTTTCTGACGCACTGAGCCGGTCTTCCGTTCCTACAGGCCGGATAGTTGATGGGGCTGCAATACTTATTAGAAAAAAAACAGACTTCACTTCACGTTTGTTTCTAATCTTTGTTACAAGGGAATATCAGAACATCAGTTGTTACAAGTGAATATCAGAACATCAGTTGTTACAAGTGAATATCAGAACATCAGTTGTCACAAGTGAATATCAGAACATCAGTTGTCACAAGTGAATATCAGAACATCAGTTGTCACAAGTGAATATGAGAACATCAGTTGTTACAAGTGAATATCAGAACATCAGTTGTTACAAGTGAATATCAGAATATCAGTTGTTACAAGTGAAAATCAGAACATCAGTTGTTACAAGTGAATATCAGAACATCAGTTGTTACAAGTGAATATCAGAACATCAGTTGTTACAAGTGAATATCAGAACATCAGTTGTCACAAGTGAATATCAGAACATCAGTTATTACAAGTGAATATCAGAACATCAGTTGTCACAAGTGAATATGAGAACATCAGTTGTTACAAGTGAATATCAGAACATCAGTTGTTACAAGTGAATATCAGAACATCAGTTGTCACAAGTGAATATCAGAACATCAGTTGTTACAAGTGAATATCAGAACATCAGTTGTCACAAGTGAATATCAGAAAGTCAGTTGTTACAAGATAATCTGGTCGACTATCAAACAAGCCGGATAACATCTCTTCCTTATTATATGCGCACTTACCATAGTGTTGAATGTTTTTCGTTTCTACCAATTTCGTTAAAACGCGATTCTACCTGTGTCAAATGTCAATGTTAAATGACTTTGTACCAACTGACTTTTATTGTATGTATTACTCTTCTCCGTCAGGGTGGTGAGGAACTATCATCTTTACCGCCATCTGGAGGAACATTTGAGTACATAAGATGGGAGTCGAGCTGCTGTGTAAATCATCTAGTAATACTTAAGTGTTGATGTGTGGCCGTGATTTAGAATAGAGGTTTATGACGGCCACATATATGTGTGGATCTGTGTGGTCTAGACACACACACACACAGAGAGACAGACACATTAGACAGACGTTTCACACACACACAGACACACACAAACATGCACATACAACGAAATGCACAGACACACACAGACACACAGACTCACATAGAGACACAGACTCCGATAGACACACACACTCAGACACACATACACATAGACACACATAGACACACATAGACACACATAGACACACAGACACACATACACATAGACTCACATAGACACACATAGACACACACACAGACACACATAGACACACATAGACTCACATAGACACATGGTGTTAAGTATTTTACTGCTCAACCAGGGCTACACTTTGTATTAAAGTTATATTTAGACATGAACTTAAAAATAAACAATGGCTGTTAAACAGATATATAGATCATAGATATGTAGATGATAAATTGATAACTAATAGATGTGTGACGGACAGATAGACAGATAGACAGATAGATAGATAGATAGATAGATAGATAGATAGATAGATAGATTGATAGATAGATAGATAGATAGATAGATAGATAGATAGATAGATAGATAGATAGATAGATAGATAGATAGATAGATAGATAGATAGATAGATAGATAGATAGAAAGATAGATAGATAGATAGATAGAATCAATAATATTTTTAAAGTATTTTTTTTAAACCAATTTTTTTTTTTACATTTGTAGTTGTGCATTAACTATTGTGTTTTGATTTTTTAGCTAGTGAAAATCTCTCTCGAGATAAAACAGAGAAGATGTCAATGTCTGGATGTGTACCATCTGTGACTTCAATAAGATTACAAACAACTGGCAGAGATTATACTGTTTCCCCCTCTTCTATATACAGTACTAGCCATTCTCTGGTGTTTATTCTAACAAAACAAAAAAATACAATATTTGCGCGGGCACATGTTTGGTTTATTTTTCATCCTTTGACACGAAAGTGAGCTATTCCCTTCAAGAGACTCACTTCATGTGTACAGTTGGACTCATTTCTCATCTCTTTCAAACAACAACCTTTCTGCTCTTCTATTTTCACAGTATCACTGCTATCAGGTACACAACCTGAAGTGTGACGGTGATCCAGCTATTTGTAAGACATGAATGTATGAGTTGTATCGAGGTGGCATTAAATGATTCTACCATAAGCCTGTGTCGGATAAACTTATGGCTTGTCTTACTGTTGGGGATTCGATCATTACCTTTAACCCCCACAACATCCTCATGGTCTTTATTTTTATTTATCTAGAAATCGCGTTTATTTTTTTTTTCGTTTCACACGTTTCCACATCTGTATCTTTTATTTTTTTTTAATCTATTGCTCTTCACACCAAGGTTCTTCCGTTAGACTAACATCAAATAATTGATAGATGGATGTTTTGAAATCTGACTTTGTTTAGTTTAGTTTAAGTCATTGTTTAGTTACTATCATTGTTTAGTTACTATCATTGTTTAGTTTCAACCATTGTTTACAGCCTGTCAATATTTAGTTTTATTCGTTGTTTAGATTCAGTTTCTATTGCTCCTAAGTTGTTTCTTCCCATTGGAAGAATATTACATAACACTGCAGCCATAAATCATATACACTTATAACATTTCAGTTATTATATCTATACAATTCAGCAATAATAACTACATACTGTGATCACTGTAACAAAACTTCACGAAATAGAAATAAGCTGTACAGACATTCTATTTAAAATTGCTTAAAATATGCACGCTTTTCTCTTATTTATTTGTACAGAGTTAACATTAATTTCAAAACGTCTAGGATAGTCGTTCTCAAACCACTACCTAATGTAAGAAGCCCCTTTTTTTCGAAACCCACCTGAAAAACGTTGTTTTTTTTTTCGCGATCCACCTAAAAAACGTTTTTTTTTTCCGCGACCTACCTGTGAAGAAAAAACTACCGAAACAGATTGATAATAAAAACCTTCATTAAATTTATATTTTCACATCCTTACAGTGTATATAAATAAAACTTTCGAAATTAGCAACATGTAAAAAAATGGAGTTGCAAGCATGTACATTGACTCTCAATCAATTTATGAGGAAATACATTTTGTCGCCAACCACATGAACTTAATCCGCTCACCGAGCCACATCTTGAGAACAACTGGTCTCGTACATCAAACTGTTCAATGAATGAATGTATACAAACAAACCGACAAACAAACCATCAAACAAACCAACAAACAAACCATCAAACAAACAAACAATCAAACCAACAAACAAACAATCAAACAGACCATCAAACAAACCAACAAACAAACCATCAAACAGACAAACAAACAAACCATCAAACAAACCAACAAACAAACATACAAAAAAAACCATCAAACAAACCAACAAACAAACCATCAAACCAACAAACCAACAAACCAACAATCCAAAAAAAAACCAACCAACAAACCAACAAACAAACCAACAAACAAACCAACAAACAAATAAACAACAAACAAACCAACAAACAAACAAACAAACCAACCAACAAACAAACCGACAAACAAACAACTGTCATGACAAACGTTTCTAGCCAGTAACCAAGGCCTGGTGGTGAAATTTAGTGCAGGGTCGAGTGGTGTGTGTGAAGTCCAAAGGTTGAGATGAAATCTCTTAGATCATATAAACCACTAATGGGACGTTTTTTTTTATAATGCCCTCCTATCATAGCAGATAGTGCAATGGCATTGGAGGCACCTCGGGAGATATAGCGGGGATTTTAGCCAAGACCTGGAAGATCCACTGAAGATCGAACCATCGAGCCTCAGGTTGACAGTCAAACGCTTTACCGCACGGCCATTTTCCCCTCGCAGGGTTGTGTAGCGACTATTGCTTAATACATGTTTGTTGTTGTTGTTGTTGTTGATTCAATTCACGTACGATTCCTTTTATGAATTTTGTCTTTAAACGAATCACACTCGTAAACCGAGGGTTTCCCCTATGGATGAAATGGCAGCCTTTAGGGTGATGACTTGGGTCACACCCCCGCAAGCACCTCGCCCCAGAGGGTTGGGGGTGCCGCGCAACGGAATTGTCTACAATACGGCGATCAGTCTACATCTACGACTCTCGGCCTGCCGCATATGCCACTCGCGGCCCGCCGCACGCGTTTGACAAGACCCGGCCCCTGGTAAAAACAACAATTAAATCAAAGCTATACATTTTATATGAATGTTTATAGTTTAGTTTATTATTTATAATTTATAGTTTAGTTTATAGTCTACAGTTTGTAGTCTATAGGTTACAGTTTAGTTTATAGTTTATGTTTATAGTTCATAGTTTAGTTTATATAGTTTATAGTTCAGTTGATAGTTTATAGTTTAGTTTATAGTTTACAGTTTAGTTTATATGTTATAGTCTATGGTTTATAGTTTATGGTTTAGATTGTAGTTTAGTTTATAGTTTATTGTCTATAGTTTATAGTTAGTTTATACTTTAGTTTATAGTTTATAGTTTAGTTTATATTTTATAGTTTATAGTTTAGTTTATAGTCTATAGTTTATAGTTTACTTTAGGGTTTAATTTATAGTTTAGTTTATATTTGAGTTCATAGTTTACAGTTTATAGTCATTGCTAAGATAAAAAGCGTAGAACACAAAATATTTCTTTTCCTGGAAGAAGTATTATTATTTAGATTTAGGACACCAGAATGATCAGGTCAACGATCTAGGAAGATCATAAACAGAGAGCTACTGAACTGTCAGCACAGTGGATCAAGAAAGAGTTCTAAGGGAAACATCAATGAGTGTTTACAAAGACAACAAAAGGGGGGGGGGGCGGTGTGTTTTATTGAGTTCAGTTGTTTGTCACTTTGGCTTTAACTTTGTCTACATACACCTCTACACTGGGACGGGCAACTACACCTCTACCTGGTGCAGGGGATGGAGGGGGGATGGGACCTACATCTCTACCTGGATGACATATTTCACGGTTGTGGGTACCTAGGTTTTAAACGCAGTGCGTTTTTTATATTATTACGTCTGCGGATATAATGTTAACCTGGTGCTTACATTATCTCCAGAAATAATGACTGTATTGTTAAACCATATTTCTAAGCTAATGGCGGAATCTATATTTAGCTTTGTGACTACATTCTATAAATAGACAAGTTTCCCTTTTTTAATTTTTTACATTTCAGGGAAAGAGCACTCAATATAAATAAGGGGTTATTCACATATTACATCATGTACATTTTTAAAAAAATAAAACGAATTCATGAGTTTTATTTTTTATCTGCCTAACATCTACCCCCAACCTTCCTGTATGTGACGAACTAAAACTGTCTTTCTGAGTCCGTAAGTTGTTTTTTTTTCTCTTTTGGTAAATAGACATTCTGTGGTAGGTTGACAAACCAATAGTGTTATATCTGTATAACTGAGGATATTCAGAGTAGAATTGAGATCTAAAAGTGTGCTTACATCTGCACAACTAAGGATATTCAGAGTAGATTTGAGATCTAAAAGTGTGCTTACATCTGCACAACTAAGGATATTCAGAGTAGATTTGAGATCTAAAAGTGTGCTTACATCTGCACAACTAAGGATATTCAGAGTAGATTTGAGATCTAAAATTGTGCTTACATCTGCACAACTAAGGATATTCAGAGTAGATTTGAGATCTAAAAGTGTGCTTACATCTGCACAACTAAGGATATTCAGAGTAGATTTGAGATCTAAAAGTGTGCTTACATCTGCACAACTAAGGATATTCAGAGTAGATTTGAGATCTAAAAGCGTGCTTACATCTGCACAACTAAGGATATTCAGAGTAGAATTGAGATCTAAAAGTGTGCACAACTAAGGACTTCAGAGTAGAATTAAGATCTAAATATGTGCTTAAAATAACGCAGTGGCTACGGTTACGCCCAACGTAATCCGTATTTTTTTTCCGGGTTACGGCCATAGATATTGCTCCACACCCTAACCCTAACCCTATCCCTAACCCTAACTCTAACCCTAATCCTAACCCTATCCCTAATATCTATGGCCGTAACCCTGGAAAAAAATACGGATTACGTCGGGCGTAACAGTAGCCACTGCGTTAAAATAAAATTTTAAAAAATGTACGTTTAAGTTTTCTGGTAATGTAATTAATGACCAGCTCACCGTGTCCATACATATGTGTGAGTATGTTTGTCAATGAATATTAGCTTGTGTATGTGAATATATGTGTGTATGTTTGTCAATGAATATTAGCTTGTGTGTGTGAATATTTTTAAAATGGAAAATAAAGATACATTATTCTCTTTTTAGTCTGTGATGTTTGTTTGATTTAGACATGAATTTTTTTTTTTTTACTTTTAAAAATTGTTTTAATTGTTACGTCCATCGTTTTGCAAAAATAAAAAAAAACATAAGTATGTTCGTATAGTGCAAAATAGCTGGGTGTTTTAGAATATTTTATAAAACTGGTAACTTTGGAGTACAGTCGCGAAAAAAGGTTTGAGTACCGCGGTTATTGATGATTATGATGGTATGGTGGCTACAGTGTTTTAGATGATTGTGATGATATGGGGCTAGCGTGTTTTAGATGATTGTGATGGTATGGTGGCTACAGTGTTTTAGATGATTGTGATGGTATGGGGGCTAGCGTGTTTTAGATGATTGTGATGGTATGGGGCTACAGTGTTTCAGATGATTGTGATGGTTTGGGGCTACAGTGTTTCAGATGATTGTGATGGTATGGATTACAGTGTTTTAGATGATTGTGATGGTATGGGGGCTACAGTGTTTTAGATGATTGTGATGATATGGGGCTAACGTGTTTTAGATGATTGTGATGGTATGGGGCTACAGTGTTTTAGATGATTGTGATGATATGGGGCTAACGTGTTTTAGATGATTGTGATGGTATGGGGCTACAGTGTTTCAGATGATTGTGATGGTATGGATTACAGTGTTTTAGATGATTGTGATGATATGGGCTACAGTGTTTTAGATGATTGTGATGGTATGGAGGCTGCAGTGTTTTAGATGATTGTGATGGTATGGGCTACAGTGTTTTAGATGATTGTGATGGTATGGGCTACAGTGTTTTAACTGATTGTGATGGTATGAGGGCTACAGTGTTTTAGATGATTGTGATGGTATGGATTACAGTGTTTTAGATGATTGTGATGGTATGGTGGCTACAGTGTTTTAGATGATTGTGATGGTATGGAGGCTGCAGTGTTTTAGATGATTGTGATGGTATGGGCTACAGTGTTTTAGATGATTGTGATGGTATGGAGGCTGCAGTGTTTTAGATGATTGTGATGGTATGGGCTACAGTGTTTTAGATGATTGTGATGGTATGGGCTACAGTGTTTTAACTGATTGTGATGGTATGAGGGCTACAGTGTTTTAGATGATTGTGATGGTATGGATTACAGTGTTTTAGATGATTGTGATGGTATGGTGGCTACAGTGTTTTAGATGATTGTGATGGTATGGAGGCTGCAGTGTTTTAGATGATTGTGATGGTATGGGCTACAGTGTTTTAGATGATTGTGATGATATGGGCTACAGTTTTTTTACTGATTGTGATGGTATGAGGGCTACAGTGTTTTAGATGATTGTGATGGTATGAGCTACAGTGTTTTAGATGATTGTGATGGTATGGAGGCTATAGTGTTTTAGATGATTGTGATGGTATGGGCTACAGTGTTTTAGATGATTGTGATGATATGGGCTACAGTGTTTTAGATGATTGTGATGGTATGGAGGCTGCAGTGTTTTAGATGATTGTGATGGTATGGGCTACAGTGTTTTAACTGATTGTGATGGTATGAGGGCTACAGTGTTTTAGATGATTGTGATGGTATGAGCTACAGTGTTTTAGATGATTGTGATGGTATGAGCTACAGTGTTTTAGATGATTGGGACTGTATGGCTGCAGTGTTATAAGCATAAGTAATAAATGGTTGTAGTGTTGTGGATATGTGTGATTGGACGACTGCAGAATTATTATAGCTGATTTGTAGAGATATAATTACTGCAATGCTACACATGTATACAATTTACGGCTGCAGTATTATGTAATATGTGATCGTTCGCTTCAGTGTAACAAAAGTTCACACTGCAAGCTACAGTCACATACACACACACACACAGTAACGTGCAAATATGTCACCATGTATGGCTGCAGTGCAAGTTGTGAACGGGAGGGTATGGCTGCAGTGTGAGGTTGGACGGGATGGTATGGCTGAAATATCAGTGCCAAATGCTGTTCAAGACTTGTTTGTCTTGGAAACTGAGCTGAAGTGTTGATTCTGTCGCCACTCATTTAAAGCAACAGCAATTACCACATTTGAGATGCAAGCAAAATACAACACAGTCACCTTTTGTTAACAAAGCTAATCAAATCACCTCTCCCCCCCCTCTCTCTCTCCCTCTCTCTCTCTCTCTCTCTCTCTCTCTCTCTCTCTCTCTCTCCCCCCCCCTCTCTCTCTCTCTCCCCTCTCTCTTTTACCTGCAGTTATTGCACAAAAACATGTACTCACTTTCAGCCATCTACTGGGTGAGCCACATTAATGGTGGTACGAGTTATCTTCCCAGACATCACCGCACATGTACAGCTGTGTATTTTTGAAAACGCTAACCTAGTAAATAAGTCTTTGATATTCAAAGTCGTTAGCAAAATTGTACTGACAAACAACGATGGCGTAGATCAAACGCCACGGTGACATTTGACCAATGGCCTCGAATGTTTATCAAATTGAGATGGGTGAGTGCAGGAGGTACATTAGTACATCAGACTGGTTGTTCCAATTATATTGATGAACTAGCAACATATAGGTGATATCTTTTAGAAACTGCTCGCCTGTTGTAAGACTATAGGATCATAGTTTATAACCCCGGCAATGTTATTATGAATCAACTGACACCTACAGAGGTTAAATGTCACAGTTTCCATTCATAAAATCTAGTTGCCTTTTTTTGTTTTTCGTTGTCAGAAATTCGGGCGAATGTGTCATTTCATCTTCCTCCACTTCCATTTTAGTCAGTAGAAATATAAATAATAAATCTGTAATAAAAAAACTTTTTTCTACGGAGGGCCACATAGAAAAATGTATTGTTATCGGCGGGCCGCATAAATATTTTGTCTACTTTTACAATTATAAATTACAACGCATGAAAATATGAACTAATAACAATAACTATGGATGTATTTGTCATTTTATTTCCCATTCACCCTATATTACACATAAACATTACATTTAAAAAAAAAACGAACTAAATCAGTTCAGTGCTACTTTGTTAATAAAACTTTACTAATCATATTAATTCAACTAAAGTTTATTGTTACCTGCCATAATAATTATGAAGATAAATGAACATAATTTACATACAAGTTGACCACAGAGTACATTTATAATTAATGAGAAGTATGCAACTGTTCACAATTTCGCATAATGTTCGTAAACTGTGGAACCAGTTTACTGGTTGTGATTCACAAGACAGCATGTGCATTGCAGTCAGTCAACATCGATCTGTTCTTAGACTTGTTTATTTTCATAAAGAAAACGCTTGTCACAAATGTTTGTAGACCCCATTATTGAAAAAGCTTGGCAGCAAAGTTTTTTATTTGTGGAAATGTCACTGCTGGCAAACATCCTTAAAACTGCAGCAAAAGAACTGGCTTGAACTTCTCCTTCAGGTCATAATCTGCTTATAGGTCTTGCAGCTCTAATTAATATTATTAGGCCATAAAACCGATTTAATATCCTTAGATTTGAATCAAGTAGTCGGGATAAAATTTTAAAAAATACAGCGAAAACTCTAAACAAAGAAAATTACCATCGACTGAGGATCGCAACATGCATACGGGCCGCATTTTATACTCTGACGGGCCGCATGCGGCCCGCGGGCCGTAGTTTGCCCACCCCTGCGACAGTATATGTTCATATTTTCATAATGGAATATGCATTACTTTTTTAACGCCATACTTGGACGCGTGGTTTTGGTGGTGAGTCACGCAGCTAAATGGCGACCTTCTTCAAAATTCTTGTTTTGTTTGTTTTTTAACGAAAATTATATGTCGCTGCATGCCCCTGCATAACCTTTCCCTTACCCCTTGGGGTAAGCGTACCGCCGATTGAGAATCGCGACACTAAATGATTGTTTACTTTTGAAAAAAAATCTGTTGTCTTTAAAACAAGCACATCATTAGACACAACCCGGTGCTTTAGTAACTGCTCCCGTGAGTCAGTGTAATCATCAGGTTTAGATCAGGCTTGCGGAGCCGCCAAATTTTTTTCCGGCTCCGGCTCCAGCAAAAAGTAGCTGCTCCCGGCTCCTCTGCTCCGGCTCCGCAAGCCTGGTTTAGGTATTATGTATCTAATCTTTGGTGTAATTGTTGCACTGGATTAAATAACAATATATGTGTGTACGTGTAGGCCTGTTGATAGCATTCAGGTTTACGAATGTTTTAAAACATATCTGTTTGGTACATCTCAAATGTTTATAATGGGGTTGGACGTCCCGGGGGATGGAAGGGGTAAAAGCTTCCTTAGCCCTAAATGGCCATCAGGGAAGATGTAGTGTAGAATTAATTTGTTTCTATAACCTCGCCATATGAAGGGATTGTGTGGTTATCACAACGCCCAGTCGTCTTAACTTCCCCAAAACTTAAGTCAGATACCCATGTAAAGTTTGGTGGACTTGTGGGACTTGGTGGACTTGTGGGACTTGAACCAACTTTTACCAGGACCAGGAGAAATTCACACAAGGATTGAACCCATGACTCTGGTCGACAGTCGAGCATTTTCATCACTCGGCCACCAGGTCCACAGGGGGGGGGGCGGGGTGATACTGTGTCAATTTGTTTTCATTATTTTAAAGACTATTTTGTAATTAGTGTTAATTTCTAAAACGCTTAGTCATGTGTTCATTTTGTAATACTTAGTACTGAATTTGTAAGCTCTAACATTCCGCAAGTTCAAAGTGCATCTAATAACGATCATAAGGGGGTCAGCCGTAAGAATACGATTGTGTCATAATAACTTCTTGTCATAAATATTTCTGATGTGTGTCGGGAAATTCAGACAATGGTTTTAAAATGTGTTCAACTTCTAAAATAAACTATTCACAGTAGGTAAATACTTCATTGAAAAGGCGGTTCCATGATTTTTTGACTCCGAGACATTTCGACCCCGCTAATTCCATCCCGGACAGTTCGACACCGCGAAACTTCGATCCTGGGGCAGTTCGACACCGCGAAACTTCGATCCTGGGGCAGTTCGACACCGCGAAACTTCGATCCCGGACAGATCGACACCGCGAAACTTCGATCCCGGACAGTTCGACACCGCGAAACTTCGATCCCGGACAGTTCGACACCGCGAAACTTCGATCCCGGACAGTTCGACACCGCGAAACTTCGATCCCGGACAGTTCGACACCGCGAAACTTCGATCCCGGACAGTTCGACACCGCGAAACTTCGATCCCGGACAGTTCGACCCCGGACTTTTCGACCCTGTCAACTTATAAAAATAATATTTGAATTATTATACCCTTGTTTTTGATATGTTTATTAACTTTTTCCAACGAGTGTATAATTGTTTCAAGTAATATTTTTTATCAGCTGAAAGGGTCGAATTGTTCGGGGTCGAACTGTCCCGGGGTCAAGTGACGCGGGGTAGAAATGGCGGGGTTGAACTGTACCGGGGTCAAGTGACGCGGGGTAGAAATGGCGGGGTTGAACTGTACCGGGGTCAAGTGACGCGGGGTAGAAATGGCGGGGTCGAACTGTCCTGGGGTCAAGTGACGCGGGGTGGAAATGGCGGGGTCGAACTGTCCCGGGGTCGTAAAGTCTGGCCACCCGAGAAGGCTGATTGCATACATCAAATTACTTTCTAAAAAAGTTCATATTAGATAGTGCCCATAACATATACATCTTGAAATAGTTCCTACTTGAGTGTAAAATTAGTTTCGACGTCGACGTCATTGTTCTCATCACAAAAGACAATGCATCAAAACATGTTTGTCATATTCATTTGGCATTCCATTTTTAATACGAAGATTTCATACTTTACTCCCTTTCAATGTAGCTTAACACGGGTATGACATACACACCCAGATAACAGGGGGAGAGAATTAACTCTTGAAGTGATGGGTTGTCAACTCACGGTTCGTGCACTTGATATTTTGAAGGGTAAAAATACTGATGTCATTCATTGCTTTATGTATTAGTTGTACGCTAACAGACTCACATACACACACACACACACACACATGTAAAGTCACGTGCTCACTTATAAGTACACAATACCTTACACTTGCGCACACACACATGTACCCGGCCACACATACATGATAACATATTCTTTCACACGCTTGCACGCCATGCTTTAATGTACTCTCACTTGCATACATTCAAACACATGCGCAGCTATTTTCTCTTTCTCTCTCTTTCTCTCTCTCTCTCTTTCTCTCTCTCTCTCTCTCTCTCTCTCTCTCAACACACACACACACACACTTACACTGATATAGATGAAAACAAGAAAAGAATTGCAGGCTAAGTGGATTACCCTTGCATGTAAAGTGGATTATTGGTCATGAAAGTGGATTACGTGTCAATTTAACATAATTACCTGGTGATGCAAAAAAAGTAAATGGTCTGTAACGGAACTGAGTTATCTAGTATGTGAAGTCTGACCTGTGTTAGTAACCCCCCCCCCTTATCTTCCATCTGTTATAAACAGGACAGACGTTTGGGGAGTGGGGCCACAGCACTAAGCTTGGCAACGGTACATTTTTTTTTCGTTATTATTTCTGTAGGATATTTAAGTTTACAAATTAATAATGATGGAGAGTTGGAGACAGATGGTGTAGAAAGCTCGGCTGTCGACGTCAGTGTCCCCGGTTCAAGCCACGATGAGACCCCTCCCCACCCCCACCCCCGGGATTTTGTATCAGGGCATGTGTCCACATGTCTACCTGACTTAATTTTGGGAAGTAAAAGCGAATGGACGTTGTGCTAGCCACAGACTGCCTTAATCTGCCGTGGCTACAGGATCTGTTTAATTCAACACTTCAACCGCTCCCAATGGTTTAGGGGAAAAAAAAACTTTATAACTTTATAAAATGTGTATGGAGATCGGATGGGTTTAATTGTGTGTGGAGATCGGATGTGTTTAATTGTGTGTGGAGATCTGATGGGGTTTAATTGTCTGTGGAGATCTGATGGGTTTAATTGTCTATGGAGTTCTGATGGGTTTAATTGTGTGTGGAGATCTGATGGGTTTAATTGTATGTGGAGATCTGATGGGTTTAATTGTATGTGGATATCTGATGGGTTTAATTGTATGTGGAGATCTGATGGGTTTAATTGTGTGTGGAGATCTAATGGGTTTAACTGTGTGTGGAGATCTGATGGGTTTAATTGTGTGTGGAGATCTGATGGGTTTAATTGTGTGTGGAGATCTGATGGGTTTAATTGCCTATGGAGTTCTGATGGGTTTAATTGTGTGTGGAGATCTGATGGGTTTAATTGTGTGTGGAGATCGGATGGGTTTAAATGTGTGTGGAGATCTTATGGGGTTTAATTGTCTATGGAGTTCTGATGTGTTTAATTGTGTGTGGAGATCTGATGGGTTTAATTGTGTGTGGAGATCTGATGGGTTTAAATGTGTGTGGAGATCTGATGGGTTTAATTGTGTGTGGAGATCTGATGGGTTTAAATGTGTGTGGAGATCTGATGGGTTTAATTGTATGTGGAGTTAGGATGGGTTTTATTGTCTATGGAGTTCTGATGGGTTTAATTGTGTGTGGAGTTCTGATTGGTTTAATTGTCTGTGGAGATCTGATGAGTTTAATGGTCTGTAGAGTTCTGATGGTTTTAATTGTCTGTGGAGTTCTGATGGGTTTAATTTTTTGTAATGTTCCAGTGGGTTTAATTTCTTGTATAGTTCTGATTAGTTTAATGGTCTGTAGAGATCTAATGGGTTTAATCGTCTGTATAGTTCTAAAGGATTACATATTGAAACTAAATGTCTGTTCAGTTCATTACAAAACTATACCGGTAGTTGACATTTAAAAAGCTAAAAGTTTTTTTATTTTTCAAAGGCTATCTAATCTGATTGTTCATTATTCTAGACACGCAAGATACAATGCTGTATTTTGACATAAATGCCAGGAACTTGACATATGACAAGATAAATTCAATTAAGTATTTTGTGGCTGAGCCTTCTAGAGTTTAGTTGGATTAAACAGTTAAAGAAATGTTACTAAATTTATATATATATTATATATATATTAGGGTGCCACTCAATACAATGGGAAATTATTTTTTTTTACGTTTCATTGTCCCACCCCCTAATTTTTTTCCTGTTGTTATGTTAAGTAATTTTACCAAGTTTCATGAAGATACAGTGATATTTAGAGGTAGCTCAATGGACTCGAAGTTTTATATTATATGCGAAAATGTCTGTATTTGACATACAAGGGAAATTGGAGGCAATTTCTGTTACATATTTATATAAATTCTGTTACTTATTTATATTTTCATGCCAGTGCAATATATATTACTGCTAGTGCCACAGTGACAATGAAAGAAGTTATTAAGTTCTGGCATAAGGCACGCATTGCTGTTCGCAAAGAATGCCACATAATTGCCAAGATAAAGGATCTCCATTTAGCATTGATTAGAATAAGAAAAAATGTATTCCGCAGAACAGATACTCAGAAGGAGAAGGAGCACCAATTTACTGAAAGTTTGACTGATTTGTTTGATGTTGCACATGCTGAAGCTTTAACTAAGATGCAGGTACCTGAAGACATAAAATTTCTTGAAACACAAAGAGAGAAAGGGAGGCATGGTTGCATGGGTCCAGTGGATAATGTACTAACTCGGAAAGAGCAAAGGTCTCATAAAAGGCACTTAGAGCAAGAATATCGTAAGGAAAAGGAGGCTAAGCGGATGCAACATGAGGCAAAGAAGATGGAGTTTAGTGCCAGCAATAACAGTGACACTGAGGCTAAGATTGAATTGTGGTTTACATTACCAGCTGCTACATCTGCTCCCCGTAGAGATTTGCAGCAACTTCAACAATTGGAGAACTACAAGGAAACAAATGACACCGTTGCCAAAACAGCAATAAAATCATTCTCTGGACACTTGTGGTACTTGAGTAAAATTCTGGTATGTTTTACATTTTTTGACAATGATGTTTCATCTGAAATGAAGTTAGTTATTGTTGCAGCACTTAACAAGATAACAACAGATCATTCTGGCAGAATAGCCTTCTGTCCAACAATACAACAAAATAAACTTTCTGATTTTGTATCGCAACACACCAGCTTTGAACATACCACAAGATTTTCTGACCACGAAATCAGACACATGGGCCACTGAAAACAACTACATTGTTGGCCAGAAGAAAGTTGCGTGTTTGAAAGTCGTCTATGATGCAGCCGACCATGGAGTGGCCCTGAGTCAAGCATTCTATGGAGTACTAACCAATCAAGAGGAACAGAAACAGTTTTCGTTACAAGTAGTAGAGAAACACAGTCGTGACTTTCCTAATGCTAAGAAGTCCACCCTAACTGTCCCAGCCGCAGCTAGAATATCATTACTTGGACTTGAAGACATGTAATTAGTGAATAGTGATCTTTCAGCCTGAACTATGTTGAATTGACTCTTTATGTTTATTAGCTGAAGTTTATTATTACCGTATGGTAATGTCGAGAAACACTGATTATTGAAAAACTTTGACACTGTTGAGCTACAAATAAATATTATCAGAATACATTCAAATTTTGCCAATTTTATTCTTATAACATTACTAACACATTTTGGGGATGGCAGTATAAAAAATACAATTTTTTTTTTTGAGTGGCACCCTAATATATATATATATATATATATATATATATATATATATATATATATATATATATATTGTAATAATTATATTAAGTCTGGAGTTTTAGTTAGTTTAATTATCTGGCCAGTTACAGGAAGTTGGATTTTCAGACGATAGATAACGACGGACGATATTTTTCATTAAGGTACATCTGATAAAACTCTACCAGTTACTGTATCTGGATTATAAAAAATAGCTTTCATTTCCTGCCTGTTAAATCGACATGTTTACTTTCACATTCAGAAAATGAACTTCCATTCTGACTTTCGATTTAATCTTCTGATATCTACAAGTTCATGTTAGTCCTGGACAAGTTCATGTCATGGATCAAGTCTTGACTATCTGACTAGTTGAGTCAGTGCTGAAACTTGTTTGTAAAATAAATAGAAATAAGTTGATGAAGACCTATCACAGATGTTGAGAAACTTGATTTATTTTTCCTTTCCCGTCTCTCTCTCTCTCTCTCTCTCTCTCGCTCTCCCCCTCTCTCTTTTACTCTCTGCCTCTCTCTCTCTCTCTCTCTCTCTTCTCTCTCTTTGTCTCTGTCTCTCTCTCTGTCTCTCTCCCTCTCTCTCTATATCTCGCTCTCTCCCTCCCTCCCTCCCTCCCTCTCTCTCTCTCTCTCTCTCTCTCTCCCCCTCTCTCTGAATATGACTCACTCTCTTTCTATTACAACCTCTTTCTGTCTTTTTAAATGGATTTCAAAGGATGTTCACATTTCTCTCTCTATTTCTTTATCATTTTAAAGTATAAATAAATATATTGATTGGTATGTTTTAGTTTGTCAAAGAATCTATTTTCTACAGTGGACAATAAGTCGCAATATATTTATTCATACTATTTGTATGACATTTTTTTTTGGTTTAGGAATATTTAGCCTGATAGTTTGAACAGCTAGCTTATGATAATAAGCCGACAACATAAGACAAAGTTTAAATTAACATTTGTGGACAGTGAGATAATGGTATTCAATAGTACAGCTGGTACGTTGAAAGGTTTTCATCAATAACTATTGTCAAAAAAAAAAACAGAACACGTTCAAGTCCTAATTATAATACACTTCTATATGTGCAACTCTATTTCATACATTAAACTGTCTGCCCACAGTTTCCAATAAGTAGCCGGTTTAAGCGACCATGCGGTATTCATGTTTCCAATAATATTACTTTCAGCCTTGATATGCTATCTCTTAATAGCTTATCGAACATATAGATGTGTTGTAGCGGCCATTCCGCATATCAGTTTGAATGTCTACGTTTGCACTTTGCCTGTTTATGTATTAATTCTGCCTGTCTGCATTAGCACTCTGCCTGTCTTTCGATGCGCACTATGTATTCACTTCCTCTTTATGAATTCAACCATTCATTTTGTATTTATACTCGCTCTGTCTGTCTTCACTCTGTCTATGCCCTCACGTTGTCTGCATTCATTCTATATGTCTTTGTACTCATTCTCTCTGTCTTCACTCTGTCTGTCTTTGTATTCATTCTGTCTGCACTCTGCCTATGTACTCACTTTGTATTCACTCTGTCTATGTACTCACTCTGTCTATGTACTCTGTCTATGCACACACTCTATATGTGTATGCACTCACTCTCTGTCTATGCACTGAATCTGTCTATGTACTCACTCTGTCTGCACTCTGTCTGTCTATGTTTTCTTTCTGTCTGTCTTTGTATTAACTCTGTCTGTCTATGAATTCACTTTTTCTAAGAGCTCAGCCTGCCTATACTATTGTATTATTTGAATATGCTAACAGTTGGGTTTTGTAAAGTTTAATTTGTTGTTTAGCTTAGAGAAATGATCCTTGTATTATTTTAATTACTATCATGGTTATTGTTGTAATACGAACAATACAAGTCTACATAACAAAACGTTCATTAAAATGAAACCGGCATCTCAATTATACATAATTCTATCAAGTTTAACCTTTAAATATAAAGTCTATGGTTTCACTGGCTCCACTGCTCATTCTACACTAATGCGTTACCTGTAAACACACAAAACAACATTTTTTACTTGATGCATTTTGTCAAAAACATACTTCAGATTAACACATCATAAATTAATATATGTTCAATATATTATTTAACCAGTAGGCCTGTATAAGAGACACACATATATTATTTAACAAGTAGGCCTGTATAAGAGACACACATATATTATTTAACAAGTAGGCCTGTATGAGAGACACACATATTATTTAACCAGTTGGCCTGTATGAGAGACACACATATTATTTAACCAGTTGGCCTGTATGAGAGACACACATATTATTTAACAAGTAGACCTGAATGAGAGACACACATATTATTTAACAAGTAGGCCTGTATGAGAGACACACATATTATTTAACAAGTAGACCTGTATAACAGACAAACATATATTATTTAACCAGTTGGCCTGTATGAGAGACACATAATATTTAACCAGTTGGCCTGTATAAAAGACACACATATAGTACACCAGTATGTCTGTATGAGAGACACACATAATATTTAACCAGTAGGCCTGTATAAAAACAGACACACATATATTATTTAACCAGTTGGCCTGTATGAGAGACACACATAATATTTAACCAGTAGGCCTGTATAAGAGACATACATATATTATTTAACCAGTAGGCCTGTATAAAAGACACATAATATTTTACCAGTAGGCCTGTATGAGAGACACACATATATTATTTAAGCAGTAGGCCTGTATAAAAGACACACATAATATTTTACCAGTAGGCCTGTATGAGAGACACACATATATTATTTAACCAGTAGGCCTGTATAAAAGACACACATAATATTTTACCAGTAGGCCTGTATGAGAGACACACATATATTATTTAACCAGTAGGCCTGTATAAAAGACACACATAATATTTTACCAGTAGGCATGTATGAGAGACACACATATATTATTTAAGCAGTAGGCATGTATAAAAGACACAAAACATAAAAGTTTCCAGCTTTTTACATTTTTTTTAATGCAAAAATTGTTTATGAGGTAAATTTCACTCGACCGATACTATAGAAGAAACGCTTAGTATAAAATTCCTGAAATTTGCTACATTTTACCTGAAAGTAACATCAGGCTAAGAACAAGGTTACTATCAAATGGATCTTTCTCCTTTCATCATCGCGAGTCTATATTAGCTTGGTTGACTTAATTCTTCATCCATCAACATGTTTTTTCATTAATAGCTGAATATTTTCGGGAGTTCTATTGGATTGGTGATGATATTTCACACGGCCAGTTTAGAAGTGGCGGGGCCCGATTGGTTGTCAACAGTCTTTCATCGATTTGTAAAAAAAAGTAAAAGTGTCCTTAGCCCTAACGGGCCATCGGGGCAGATGAAGTGTAGAATTCATCTGTTTCTATAACCTCGGATTATGAAGGGATTGTGTGGTTAGCACAACGCCCAGCCACCTTTACTTCCCCAACTAAAGTCAGCTACCCATTTAAAGCTGGGTGGACTTGTAGGACGACTTTGAAACACGCTTCACCTGGAAAAATTCCCTTGGTTCTCACCGAGGATCGAACCCAGGACTCTCAGGTCGACAGTCGAGTATCTAAAACACTCGGCCACCCATCCCACTTCACCGATTTGTGAAGACTATTAAAGATTTGATAAAAATATTATAGAGATATTTCTGTGATATAAATGAAAGTTGTCAAGACTATTGATTTCAATTAATACATCCTACAGATGTACACCAATTTTAGAATGTAAACTTCATACTTGTAATCCTGCGTGTGCAAATTCCCATCTTATACAATTTTATGTGGCAGTAAAACTAGTAAGCTGGTGTTACATATATTTTGTGGTTTGTGTTTACATTTATTGACAAGTATGTGTTGTATTGGAATCTGGGTCGCAAGGGTGAAATCAGAAGCAATTGGTTCCATCGGTTTATGCCAGACATTGATTATTTTACTGGGTCTTTGAATGAAGTTGTTTTGAGTGACAGTACAGCAGTAACTTGTTACTGGGTCTTTGAATGAAGTTGTTTTGAGTGACAGTACAGCAGTAACTTGTTACTGGGTCTTTGAATGAAGTTGTTTTGAGTGACAGTACAGCAGTAACTTGTTACTGGGTCTTTGAATGAAGTTGTTTTGAGTGACAGTACAGCAGTAACTTGTTACTGGGTCTTTGAATGAAGTTGTTTTGAGAGACAGTACAGCAGTAACTTGTTACTGGGTCTTTGAATGAAGTTGTTTTGAGTGACAGTACAGCAGTAACTTGTTACTGGGTCTTTGGAATGAGAGTTGTTTTGAGAGACAGTACAGCAGTAACTTGTTACTGGGTCTTTGAATGAAGTTGTTTTGAGTGACAGTACAGCAGTAACTTGTTACTGGGTCTTTGAATGAAGTTGTTTTGAGAGACAGTACAGCAGTAACTTGTTACTGGGTCTTTGAATGAAGTTGTTTTGAGTGACAGTACAGCAGTAACTTGTTACTGGGTCTTTGAATGAAGTTGTTTTGAGAGACAGTACAGCAGTAACTTGTTACTGGGTCTTTGAATGAAGTTGTTTTGAGTGACAGTACAGCAGTAACTTGTTACTGGGTCTTTGAATGAAGTTGTTTTGAGAGACAGTACAGCAGTAACTTGTTACTGGGTCTTTGAATGAAGTTGTTTTGAGTGACAGTACAGCAGTAACTTGTTACAGGGTCTTTGAATGAAGTTGTTTTGAGTGACAGTACAGCAGTAACTTGTTACTGGGTCTTTGAATGAAGTTGTTTTGAGTGACAGTACAGCAGTAACTTGTTACTGGGTCTTTGAATGAAGTTGTTTTGAGAGACAGTACAGCAGTAACTTGTTACTGGGTCTTTGAATGAAGTTGTTTTGAGTGACAGTACAGCAGTAACTTGTTACTGGGTATTTGAATGAAGTTGTTTTGAGTGACAGTACAGCAGTAACTTGTTACTGGGTCTTTGAATGAAGTTGTTTTGAGTGACAGTACAGCAGTAACTTGTTACTGGGTCTTTGAATGAAGTTGTTTTGAGAGACAGTACAGGAGTAACTCATTAACCCACGGCTACACGTTGCAAAATGTTTAACGTTACGAAAATCGATTCATCAAACAATCTTTACAAGGCACGTTACTTTAACGCCTTGCAGTAACAATAAAAATTGTATTTGAATAACATCAGTTTGTGAATGAAAACAACGCATATAAAACTTTCTGATAATTCAAAAATGTATCAGTGTATTTTAACGAAACTATGAAAGTCTTACGTCCATAAATCGCTTTTTTATTCACCTCAAAACTACCCCATGATGTGGACAAAATTTGATTTTTATAGATCTCTGGCACACTACGTCAAAAAGTTTGTTTTTACTATTTGTTTCGTTGTTTCTTAGTAGTATTTTTTTTATAAAATTGTTCATATTATTAACTTTTGTTCAACTTTTATTGAAATAGAGCGAAGTAATTTTTTTGATCTAAGTAGGTCAGGTCTTATTTTAAGTAGGTCAGATAAGAATCTGTTCTCATAGACTCATGATCTATTCTGTCACAATCAACCTTTGAATGATGGTGAGTCATGTAATGTTTGAATGGTTTCTATTAATAGCTACATCGTATTTAAAAAAAATTCAAATATGAATAATGAATATGGTACCCCGTAGCTCCTCCGAGGCGAATACAGCCTGGATTAAATGAAGATGTTAAGGACATTGTTAATGTCAGTCATTATTCAATCAATCTCTATACTTATAAGACGCATTTGTTGTCTGTCTGTCTGTTCCCTTATAACTCAAGATCCAGAAAAACAAATAACATGAAATTTGGTACACGTACACATAATGACATGGGGAAGGTTATAGGACATGTTTCGTTTCATCTCGATGGGTAGTTTAATTGTAATTAATTATTATGATAAGAGATCGGTGGGAGACAGAAATATTTTACTGCATTTTCGTTTCTAAAGCAAAAGATGTGTAACTTCCGGAAACTCAAATTGTAAACATGGTCTGGTGAAATCAATAGTGGTAAAAACAATTCTCGGCTAAATTATTTTACTGCATTTTTGTTTCTAAAAGTGGGAATGGCAAATTGCATATCTATTTACCTATCGGTTTATGTATTCAGAAGATTAAAATTAAAGGTGCACATTAATAAACCGAAATACGTTAATTAAAATATTTCTGTGACATTATTAACATTATTAATACAATCTCAATGGGCAGTTTAATTGTAATTAATTATTTTACTATACTAAAGTATTCACGGTATGGTAAATCCTCTGTGACGTCATTTCCCGATTGTACATGAACTTGCGCGCGGGTGCTTCAAATGTTATTGTATTCAAATTGTATCATGCACAGGGCATTGATACTGTATTCGCGAACCAAGTGAATGAGTTATTGAACGGACGAAGAAGAAAGTGTTAGGGACGGAAAAAGAAATAAAGATTTGTTGTAATTTTTTTTCATGCTGCAAGTACCTGGCTTTGCCCGGGTTTAAAATAAGGTTTTCTGTTTATTTAAGAAGCATAATTTGAAGTTTAATTGTTCAGAGAGAGAGAGAGAGAGGGAGGGGGGAAAGAGAGATAAAGAGAGAGGGGTCAGGGAGGGAGAGAGAGAGGGAAGGAGGGAGGAAGGGGAGATAGATGGGGAGAGAGAAAGATGGAGGGAGAGGGAGGATGGGAGAGAGAAAGAGAGAAAGGGAGAGAGAAAGGGGGGAGGTAAAGAGAAAGGGGGAGGGAGAGAGGGGGTAGGGAGAAAGGATAGGGAGGGAGGGATGGAAAGAGAAAGGGGAGGAAAGAGAAAGGGAGGGAGAGAGAGCGAAAGGCAGAGATAAAGAGAGGGAGGGAGGTAAAGAGAGGGCGGGAGGGAGGGATAGGGAGATGGGGAGGGAGAGAGAGAAAGGAGGGGGTAGGGAGAAAACAAAAGGTAAACAGAAAACCTTATTTTAAACCCGGGCAAAGCCGGGTACTTGCAACTAGTAGATGATAAAGCATCAACCAAAGTATCCCAATAAACATCAATAGGTGATATATCATCATCCCAAGAAACATCAATAGGTGAAATAGTATCCCAATAAACATCAATAGGTGATATATCATCATCCCAAGAAACATCAATAGGTGATATATCATCATCCCAAGAAACATCAATAGGTGATATAGTATCCCAATAAACATCAATAGGTGATATATCATCATCCCAATAAACATCAATAGGTGATATATCATCATCCCAATAAACATCAATAGGTGATACAGTATCCCAATAAACATCAATAGGTGATAAATCATCCCAAGAAACATCGATTGGTAATTTCACCTTAAGAAACAAAAAAAGGTGATTCATTATGAAATCAAGTTCTCTCCAATTTTAAACCTCAATGGCTTTAAATCAATAGACTACAGTCAGTCAGTACCGATCTAATGACTTGAGTAGCTCATCAACAGACAGACAGGAAACAGCGAAGATCACAAGTGTCTATTTGAAGAAATTCTCTCAGTGGATGACAAGGAAAATGATGCACATTTAAAACACATCGCCACTATTGAAATAGTTCAGTCTTAAAAATACATTTTCCGCCCAAGATTTAGGGTGGGGGAACAACAACTTGCCTGGTCGGGTTAGCCAAATAATGTGGGTGAGCAGATGACGTTGACAAAAGCCAAGAGTAAATAACTCTAGGAAGTACTTCTCTTACCCACCTTTAAGTCGAATGATGCAAGATACGTTTATTTTACTTGGCCAGCACAACCAACAACTCAACTGACCCAATTCTTACGTTTCTGTATCTGTGTTGTTTTTTTTTTTATTATTATTATTCGCTTGTTATTTAGCAATCAAAAATATTATGACTATGTAAATGGCTACTCACGTGTTCCAAAAATAGATATGATACATAATTAACTGATCTTATTATCTTCTCTTTTATACTTTAACCTTTTTGTCCACAATATTTATTGCCAGAACTTTCCAGCGGAATAATATTTTGTTATGAAATGTTACCAATAATACACAGTTAAATTAAACTTCGGTGCTCATTTTGAAAGATAAAAAAAAAACAACAACATGAGAATGAACTAACTTTAGACTGAAGTTAATGTTTGAGCTGGTCACACCCCCATGCAGCGGACTGACGGTAAAGGATCTCCGGAGAGGACCAATGGATACTTCAGGTCATGGCTAAAGTGCCCGCTATATCTCAAGTTGGGACTTCACACACATACACACACACGCGCACGCACGCACACACACCAACCCATGCTGATATTGGGATGCTTGAAAGTAGCTATTTTGTATAATAAGATACGCGGCTCGCAAAATTCTATCTCGACTTTATCGGGAATTCGGGACCGCACACCGAAATCATCATAATTAATTCTAGAGGATCGTTGTTATTTGACATTACTATTAAAAATAGAAAAACTATCTTGTAACTATTGATTGAAATGGTTTAACAGTTGCGGTGTGGACACGGTTTTTCTGTAGATCATAAAGAGCATAATATTTGCTAACCTTGGCATTAGCATTATTTTAACATAGGGCCTTTGGTTACCTTTTCTTATGGTCCCCTTAGATACCTTTCACTAGGAGGCTGTGGTCAGTTTGTGCGTAATACTGCCTGAATGGAGGTGGTCAGTTTGTGCGTAATAATGCCTGAATGGAGGTGGTCAGTTTGTGCGTAATACTGCCTGAATGGAGGTGGTTAGTTTGTGCGTAATACTGCCTGAATGGAGGTGGTCAGTTTGTGCGGAATACTGCCTGAATGGAGGATGTCAGTTTGTGCGTAATACTGCCTGAATAAAGGTGGTCAGTTTGCTACGCTCCTTAATTTCTTCTCGTTTATAATTTTTGAATTTTGTTTGCTTATGTCTTTATATTTTACATGTTTTAAAAAAATACCATAGATTTATTTATAATGTAATTTCATCTAGCATACACATGGCTTTATAGCTAGCATACACATGAGTATACACATCGTATACACATGGCTTTATAGCTAGCATACACATGACTATACACATACACATGACTATACACATACACATGACTATACACATACACATGACTATACACATACACATGACTATACACATACACATGACTATACACATACACATGACTATACACATGACTATACACATACACATGACTATACACATACACATGACTATACACATACACAAGACTATACACATGACTATACACATACACATGACCATACACATACACATGCCTATACACATACACATGACTATACACATACACATGACTATACACATACACATGACTATACACATGACTATACACATACACATGACTATACACATACACATGACTATACACATACACATGACTATACACATGACTATACACATACACATGACTATACACATACACATGACTATACACATACACATGACTATACACATGACTATACACATACACAAGACTATACACATACATGACTATACACATACACATGACTATACACATGACTATACACATACACATGACTATACACATACACATGACTATACACATACACATTACTATACACATACACATGACTATACACATACACATGACTATACACATGACTATACACATACACATGACTATACACATGACTATACACATACACATGACTATACACATGACTATACACATACACATGACTATAAACATACACTTGAC
>JAGDYQ010000179.1:1165103-1193853 GCA_021962125.1 Bulinus truncatus | reverse complement strand
CATTATTCTTATTACTGCCACAACGTTCACAGTTTGAGAACACTTCACTTACAAATAATCACCAGTTATTTTTTTTCGCTCGTCAAGTGTTCACTGCCATATTGCGCTCCACATTGCCCTCCACATTTACCTCCACATTGCCCTCCACATTGCCCTCCACATTGTCTTCCACATTGCCTTCCACGTTGCCTTCCACATTGCCCTCCATATTGCCCTCCACATTGCCTTCCACATTGCCTTCCACATTGCCTTCCACATTGCCCTCCATATTGCCCTCCATATTGCCCTCCAATTGCCCTCCACATTGCATTCCACATTGCATTCCACTTGCCTTCCACATTGCCTTCAACATTGCCTTCCACATTGCCTTCCACATTGCCTTCCACATTGCCCTCCACTTGCATTCCACATTGCCTTCCACATTGCCTTCCACATTGCCCTCCATATTGCGCTCCACATTACTAAATTTTAATGCATTGACGCGAACATTTTACAGTACATTGTTATCGAGAATACACAATCGGTTGAGCTTACATGATCTAATGATCATTGATTTCTAATACATCATAAACACTAACAACTCCATCTAACTGAATTAAAGCCTATACAAAAATCAAATACATTGACAACAAAGTATTTCGTTCATTAAGAATAAAATGTTATGATTATGATTTAGAATGATAAACAGCAGCGAACATTAGCCACTGATTAAACAAGTTCGACAAGATGTAAACAATGTTTATCGTATTAGTGAATACTTGAACGTGGTGAGACTGAAACGTGACAATGGATAATGTTTTAAAACATTAATTTTTGAATGGTGAATTGTCTATTAGTTATACGGGGATAGTTATTAAAATGTAATAATTGTATCCAATAGTAAACATATTATGTCTTTACAAATGTAAGGATACATGTCGCAGGGTTGGTCTTTGGTTCACGAGGTTCTAGACTTTCGGAAATATTTGGGGGTTCTAAGAAAAACTATTGTTTGGGGCCCCTCGAGAGAATCAACTTTGATAGACATTTATATTGGATCCGGGGGGGGATGAGAGGGGAGGAGGAGTACTTTCAGCATAAGGGGCCTTAGGCGACTGGCTAGTGTGATTTTTATTTAAAAAAAAAACTAGTCTTAATGTAGGAACACCCTGGCTACATAAGACCCTGGCTACATAAGACACAGGCTACATAAGATCCTGGCTACATAAGACACTGGCTACAAAAGACCCTGGCTACATAAGACCCTGGCTACATAAGACCCTGGCTACATAAGACCCTGGCTATATAAGACACTGGCTACATACGACACTGTCTACATAAGACACTGGCTACAAAAGGCCCTGGCTACATAAGACACTGGCTACAAAAGGCCCTGGCTACATAAGACCTGGCAAATAAGATCCTGGCTACATAAGACACTGGCTACAAAAGACCCTGGCTACATAAGACACTGGCTACATAAGACACTGGCTATATAAGACCCCGACAAATAAGATCCTAGCTACATTATATCCTGGCAAATAAGATCCTGGCTACATAAGACCCTGGATACATAAGACCCTGGCAAATAAGATCTTGACTACATAAGATCCTGGCTACATAAGACACTGGCTACATAAGACACTGGATACAAAAGGCCCTGGCTACATAAGACACTGGCTACATAACACACTGGCTACAAAAGACCCTGGCTACACAAGACTCTGGCAAATAAGATCCTGGCTACATAAGACACTGGCTACAAAAGACCCTGGCTACTTAAGACACTGACTACAAAAGATCCTGGCTACATAAGACCCTGGCTACATAAGATCCTGGCTACATATGACCCTGGCTACATAAGACCCTGGCTACATAAGATTTTGGCTACATAAGATCCTGGCTACATAAGATCTTGACTACATAAGATCCTAGCTACATAAGACCCTGGCTACATAAGATCCTGACTACATAAGACCCTGGCTACATAAGATCCTGACTACATAAGATCCTGGCTACATAAGATCCTGACTACATAAGATCCTGACTACATAAGATCCGGGCTACATAAGATCCTGGCTACATAAGACCCTGGCTACATAAGACACTGGCTACAAAAGACCCTAGCTAAATAAGACCCTGGCTACATAAGTTCCTGGCTACATAAGATCCTGACTACATAAGACCCTGGCTACATAAGACACTGGCTACAAAAGACCCTGGCTACATAAGATCCTGGCTACATAAGACCCTGGATACATAAGACCCCGGCAAATAAGATCCTGGCAAATAAGACACTGGCTACAAAAGACTCTGGCTACATAAGACACTGGCTACATAAGACAATGGCTACATAAGACACTGGCTACAAAAGACCCTGGCTACATAAGACCCTGGCAAATAAGATCCTGGCTACATAAGATTCTAAATACATAAGATCCTGGCTACATAAGACCCTGGCTACATAAGATCCTGGCTACATAAGACCCTGGCTACATAAGACACTGGCTACATAAGATCCTGGCTACATAAGACCCTGGCTACATAAGACAATGGCTACATAAGACACTGGCTACAAAAGACCCTGGCTACATAAGACCCTGGCAAATAAGATCCTGGCTACATAAGATTCTAAATACATAAGATCCTGGCTACATAAGACCCTGGCTACATAAGATCCTGGCTACATAAGACCCTGGCTACATAAGACCCTGGCTACATAAGACACTGGCTACATAAGATCCTGGCTACATAAGACCCTGGCTACATAAGATACTGGCTACATAAGATCCTGGCTACATAAGATCCTGGCTACATAAGACCCTGGCTACATAAGATCCTGGCTACATAAGACCCTGGCTACATAAGATCCTGGCTACATAAGACCCTGGCTACATAAGACACTGGCTACATAAGACACTGGATACAAAAGGCCCTGGCTACATAAGACACTGGCTACATAACACACTGGCTACAAAAGACCCTGGCTACACAAGACTCTGGCAAATAAGATCCTGGCTACATAAGACACTGGCTACAAAAGACCCTGGCTACTTAAGACACTGACTACAAAAGATCCTGGCTACATAAGACCCTGGCTACATAAGATCCTGGCTACATATGACCCTGGCTACATAAGACCCTGGCTACATAAGATTTTGGCTACATAAGATCCTGGCTACATAAGATCTTGACTACATAAGATCCTAGCTACATAAGACCCTGGCTACATAAGATCCTGACTACATAAGATCCTGGCTACATAAGATCCTGACTACATAAGATCCTGACTACATAAGATCCGGGCTACATAAGATCCTGGCTACATAAGACCCTGGCTACATAAGACACTGGCTACAAAAGACCCTAGCTAAATAAGACCCTGGCTACATAAGTTCCTGGCTACATAAGATCCTGACTACATAAGACCCTGGCTACATAAGACACTGGCTACAAAAGACCCTGGCTACATAAGATCCTGGCTACATAAGACCCTGGATACATAAGACCCCGGCAAATAAGATCCTGGCAAATAAGACACTGGCTACAAAAGACTCTGGCTACATAAGACACTGGCTACATAAGACAATGGCTACATAAGACACTGGCTACAAAAGACCCTGGCTACATAAGACCCTGGCAAATAAGATCCTGGCTACATAAGATTCTAAATACATAAGATCCTGGCTACATAAGACCCTGGCTACATAAGACACTGGCTACATAAGATCCTGGCTACATAAGACCCTGGCTACATAAGACAATGGCTACATAAGACACTGGCTACAAAAGACCCTGGCTACATAAGACCCTGGCAAATAAGATCCTGGCTACATAAGATTCTAAATACATAAGATCCTGGCTACATAAGACCCTGGCTACATAAGATCCTGGCTACATAAGACCCTGGCTACATAAGACACTGGCTACATAAGATCCTGGCTACATAAGACCCTGGCTACATAAGATACTGGCTACATAAGATCCTGGCTACATAAGATCCTGGCTACATAAGACCCTGGCTACATAAGATCCTGGCTACATAAGACCCTGGCTACATAAGATCCTGGCTACATAAGACCCTGGCTACATAAGACACTGGCTACATAAGACCCTGGCTACATAAGACCCTGGCTACACAAGACCCTGGCTACATAAGACCCTGGCTACATAAGACCCTGGCTACACAAGACTCTGGCTACATAAGACCCTGGCTGCACAAGACCCTGGTTACATAAGACCCTGGCTACATAAGACGGTCAATGCATAATTTAAATGTTCAGTCTGACATATTGAAAATATTTACCTCCATGGATTAATTTTAGTCTTCGCGCGTATTGATTTTTTTCATGTGTTATTGTCTTCACATGTATTGATTTCTTCCAATTGTCAATGTCTTCACATGTATTGATTTCTTCCAATTGTTATTCTTTCATGGACTCAATGAACAAAAAGGGAAATAAAATGGCAGAACGTAATTAAACCTTGGCGTCTTCTAATGTGTGACAGTCTGACATCTTAACTGGATATTAGATGACACCTGTAGTGACATGTTTGTGTGTGGGTGTGTGTGGGTTGACATATTTGTGTATTGACATTTGTGTTTCACACGTTTTCTGTCTTCATTCATTAAGGCCATTCAAAATTCTTTTAATTTCTCCGACTTTATTAGCGCAGAATTAAGTCAATGCAACATATGCCGCTGATTGTGTCGTGATAGGAGAGAATCGGAATGGGGTTGGGGGGGGGGGGGGGGTTGTAGTAATTGAAGAAGCAAGTCAAATATTTTATGTTATAAAAGAATGAAATTATTCCCTCTACCCCCTCCACACACACACCAATTCTTGAATTTGTCTTGAATTTTTTTTAACCAATCATCATCTTTTGCGTTTCATTCACAATCCACCAATCAGAGTATAGGCTACATTTTGCGTTTATTTCAGAATCCACCAATCAATATTGAGGCTACATTTTATTAATAGACATACAAGATAAACAAATCAGCGACAATATATCAACACCTGTCATCGAAATAGTGAAATGTTTAGTTTGATCTTTTTTTTTTTCATTTGTTTTGTAGTATTTAATAATCATGGAGTGAAGACATTACACAATCTACATTGAAACAAGAGAGTGGACATCTATTGGTATTTAGTTGCAACCAAACATTTCAGGAATTAATGTTATAACAAGATGCAACCAAACATTTCAGGAATTAATGTTATAACAAGATGCAACCAAACATTTCAGGAATTAACGTTATAACAAGATGCAACCAAACATTTCAGGAATTAATGTTATAACAAGATGCAACCAAACATTTCAGGAATTAACGTTATAACAAGATGCAACCAAACAATTCAGGAATTAATGTTATAACAAGATGATATGTGATCATAATCTATACTGCGTTTTTTTTTTACGAACAATATTAAATTTTCATCTAGTTTTGAATGAATATTATTTTCAGTCTAATTTGTTCAAGGTTTGAATGAATATTATTTTTAGTCTAACTTGTTCAAGTAAGGAATGAACTGAGGAGACTTACTGGTGAAAATGTAAAAGTTTTTATTTTTGTTATGGTATTAATTACAATTCCCAATATTTCTCTATGGAGACATTAAGTTACATCTCTCTGTGTCTAGTGCCTTAGTGCTCATCTATAGAGAGACATTCTCTAAGCATCACATTTATACCGGTAGATCAATATATACTCATAGATGGGCTGTTGCCATTGAAACCAACCTAAACATAAGGCGACAAAAAGAAAAATAGCGGAAGTTGAGTGAAGAATCTCAGAGTCAAAAAATCACTACTGTGTACACTGGCCCCTCCCCGCCCCCCCTCCCCGGATAGACTCACACAGACAAGACAGACTTTTGTCTACTGATGAGTGAAGATAAGTTTGATGTGCAGACTAAACAGATGGCTGATTTAGCCACATGGGCACTCACTGGACCAGTGTGTCCGGTTTAAAAATGTGACTATATTGTCTGTATCATTCCTCACGTAACAATATTTTCTGTAACAATATTATTATTAACAACATCGGTCAATATTGTACGTATCTATTTTTTTCAGCATCAGTTCTATGATATTAACACTAGTTTTCCAGCCTACTAAAGCAGACTAAATTCATGGCGTAATAGACTAAAAGTATAGACACTAGTTTGCAAAAAAGGTCTGTTTTGAAGCAGTTTTTATTGTTAACTCAATTTTCAACTAGTGTTCCCATAATTTCAAGTTATATATATATATATAGATAGATAGATAGATAGATATATATATAAAGAACAGCATGAAAGAAAGTAAGAAAGTAAGAAGCCGAATTAAACGTGCTGTATTGTACCACACCATTCTCTAACAAATTTTTAGGCAAAATGACAGAGAAAAAAAAATTTATTTGATCAATATTGCAATGCTTCGTTTTGATTTTAATGTTGAGAGAATTAATTTAAACAAATAATCCTTAGTTATTAGCGTTGACGGGTAAAATGTAATTTGTGAAGTATGAAATGTAGGTAATTTCTGCACATTAAGTAGGTGGCATAAATTAGCACCCATATCTTTACCTAATGATGTTTGGTTTGGTTTGGTTGGTTCAGTTGATTGGTTTGTTTGGTTGGTTTTGTTGACGGGTAAAACGTAATTTGTGAAGTATTAAATGCAAGTCACTTCTGTACATTATGTAGGTGGCATAAATAGCACTCATATCTTTAACTAATGATGTGTTAGAAATGTTTCAAGTGTCACGTTTGAACTCCCGACTTACTGGGCAACGCCGGGTACACTGCTAATATATAAATATAAATATATATGTATATATATATATATATATATATATATATATATATATATGTATATATATATATATTCTTCACGTGATATTTTTTGGAGAAACTTTCATTAATCAGCTTCATCCACCACTATCATAATTTCAAATTAAAAAACAACAACGAAACAACTCCTCCACCTAAATGTTAACTTCATATCACGCTGAATCTGTTGGATGATCAAACTCAAAAGTTTTCTTAGATAATTAAACAAACTGCACAACAGGGACACATAGTTATCACAAAGAAGGCAATAAAAATATTGAAAAAATGCCATCTTGGGAAAATATACACAACAATAAAATGTACAACACAATTATAAAGAAAAATTGATATTTTCCTTATATATGCTCTGAAATTATCAAAACCTAAATAGTTCGTTATCTATTCACTTATATCTGGCATAGTTTATATTAACATAAAAGTATTAGAAAATATATTCCCTAATTCATTGATATTAATAGATGTTCGACTAACTAGTATGGTTTTTAATTTTAAAAATAATGATGAAAGTAAATCACCATACAATCGGGAAATCCAATTACTTCTCTCTAAAGTTAATCAAAATTTCCCCACACAGGCTTCTGTTTCTGAGTACGCCATCATGAAGGTTAAAACTTGTCAATAAACATGACGACTTAGAACATCCTCAATTCGAACGTGAAAATCTTTTTAAGCCAAGTAAGCTTTGAAATAAAATTATCCTGAATAGGTTTATTTATTCCTGTTTTATCTAGTGATATCATTTTTTTTTAACTATTGCGACAGCGCGATGTCAGAACTTACACCATGTCCGACACACAGGAAGTGTGATGAAGGGTTTTATGTATTTGATGATGTGACTATATATTTTGTATCCGTTCTATTATAATTCACGGAGTACCATTTCAAGGTAAAATAAATACCATATTTCGCTGCAAATTTTAAAGACGACTGCGCATGTCTGGCGAGTTATTTGATTGTAGATGACGAATGAGATCTTTCAATGAGATCTTATAATGAGATCTTTCAATAAGATCTTTCAATAAGATCATTCAATGAGATCTTTTAATAAGATCTTTCAATAAGATCTTTCAATGAGATCCTCAGTGACGTCTTTCAATGAGATTTTTCAGTGAGATCTTTCAAGGAGACCTTTCAGTGAGTTCTTTCAATGAGACCTTTCAATGAGACCTTTCAGTGAGACCTTTCAATGAGACCTTTCAGTGAGATCTTTCAAGGAGACCTTACAGTGAGTTCTTTCAATGAGACCTTTCAATGAGACCTTTCAGTGAGATCTTTCAATGAGACCTTTCAATGAGACCTTTCAGTGAGTTCTTTCAATGAGAACTTTCAGTGAGACCTTTCAGCGAGTTCTTTCAATGAGACCTTTCAGTGAGTTCTTTCAATGAGACCTTTCAAAGAGACCTTTCAATGAGATCTTTCAATGAGACCTTTCAATGAGACCTTTCAATGAGACCTTTCAATGAGACCTTTCAATAAGATCTTTCAATGAGACCTTTCAATGAGATCTTTCAATGAGACCTTTCAGTGAGTTCTTTCAATGAGATCTTTCAATGAGACCTTTCAGTGAGACCTTTCAATGAGACCTTTCAGTGAGATCTTTCAATGAGACCTTTCAGTGAGTTCTTTCAATGAGACCTTTCAGTGAGATCTTTCAATGAGACCTTTCAATGAGACCTTTCAGTGAGATCTTTCAATGAGACCTTTCAGTGAGTTCTTTCAATGAGACCTTTCAGTGGGATCTTTCAATGAGACCTTTCAGTGAGACCTTACAATGAGACCTTTCAGTGAGATCTTTCAATGAGACCTTTCAGTGAGATCTTTCAAGGGGACCTTTCAGTGAGATCTTTCAATGAGACCTTTCAAGGAGACCTTTCAGTGAGTTCTTTCAGTGAGACCTTTCAATGAGACCTTTCAGTGAGATCTTTCAATGAGACCTTTCAATGAGACCTTTCAGTGAGTTCTTTCAGTGAGACCTTTCAATGAGACCTTTCAGTGAGATCTTTCAAGGGGACCTTTCAGTGAGATCTTTCAATGAGACCTTTCAAGGAGACCTTTCAGTGAGTTCTTTCAGTGAGATCTTTCAATGAGACCTTTCAGTGAGATCTTTCAATGAGACCTTTCAATGAGACATTGTTCATTTAGTTGAACTAATTCTAAAATCACGTGTAAAAGTGTCGGAGTAACCCTGCAAACATCTCTGAGTTGGCAGATCTAGGTATGTAAACATATTCCTGGTGAGAATCTGTTCATTTTTGTATTTGTACCTTCTAACTCTGCTTGTATATTGGCGTTTGTATATTTAAACTTATGTTCTTGTTGACACCTGTTTGTACGGGATGGTCTTGTTTGGGGGTAGGGGTGTGGGGGTGGGGGTTGCACGAAGTGTGACGAAACAAAATGTAGAGGCAACAAGTCTCCAGGTCTGTTGGAAAAGTGTTTTGTTTATGTGTTGAATACAGGTGAGTAGGATCAGGTTTCCCCTGTGACCTGTTCAACACTTAATGACAGACACTGTACACTGACTCTTGACAGACGCTGTACACTGACTCTTGACAGACACTGTACACACATTGTTGACAGACTGTTGCAGACTTAGAAATGTTGCAGTTGATGAGATTCTTTGCATTTTTTTTACCCAGACCTCAGTTTTTAATGTAATAACTGCATTCGAATATTTGAGTAGTTTTAGAAAATGAAAGTATTGATGAGTTGTATGTGTGTGTGAGTGTGTGTGTGAGTGTGTGCATGTGTGTGAGTGTGTGTGTGTGAGTGTGTATGTGAGTGTGTATGTGAGTGTGTGTTAGTGTGTTGTATGTGTGTGTGAGTGTTTGTGTATGTGTGTATGTGTGTGATTGTGTGTATGTGTGTGAGTGTGTGTGTGTGTGTGTGAGTATGTGTGAATGTGTATGTGAATGTGTGTGTGCGTGAGTGTGTGTGAGGGTGTGTGTGCGTGAGTGTGTGGGAATGTGTGTGTGTGTGAGTGTGTGTGTGAGGGTGTGTGTGTGTTAGAATGTGTATTTGAGTATGTGTGTCTTCGAATAATTTTTCACAACAGTTTAAGCATGTCAATTCCATATATAACAAAGCCGTTATGATTCTTAATTCTTTATTCGATTCTATTTTTAGAATTTAAAAAATATAAAACTAATAATAAACTAGATCCAATTATTCACATGAAAATAAAATGTTTCTATCGGAAAGTTAATTAGCACATTAAAAATAAACAATTGCTTTAAAGATAAGTCTATTCGCAAAATTGAAATACTTCATTTCCAATAATGAATTGTCTGTAAGCTCATTTTTAATACGGAACTATCTGGTATCACATTACCAACATTGAATTGTCTGTTATCACATTTCCAATACTGAACTGTCTATTATCAAATTTCCAATGCTGAACTGTCTGTTATCACATTTTCAATACTGAACTGTTATCACATTTCCAATACTGAACTGTCTGTTGGCACATTTCTAATACTGAACTCTCTATTAGCACATTCACAATACTGTATTGCCTGTTAGCACATTTCTAATAGTGAGTTATATGTAAACATCAGATAAGATGTGGCGATAGAGCCTCAACCAACAAGACCACAGACTGATAATGTCTGTGTGTATCTAAGACCACAGACTGATAATGTCTGTGTGTATCTTAGACCACAGACTGATAATGTCTGTGTGTATCTTAGACCACAGACTGATAATGTCTGTGTGTATCTATGACCACAGACTGATAATGTCTGTGTGTATCTTAGACCACAGACTGATAATGTCTGTGTGTATCTTAGACCTCAGAATTTGATAATGTCTGTTAGGTAGAGTCTTAGACCACAGACTGATAATGTCTGTGTGTATCTTAGACCACAGACTGATAATGTCTGTGTGTATCTTAGACCACAGACTGATAATGTCTGTGTGTATCTTAGACCACAGACTGATAATGTCTGTGTGTATCTATGACCACAGACTGATAATGTCTGTGTGTATCTTAGACCACAGACTGATAATGTCTGTGTGTATCTTAGACCACAGACTGATAATGTCTGTGTGTATCTTAGACCACAGACTGATAATGTCTGTGTGTATCTTAGACCACAGACTGATAATGTCTGTGTGTATCTCAGCATCACTAATAACTTCCTCCATAATTGTGGGCAGATATCTAATTGTGTTAACTGTACTTGTTATTTTTTCCCTTCTTTCAATTATTTCACATGAATGACTACTTTAGATGTTTCATTATGATTCGTGCAGCTAAACAAAAAGTGAGATCATATAGTTGATAAACTACGTTTTGAAAATAATCAAACTAATAAAAATAACTGAACATATTTGAAACACGAGAACAATAATTGACCCAAATAAGTTCGATGAATTCTCGTTCGTCGATTTCTGCTAACTTGTAAATAAACAATAAAAAGACAACTGTTTTTATAATCTTCACAGGATACGCCCCTGAAAATGTCACGTGCAACACGGTCCTTCTAATCCAATGATCCTTCTATCTGTTTAATATTGACAGTATTATTGAGTAGTACACCTACCACTACAACACGGTCCATCTAATCCAATGATCCTTCTATCTGTTTAATATTGACAGTATTATTGAGTAGTACACCTACCACTACAACACGGTCCTATCATTCTAATCCAATGATCCTTCTATCTGTTTAATATTGACAGTATTATTAAGTAGTACACCTACCACTACAATACGTAACATACCAAAACACTTTCATAGACATGGCCTATAAAATAAAGATGGGGGAGAAGTTTGGGGGTCTGGCGGGGGTAGAGAAGAAAGAGACAATACTGAATTATTTCAAGAAATATGGCGTGAAGCTGGTTCAAGATAATGATCAGTAAAAGGACGAAATATATATATATATATATATATGTATGTGTGTGTGTGTGTGTGTGTGTGTGTGTGTGTGTGTGTGTGTGTGTGTGTGTTTATGTGTGTTGCGTGTTTGGAAGTTTGCCCAAAAATTTAGAGTTTGACGTGTTGTGTGATGATTATTCCATTGACGTCATGTCACTACACATTCATTTTGACGTCATATGTGTGGCAATCCATTGACGTAACTTAGTTACTGCACATCTAGTACTGCGTCACTTTTATTTATTGGAGTAAGTATTTTACTACTTCAAAATAGAATCTATCAATTTCAAGAGTATTACTTATCCCTGAGGGGACGGGATTTAATGGTGCTCATCATTTTTCACTGTTTTTATTTATATACATAAATTAAAATAAAAGAATTCCTTACTGCTGAATGATGATGATTTTTGTCAAGAAATTAAAATACTGTGGAAAACAGTGAGACTGTGTGTGTGATAGACTGTGTTTGTTCGTGAGAAAGTGTGTGTGAGTGAGACTGGTGTATTAGTGAGACTATGTAAGAGTGAGACTGTGTGTTAGGAATATTGTGTGTTAGTGAGACTGAATGTGAGAGTGAGATTGTGTGTATGAGTGAGACTGTGTGTCAGTGAGACTGTGTGTGTTAGTGAGGCTGTGTGTGAGTGAGGCTGTGTGTATTATTGAGACTGTGCGTGAGTGAGACTGTGTGTGAGTGAGACTGTTTTTGAGAGTGAGGCTGTGTGTGAGTGAGACTGTGTGTCTAGATGAGACTGTGTGTGTGAGTGAGACTGTGTGTATTAGTGAGACTGTGTGTGAGTGAGACTGTGTTTGTGGGTGAGACTGTGTGTGAGTGAGGCTGTGTGTGAGTGAGACTGTGTGTGTTAGTGATACTGTGTGTTAGTGAGACTGTGTGAGTGAGACTGTGTGTGAGAGTGAGACTGTGTGTGTTAGTGAGACTGTGTGTGTTAGTGAGACTGTGTAATTTAGTGATATTGTATGTGTGAGTGGAACTGTGTGTGTTAGTGAGGCAGTGTGTGTTAGAGATATTGTGTGTTAGTGAAACTGAGTGTGTTAGTGAGGCTGTGTGTGTTAGTGATATTGTGTGTTAGTGAGACTGTGTGTGTTAGTTATATTGTGTGTTAGTGAGACTGTGTGTGAGTGAAACTGTGTGTGAGAGTGAGAATGTGTGTTAGTAAGACTGTGTCTGTGAGTGAGACTGTGTGTCTTAGTGATATTGTGTGTGTGTGAGAGTGAGACTGTGTGTGTTAGTGAGACTGTGTGTTTTAGTGATATTGTGTGTGTGACAGTGAAACTGTGTATGTTAGTGAGGCTGTGTGTGTTAGTGATATTGTGTTTTAGTGAGACTGTGTGTGTGATTGAGACTGTGTGTGAGAGTGAGACTGTGTGTATTAGTGAGACTTGTGTGAGTGAAACTGTGTGTGTTAGTGTTTTTGTGTGTTAGTGAGACTGTATGTGTGAGTGAGACTGTATGTGTGAGTGAGACTGTGTGTGTTAGTGAGACTGTATGAGAGAGTGAGACTCTGTGTGTTAGTGAGACTGTGTGTGTTAGTGAGACTGTGAGTGAGAGTGAGACTGTGTGTATTAGTGAGACTGTGTGTGAGTGAGACTGTGTGTGTGAGTGAGACTGTATGTGTGAGTGAGACTGTGTGTGTGAGTGAGACTGTGTGTGTATGAGTGAGACTGTGTGTGTTAATGAAACTGTTTGTGTGAGTGAAACTGTGTGTGTTAGTGTTTTTGTGTGTTAGTGAGAATGTATGTGTGAGTGAGACTGTGGTTGTTAGTGAGACTGTATGAGAGAGTGATACTGTGTGTGTTAGTGAGACTGTGTGTGTGAGTGAGACTGTGTGTGTATGAGTAAGACTGTGTGTGTTAATGAAGCTGTTTGTGTGAGTGAAACTGTGTGTGTTAGTGTTTTTGTGTGTTAGTGAGAATGTATGTGTGAGTGAGACTGTGTGTGTTAGTGAGACTGTATGAGAGAGTGAGACTGTGTGTGTTAGTGAGACTGTGTGTGTTAGTGAGACTGTGTGTGTTAGTGAGACTGTGTGTGTTAGTGAGACTGTTTGTGTTAGTGAGACTGTGTGTGTGAGTGAGACTGTGTGAGAGTGAGACTGCGTGTGAGTGAGACTGTGTGAGAGTGAGACTGCGTGTGAGTGAGACTGCGTGTGTGAGTGAGACTGTGTGTGAGTGTGACTGTGTGTGTGAGTGATGCTGTGTGTGAGTGAGGCTGTGTGTAAGTGAGGCTGTGTGTGAGTGAGACTGTGTCAACATTCTAACCACACCCACTGACACACACAGTGTGACCTCCAGTATCCCCAGGGTACAGGTCAAGTAAACAACTACAGTCTTGTAAACCAATTTGAACTTTACACAGATATAGATCTGTGCTCAACACCTACATCAGTACACATGAACCCAGTGGTTATAAATGATTTTGACACGAACGTTCTTCAGTTAAGAAGTCAACTTTGATAGAGTATTTTTGTAATGACCTGGGTCATAAATGTGTAAGTCTCGGCCCCTCTCCACCCATTTATGACAAGAGTCGGACTGTCCAGGCGGTAGGAGAGGAGGGGGGAGGAGGAGAGGTTGAAAGACATCATCATAATAAGAATTTGAGAGAAACATCAATTTGTTGTGAATGACGTAGGTTCATATGAAGAGTAGACTCTCTCTCACCATCTCTCTCTTTTCTCTCTCTCTCTCTCTCTCTCTCTCTCTCTCTCCGTCTGGCTCTCTCTTTAATAGAGAACCATGAGTTTGAATGAAAGTGTTCAGTTATTAAACTCTGAAGATGTAGGTCATCGCTTTGTAAATACTTGTCATAACTTGTCCCGCAATGTTAAGTCAAAAGACCTCATGGAAACAAAGATGGCGCCACGACATGAACAATGATGACATCACGCCATAAACAATGATGACATCACCCCATGAACAATGATGACATCACGCCATGAACAATGATGACATCACGTTATGAACAATGATGACATCACCCCATGAACGATGATGACATCACGCCATGAACATTGATGACATCACCCCATGAACATTGATGACATCACCCCATGAACATTGATGACATCACCCCATGAACATTGATGACATCACCCCATGAACATTGATGACATCACCCCATGAACATTGATGACATCACCCCATGAACATTGATGACTGAGTATTAAACACTGTATCGCCATGTACCTGAGTATTGAACACTGTATCGCCATGTACCTGAGTATTGAACACTATATCGCTATGTTCCTGTGTATTGAACACTGTATCGCCATGTACCTGAGTATTGAACACTGTATCGCTATCTACCTGAGTATTGAACACTGTATCGCCATGTACCTGAGTATTGAACACTGTTTCGCCATGTACCTGAGTATTGAACACTGTATCGCCATGTACCTGAGAATTGAACACTGTATCGCCATGTACCTGAGTATTGAACACTGTATCGCCATGTACCTGAGAATTGAACACTGTATCGCCATGTACCTGAGTATTGAACACTGTATCGCCATGTACCTGAGTATTGAACACTGTATCGCCATGTACCTGAGTATTGAAAACTGTATCGCCATGTACCTGAGTATTGAACACTGTATCGCCATGTTCCTGAGTATTGAACACTGTATCGCCATGTACCTGAGTATTGAAAACTGTATCGCCATGTACCTGAGTATTGAACACTGTATCGCCATGTACCTGAGTATTGAAAACTGTATCGCCATGTACCTGAGTACTGAACATTGTATCGCCATGTACCTGAGTATTGAACACTGTATCGCCATGTACCTGAGTATTGAACACTGTATCGCCATGTACCTGAGTATTGAACACTGTATCGCCATGTACCTGAGTATTGAACACTGTATCGCCATGTACCTGAGTATTGAACACTGTATCGCCATGTACCTGAGTATTGAACACTGTATCGCCATGTACCTGAGTATTGAAAACTGTATCGCCATGTACCTGAGTATTGAACACTGTATCGCCATGTACCTGAGTATTGAACACTGTATCGCCATGTACCTGAGTATTGAACACTGTATCGCCATGTACCTGAGTATTGAACACTGTATCGCCATGTACCTGAGTATTGAACACTGTATCGCCATGTACCTGAGTATTGAACACTGTATCGCCATGTACCTGAGTATTGAACACTGTATCGCCATGTACCTGAGTATTGAACACTGTATCGCCATGTACCTGAGTATTGAACACTGTATCGCCATGTACCTGAGTATTGAACACTGTATCGCCATGTACCTGAGTATTGAACACTGTATCGCCATGTACCTGAGTATTGAACACTGTATCGCCATGTACCTGAGTATTGAACACTGTATCGCCATGTACCTGAGTATTGAACACTGTATCGCCATGTACCTGAGTATTGAACACTGTATCGCCATGTACCTGAGTATTGAACACTGTATCGCCATGTACCTGAGTATTGAACACTGTATCGCCATGTACCTGAGTATTGAACACAGTATCGCTATGTACCTGAGTATTGAACACTGTATCGCTATGTACCTGAGTATTGAACACTGTATCGCTATGTACCTGAGTATTGCTGGAAACTAGGATTAGACAAAACAAGAGGAATGGATATTGCGTTAAAAGTCTTAACTCAAAGTTAGCTCAACAATATTAAAACGAGCCGGACATTATCAATTTTTGTATAGAAAATTTTTATTAACCAACTGTTTAGCATTTAATGTTATCATCTGTGATTAATTTTGGACAAACAACTTCACACCCTAAACGGAAAGACAAGTGTTGTAACAAATAATGTTCATGAACAAATGTTATAACAAATAATGTTCATTCAATGATGTTGCTGGGTCAAAACACTCAATAAGTGATTTAAACCTAATATTATTTTATTCTTAACAACAAGACAATAGGGCGAGAGCGTAATTTTAGTTTGCGGCATTCTGTGCGTGGTACCCCAGTCTATTCAACCTGACAAGCGTGGCCGTTGTTCTACGTCATCTATCTATGTTTTCCGTGGTACCAACATAGTCATAGCTTTTAGCTAGGGTGGGGGATAAAAAAACATCGACCTACAGTAGAACGTCGTTTATTCGAAGGTTTATTTTCCGGAGCTTCAAATATCCGGACCGGTTGTTTCTTGTCAACTATATGCAAAAAAAAAGTAGGTGTACAATAATGCAGCGAAAAATAAGGGATTATTTTCCACAATAAAGCTAACATTGCGACATTTCGCACCTATTTTGCTTTTTCTTTAAGCACGTTTCCCCGCATGTGATGATTTATAATATTCGCATAGTGTCCGGTTTCATATACTGCATGGATCGTATTCGGTTTTCGGTTATCCGAACAATCGCAAATCCGAATGGTGTCCGGTCCATATTGATTTGGATAAACGACGTTCTGCATTACAAAAACTGACACATTTGTAGTTTATAGGATCCATAAGATAAACTGACACATTTGTAGTTTATAGGATCCATAAGATAAACTGACACAGTTGTAGTTTATAGGATCCATAAGATAAACTGACACATTTGTAGTTTATAGGATCCATAATATAAACTGACACATTTGTAGTTTATAGGATCCATAAGATAAACTGACACATTTGTAGTTTATGGGATCCATAAGATAAACTGACACATTTGTAGTTTATAGGATCCATAAGATAAACTGACACAGTTGTAGTTTATTGGATCCATAAGATAAACTGACACATTTGTAGTTTATAGGATCCATAAAATAAACTGACACATTTGTAGTTTATAGGATTCATAAGATAAACATTCCATCCTAAAAAGACCTAAAAACATTAGTCAGACCTATAAGCAGTAATTTTTTTTGTGCCGGTACGAACCGTTACGGCGTACCGGCACCTTTTTCAATGTGGGGAAAAAATTATTACTTTTCAAGTATTTTAACGTTTATTATTAATTTATTATATTATTAATTTGTTAAAATTGAATTTTTTTAAAAATTGGAGCAAAAAGAATTAAATATAAAATGGGAAACTACTTTCCGTACAATCTCGTGATCATTGAGTACCGGCACCTATTTAAAAAAAAAATGCAGTGTCTATAAGTATAATTTATGACAGTTATTCTTCCATTCCATTCTTTGTTATTCTAACATTTCACTTATGTTTGGTTATCTGGTGACCACCATTCGTTGACTTCCAGTCCATAGTTTACTTCATAAGTCACTTCGACTGAATGACTGATTTCTCATTTGACAACGGGGAATAATGTTCATAGCTTCTAATGGTTTCCGTTGCTATCAAAACAGATTAAACAATGAGATTAAAACACAAGAACAGGTTCTCTGGTTCACAGAGCTAGTCTTGAATGGCGGCCGGTTTCATAACAATATTATTTTTTTAATGTGTAGAAATGTACAAAACGATTCAATCGATAACGCCAATGATTGTTAGAATAATGCGTCAATAACTAGATCTTAGCTTGTTATCATGAAAACATTATATTTCATTTTATGAACAAAAAAATATCTAAACATCAAAATTCAATTTATGTTCCGTGCACAAAACGAACTTGTACTTCATTTAAATAAGAAGTAACGCCAGTTCTGAATACGACGTAATATGCTGCTGAAAAAGTTCTTGAAGGAACTACTCTAATTGATAGAAATATCTAATATGGAATTATTCAACATATACTTCTTACACAAATACTAACACTCGCACACAAATATATATATATATATATATATATATATATATATATATATACACACACATATACGTTTTAAAGGTACTTCCCTATATGCTAACACTGGAACACATATCTATGTCTAACAAGTATCTCTATATGTATATACAAACACTGGAACACATATCTATGTCTAACTAGTATCTCTATATGTATATTGATAATAACTCTACCAGAGTATCTACAATCTGTTAAGTACACAAAAATGTTTCTAAGTAAAGTATAATCACACCAATATAACATTACCGAAGTTGTTATTGTTTATATGAGATCTCGCATTATGTCAACAACACCATCCATACCTAGACAGTGTTGTTATGGCGCCAAAAGGAAATATTTCATTATCATGATATTTCTCGTTTTTTTTTTCTTTAACACAAAAATGTTAATTGGAATTTCTTATATTTTCATAGTTTATTGTTATGTTTATTGTACTCTTTGCTTTCTAGAAGTTTTCCAGAACTTTGCCAACGCAGAGACCCACGCTGCCAGCAAATGAGCTTGTAAAATAATGACTTCTTGTGACTATTTATTTTTTAATGCTCCAGTTAAGGAAGATTGAAGACAAAAAAAAAACGCCGTTTATAGAATTTAAAAAAAAATAATAAAGTAGCAACATCATTTAAAGAATAGACTTTCTAGACAAACATAATTTATCGACCAAGTCACATGACATGATATTTCTCTATGATTGGTTGAAAGAAAAATTAGCGTACTTTGTACTTGTGTTAATTCACCAAGTACGTTGTAAAACATTAAGTGATCAGCTTGAGCATGAACCAGCCCATTTGTTTACCTGTGGTTGTTTGGACGGATGGTGAATGGAGCACGGTTTATCTGGCTAATTCACCGTTTCGTCAGTCAGAAAAATATTTTGTTAGATTTATATTATCTAATGAGGTTGTGTGACCCAGATATATGTCTGTAAACTGAAATGAATCAGATCTTCTCCTGTCTTGTACTCTTAATGTGGAATCCATTCCGTCATAAACAAAGTATTGTGAATACAATCAGCTCGGCCAAATGAATGAATCACCATAACATTTGGCGTACTGCGTGTAACTGATTCGATTTATGTTTAAGATTTCGTTATTGACATTATTTTTTTGTGTGTGATTTTTGCTAACATCAGAGTCAAAACTTGTTATGGAAGCTCATTGATTCAAAGAACTGAGTTAAATCATGAATCAAATTTGACTGGTGTTAACTAGGGTCAAGTATCATAGATGTTGAGCTAAATTCTATATTACTGGTGTTAACTAGGGTCAAGTATCATAGATGTTGAGCTAAATTCTATATTACTGGTGTTAACTAGGGTCAAGTATCATAGATGTTGAGCTAAATTCTATATTACTGGTGTTAACTAGTGTCAAGTATCATAGATGTTGAGCTAAATTCTATATTACTGGTGTTAACTAGGGTCAAGTATCAAAGATGTTGAGCTAAATTCTATATTACTGGTATTAACTAGGGTCAAGTATCATAGATGTTGAGCTAAATTCTATATTACTGGTGTTAACTAGGGTCAGGTATCATAGATGTTGAGCTAAATTCTATATTACTGGTGTTGAAATAAACCATATATCACTGGGTGCTAAGTTAAATCAAATACTACTGGTGTTGACTTGAATCATACATCACTGGGTGCTGAGTTCAATCAAATACTACTGGTGTTGACTTGAATCATACATCACTGGGTGCTGAGTTCAATCAAATACTACTGGTGTTGACTTGAATCATACATCACTGGGTGCTGAGTTCAATCAAATACTACTGGTGTTGACTTGAATCATACAACACTGGGTGCTGAGTTCAATCAAATACTACTGGTGTTGACTTGAATCATACATCACTGGGTGCTGAGTTCAATCAAATACTACTGGTGTTGACTAGAATCATACATCACTGGGTGCTGAGTTCAATCAAATGCTACTGGTGTTGACTTGAATCATACAACACTGGGTGCTGACTTAAATCAAATACTACTGGTGTTGACTTGAATCCTATATGAAAAATTTTGAGATTAATGATATATTAATGGTTTTGTTTTGGACTGTGTGTGTGTTATCAAAGGGCACTAGTTGGTGCAGAAATGTGTGGGTCTGTGTGTGTGTGTTATTAAAGTGCCCTAGTTGGTGCAGAAATGTGTGGGTCTGTGTGTGTGTTATCAAAGTGCCCTAGTTGGAGCAGAAATGTGTGGGTGTGTGTGTGTGTGTGTTATCAAAGTTGGTGCAGAAATGTGTGGGTCTGTGTGTGTGTTATCAAAGGGCTCTAGTTGGTGCAGAAATGTGTGGGTCTGTGTGTGTGTGTTAGTAAAGTGCCCTAGTTGGTGCAGAAATGTGTGGGTCTGTGTGTGTGTTATCAAAGTGCCCTAGTTGGTGCAGAAATGAGTGGGTGTGTGTATTTTCAAAGTGCCCTAGTTGGTGCAGAAATGTGTGGGTCTGTGTGTGTGTTATCAAAAGGCTCTAGATGGTGCAGATATGTGTGGGTCTGTGTGTGTGTGTTATCAAAGGCTCTAGTTGGTCCAGAAATGTGTGGGTCTGTGTGTGTGTGTTATCAAAGTGCCCTAGTTGGTGCAGAAATGTGTGGTTCTGTGTGTGTGTTATCAAACTGCCCTAGTTGGTGCAGAAATTTGTGGATCTGTGTGTGTGTGTGTTATCAAAGGGCTCTAGATGGTGCAGAAATGTGTGGGTCTGTGTGAGTGTTATCAAAGGGCTCTAGTTGGTGCAGAAATGTGTGGGTCTGTGTGTGTGTTATCATAGGGCCCTAGTTGGTGCAGAAATGTGTGGGTCTGTGTGTGTGTGTTATCAAAGGGCCCTAGTTGGAGCAGAAATGTGTGGGTCTGTGTGTGTGTGTTATCAAAGGGCCCTAGTTTGTGCAGAAATGTGTGGGTCTGTGTGTGTGTGTTATCAAAGTGCTCTAGTTGGTGCAGAAATGTGTGGTTCTGTGTGTGTGTTATCAAAGGGCCCTAGTTGGTGCAGAAATGTGTGGGTATGTGTGAGTGTTATCAAAGGGCCCTAGTTGGAGCAGAAATGTGTGGGTCTGTGTGTGTGTGTTATCAAAGGGCCCTAGTTTGTGCAGAAATGTGTGGGTCTGTGTGTGTGTGTTATCAAAGTGCTCTAGTTGGTGCAGAAATGTGTGGTTCTGTGTGTGTGTTATTAAAGGGCCCTAGTTGGTGCAGAAATGTGTGGGTCTGTGTGTGTGTTATCAAAGGGCCCTAGTTGGTGCAGAAATGTGTGGGTGTGTGTGAGTGTTATCAAAGTGCTCTAGTTGGTGCAGAAATGTGTGGGTCTGTGTGTGAGTGTTATCAAAGGGCTCTAGTTGGTGCAGAAATGTGTGGGTGTGTGTGAGTGTTATCAAAGGGCCCTAGTTGGTGCAGAAATGTGTGGGTCTGTATGTGTGTTATCAAAGGGCCCTAGTTGGTGCAGAAATGTGTGGGTATGTGTGACTGTTATCAAAGTGCTCTAGTTGGTGCAGAAATGTGTGGGTCTGTGTGTGAGTGTTATCAAAGGGCTCTAGTTGGTGCAGAAATGTGTGGGTGTGTGTGAGTGTTATCAAAGGGCCCTAGTTGGTGCAGAAATGTGTGGGTGTGTGTGAGTGTTATCAAAGTGCTCTAGTTGGTGCAGAAATGTGTGGGTCTGTGTGTGTGTGTTATCAAAGGGCCCTAGTTGGTGCAGAAATGTGTGGGTCTGTGTGTGTGTGTTATCAAAGGGCCCTAGTTGGTGCAGAAATGTGTGGGTCTGTGTGTGAGTGTTATCAAGGGGCCCTAGTTGGTGCAGAAATGTGTGGGTCTGTGTGTGACTGTTATCAAAGTGCTCTAGTTGGTGCAGAAATGTGTGGGTCTGTGTGTGAGTGTTATCAAAGTGCTCTAGTTGGTGCAGAAAATGTGTGGGTCTATGTGTGACTGTTATCAAGGGCCCTAGTTGGTGCAGAAATGTGTGGGTTTGTGTGTGAGTGTTATCAAAGTGCTCTAGTTGGTGCAGAAATGTGTGGGTCTGTGTGTGTGTTATCAAAGGGCCTAGTTGGTGCAAAAATGTGTGGGTGTGTGTGAGTGTTATCAAGGGCTCTAGTTGGTGCAGAAATGTGTGGGTCTGTGTGTGTTATCAAAGGGCCCTAGTTGGTGCAGAAATGTGTGGGTCTGTATGTGTGTTTTCAGTGTGTGGGTGTGTGTGAGTGTTATCAAAGTGCTCTAGTTGGTGCAGAAATATGTGGGTCTGTGTGTGAGTGTTATCAAGGGCCCTAGTTGGTGCAGAAATGTGTGGGTCTTTGTGTGTGTTATCAAGGGCCTTAGTTGGTGCAGAAATGTGTGGGTCTGTGTGTGTTATCAAAGGGCCCTAGTTGGTGCAGAAATATTAAACTGCTCTAGTTGGTGCAGAAATGTGTGGGTCTGTGTGTGAGTGTTATCAAAGGGCTCTAGTTGGTGCAGAAATGTGTGGGTGAGTGTGAGTGTTATCAAAGTGCTCTAGTTGGTGCAGAAATGTGTGGGTCTGTGTGTGTGTTATCAAAGGGCCCTAGTTGGTGCAGAAATGTGTGGGTCTGTGTGTGTGTGTAATCAAAGGGCCTTAGTTGTTCCAGAAATGTGTGGGTCTGTGTGTGTTATCAAAGGGCTCTAGATAGTGCAGAAATGTGTGGGTCTGTGTGTGGGTTATCAAAGGGCTCTAGTTGGTGCAGAAATGTGTGCGTCTGTCTGTGTGTGTTTCAAAGTGCTCTAGTTGGTGCAGAAATGTGTGGGTCTGTGTGTGTGTTATCAAAGGCCCTAGTTGGTGCGGAAATGTGTGGGTGTGTGAGTGTGTTATCAAAGGGCTCTAGATAGTGCAGAAATGTGTGGGTCTGTGTGTGGGATATCAAAGGGCTCTAGTTGGTGCAGAAATGTGTGCGTCTGTCTGTGTGTGTTTTCAAAGTGCTCTAGTTGGTGCAGAAATGTGTGGGTCTGTGTGTGTGTTATCAAAGGCCCTAGTTGGTGCGGAAATGTGTGGGTGTGTGAGTGTGTTATCAAAGGGCTCTAGTTGGTGCCGAAATGTGTGGGTCTGTGTGTGTGTGTTATCAAAGGGCCCTAGTTGGTGCAGAAATGTGTGGGTCTGTGTGTGTGTTATCATAGGGCCCTAGTTGGTGCAGAAATGTGTCGGTCTGTGTGTGTGTGTTATCAAGGGGCCCTAGTTGGAGCAGAAATGTGTGGGTCTGTGTGTGTGTTATCAAAGGGCCCTAGTTTGTGCAGAAATGTGTGGGTCTGTGTGTGTGTGTTATCAAAGTGCTCTAGTTGGTGCAGAAATGTGTGGGTCTGTGTGTGTGTTATCAAAGGGCCCTAGTTGGTGCAGAAATGTGTGGGTCTGTGTGTGTGTTATCAAAGGGCCCTAGTTGGTGCAGAAATGTGTGGGTGTGTGTGAGTGTTATCAAAGTGCTCTAGTTGGTGCAGAAATGTGTGGGTCTGTGTGTGAGTGTTATCAAAGGGCTCTAGTTGGTGCAGAAATGTGTGGGTGTGTGTGAGTGTTATCAAAGGGCCCTAGTTGGTGCAGAAATGTGTGGGTCTGTGTGTGTGTTATCAAAGGGCCCTAGTTGGTGCAGAAATGTGTGGGTCTGTGTGTGTGTTATCAAAGTGCTCTAGTTGGTGCAGAAAATGTGTGGGTCTGTGTGTGTGTTATCAAAGGGCTCTAGTTGGTGCAGAAATGTGTGGGTGTGTGTGAGTGTTATCAAAGGGCCCTAGTTGGTGCAGAAATGTGTAGGTGTGTGTGAGTGTTATCAAAGTGCTCTAGTTGGTGCAGAAATGTGTGGGTCTGTGTGTGTGTTATAAAGGGCCCTAGTTGGTGCAGAAATGTGTGGGTCTGTGTGTGTGTTATCAAAGGGCCCTAGTTGGTGCAGAAATGTGTGGGTCTGTGTGTGAGTGTTATCAAGGGGCCCTAGTTGGTGCAGAAATGTGTGGGTCTGTGTGTGACTGTTATCAAAGTGCTCTAGTTGGTGCAGAAATGTGTGGGTCTGTGTGTGAGTGTTATCAAAGTGCTCTAGTTGGTGCAGAAATGTGTGGGTCTGTGTGTGACTGTTATCAAAGGGCCCTAGTTGGTGCAGAAATGTGTGGGTTAGTGTGTGAGTGTTATCAAAGTGCTCTAGTTGGTGCAGAAATGTGTGGGTCTGTGTGTGTGTTATCAAAGGGCCCTAGTTGGTGCAAAAATGTGTGGGTGTGTGTGAGTGTTATCAAAGGGCTCTAGTTGGTGCAGAAATGTGTGGGTCTGTGTGTGTTATCAAAGGGCCCTAGTTGGTGCAGAAATGTGTGGGTCTGTATGTGTGTTTTCAAAGGGCCCTAGTTGGTGCAGAAATGTGTGGGTGTGTGTGAGTGTTATCAAAGTGCTCTAGTTGGTGCAGAAATATGTGGGTCTGTGTGTGAGTGTTATCAAAGGGCCCTAGTTGGTGAAGAAATGTGTGGGTCTTTGTGTGTGTTATCAAAGGGCCTTAGTTGGTGCAGAAATGTGTGGGTCTGTGTGTGTTATCAAAGGGCCCTAGTTGGTGCAGAAATGTGTGGGTGTGTGTGTTATTAAACTGCACTAGTTGGTGCAGAAATGTGTGGGTCTGTGTGTGAGTGTTATCAAAGTGCTCTAGTTGGTGCAGAAATGTGTGGGTCTGTGTGTGAGTGTTATCAAAGGGCTCTAGTTGGTGCAGAAATGTGTGGGTGAGTGTGAGTGTTATCAAAGTGCTCTAGTTGGTGCAGAAATGTGTGGGTCTGTGTGTGTGTTATCAAAGGGCCCTAGTTGGTGCAGAAATGTGTGGGTCTGTGTGTGTGTGTAATCAAAGGGCCTTAGTTGTTCCAGAAATGTGTGGGTCTGTGTGTGTGTTATCAAAGGGCTCTAAATAGTGCAGAAATGTGTGGGTCTGTTTGTTTAGGTTATGGTTAAAATGTTTTTTTTTAATTTATTTAAAATGGATTATAAATTTAATGTGTGGGTTATCAAAGGGCTCTAGTTGGTGCAGAAATGTGTGCGTCTGTCTGTGTGTGTTTTCAAAGTGCTCTAGTTGTTGCAGAAATGTGTTGGTCTGTGTGTGTGTTATCAAAGGGCTCTAGTTGGTGCAGAAATGTGTGGGTCTGTGTGTGTGTGTTATCAAAGGGCCCTAGTTGGTGCAGAAATGTGTGGGTCTGTGTGTGTGTGTTATCAAAGGGCTCCTAGTTGGTGCAGAAATGTGTGGGTCTGTGTGTGTGTGTGTTATCAAAGTGCCCTAGTTGGTGCAGAAATGTGTGGGTCTGTGTGTGTTTATCAAAGGGCCCTAGTTGGTGCAGAAATGTGTGGGTCTGTGTGTGTGTGTTATCAAAGGGCCCTAGTTGGTACAGAAATGTGTGGGTCTGTGTGTTATCAAAGGGCCCTAGTTGATGCAGAAATGTGTGGGTCTGTGTGTGTGTGTGTTATCGAAGGGCCCTAGTTGGTGCAGAAATGTGTGGGTCTGTGTGTGTGTGTGTTATCAAAGGGCCCTAGTTGGTGCAGAAATTTGTGGGTCTGTGTGTGTGTGCTATCAAAGGGCCCTAGTTGGTGTTGAAATGTGTGGGTCTGTGTGTGTGTTATCAAAGGGCCCTAGTTGGTGCAGAAATGTGTGGGTCTGTGTGTGTGTGTTATCAAAGTGCCCTAGTTGGTGCAGAAATGTGTAGGTCTTTGTGTGTGTTATCAAGAGCCTAGTTGGTGCAGAAATATGTGGGTCTGTGTGTGTGTGTAATCAAACAACCTAGTTGGTACAGAAATATATGGGTCTGTGTGTGTTATTAAAAGGCCCAAGTTGGTGCAGAAATATATGGGTCTGTGTGTGTTATCAAAGGCCCTAGTTGGTGCAGAAATATATGGGTTTTTGTTTTTAAAAGGCCTAGTTGGTACAGAAATATGGCGGTTATGTGTGTTATCAAGGCCTAGTTGGTGGAAATATATGGGTCTTGTGTGTTATCAAAGCTAGTTATCAGAAATATATGGGTCTTGTGTGTTATCAACCTAGTTGGTTGCAGAAATATATGGGTCTTTGTGTTTATCCAACCTAGTTGTGCAAGAAATATATGGGTCTTGTGTGTTATCAACCTAGTTGTACAGAAATATTTTTTTTGTTATTAAACCTAGTTGTGCAGAAATATATGGATCTTTTGTGTTATTAAAGGCTAGTTATAGAAGTAATGGTTGTGTGTGTGTTTGAAGGGCCCTAGTTGGTGCAGAAATGTGTGGGTCTTTGTGTGTGTGTGTTATCGAAGGGCCTAGTTGGGTGCAGAAATGTGTGGGTCTTTTGTGTGTTGTGTTATCAAAGGGCCTAGTTGGTGCAGAAATATGTGGGTCTTTGTGTGTGTTTTTAAAGGGCCCTAGTTGGTGTAGAAATGTGGTAGCAGGTCTTTGTGTGTGTGTTATAAAGTCTAGTTGGTGCAGAAATTTGTGGGTCTGTGTGTGTGTTATCAAAGGGCCCTAGTTGGTGTTGAAATGTGTGGGTCATTGTGTGTGTGTTATCAAAGGGCCCTAGTTGGTGCAGAAATGTGTGGGTCTTGTGTTGTGTGTTATCAAAGTGCCCTAGTTGGTGCAGAAATTTGGTTTTTTTTTTATAGCTTTTTAAATGTGTGGGTCTGTGTGTGTGTTATCAAAGGGACCTAGTTGGTGCAGAAATGTGTGGGTCTGTGTGTTTGTGTTATCAAAGGGCCCTAGTTGGTGCAGAAATATGTGGGTCTGTGTGTGTGTTATTAAAGGAGCCCAAGTTGGTGCAGGAAATGTGTGGGTCTTTGTGTGTGTTATCAAAAGGGCCTTAGTTGGTGCAGAAATAATATTGAGTGTATTGTGTTATCAAAAGGGCCTAGTTGGTGCAGAAATGTGTGGGTGTGTGTGTTATTAAACTGCTCTAGTTGGTGCAGAAATGTGTGGGTCTGTGTGTGAGTGTTATCAAAGGGCTCTAGTTGGTGCAGAAATGTGTGGGTGAGTGTGAGTGTTATCAAAAGTGCTCTAGTTGGTGCAGAAATGTGTGGGTCTGTGTGTGTGTTATCAAAGGGCCCTAGTTGGTGCAGAAATGTGTGGGTCTGTGTGTGTTTATCAAAGGGCCCTAGTTGGTGCAGAAATGTGTGGGTCTGTGTGTGTGTTATCAAAGGGCTCTAGATAGTGCAGAAATGTGTGGGTCTGTGTGTAGGTTATCAAAAGGGCTCTAGTTGGTGCAGAAATGTGTGCGTCTGTCTGTGTGTGTTTTCAAAGTGCTCTAGTTGTTGCAAAATGTGGCTGTGTGTGTGTTATCAAAGGGCTCTAGTTGGTGCAGAAATGTGTGGGTCTGTGTGTGTGTGTTATCAAAGGCCCTAGTTGGTGCGGAAATGTGTGGGTGTGAGTGTGTTATCAAAAGGGCTCTAGTTGGTGCCGAAATGTGTGGGTCTGTGTGTGTGTGTTATCAAGGGCCCTAGTTGGTGCAGAAATGTGTGGGTCTGTTGTGTGTTATCAAAGGGCCCTGGATTAGGTGCAGAAATGTGTGGGTCTGTTGTGTGTTATCAAGGGCCCTAGTTGGTGCAGAAATGTGTGGGTCTTTGTGTGTGTTATCAAGGGCCCTAGTTGATGCAGAAATGTGTGGGTCTGTGTGTGTGTTATCGAAGGGCCCTAGTTGGTGCAGAAATGTGTGGGTCTGTGTGTGTGTGTTATCAAAGGGCCCTAGTTGGTGCAGAAATGTGTGGGTCTGTGTGTATGTGTTATCAAAGGGCCCTAGTTGGTGCAGAAATGTGTGGGTCTGTGTGTGTGTTTTCAAAGGGCCCTAGTTGGTGTAGAAATGTGTGGGTCTGTGTGTGTGTGTTATCAAAGTGTCCTAGTTGGTGCAGAAATGTGTGGGTCTGTGTGTGTGTGTTATCAAAGGGCCCTAGTTGGTGCAGAAATGTGTGGGTCTGTGTGTGTGTTATCAAAGGGCCCTAGTTGGTGCAGAAATGTGTGGGTCTGTGTTGTGTGTTATCAAAGGGCCCTAGTTGGTGCAGAAATGTGTGGGTCTGTGTGTGTGTTATCAAAGGGCCCTAATTGGTGCAAAAATGTGTGGGTCTGTGTGTGTGTTATCAAAGGGCCCTAGTTGGTGCAGAAATGTGTGGGTCTGTTGTGTGTTATCAAAGGGCCCTAGTTGGTGCAGAAATGTGTGGGTCTGTTGTGTGTTATCAAAGGGCCCTAATTGGTGCAGAAATGTGTGGGTCTTTGTGTGTGTTATCAAAGGGCCTTAGTTGGTGCAGAAATGTGTGGGTCTGTGTGTGTTATCAAAGGGCCCTAGTTGGTGCAGAAATGTGTGGGTGTGTGTGTTATTAAACTGCTCTAGTTGGTGCAGAAATGTGTGGGTCTGTGTGTGAGTGTTATCAAAGGGCTCTA
>JAGDYQ010000179.1:1145775-1164603 GCA_021962125.1 Bulinus truncatus | reverse complement strand
ATGTATGCTATTGGCCGGTATAGCTGTCCAATGTATGCTATTGGCCGGTATAGCTGACCAATGTATGCTATTGGCCGGTAAAGCTGTCCAATGTATGCTATTGGCCGGTATAGCTGTCCAATGTATGCTATTGGCTGGTATAGCTGACCAATGCATGCTATTGGCCGAAATAGTTGTCCAATGTATGCTATTGGCCGGTATAGCTGTCCAATGTATGCTATTGGCCGGTATAGCTGACCAATGTATGCTATTGGCCGGTATAGCTGACCAATGTATGCTATTGGCCAGTCGTCGGCATCCGTCCGTCTCGGGAGACGATGGTGTAGCTAATTTGTGAGTCTTCATGCAACGCCGAGAGTGGCAATCCCTGTCGCACTTGGTACATTTGGAAGTCGATGGTTTTTGTAGTTGTTTTACTGCTTCCGTCTTGATCTTTTCAGGGCGGCATTTTCGTGTCGCTCAGCCTCTGCGCGCGATGAACCCTGCCGGACTGCGAGCCTCCAGGCATGGCGGTCGACTACTTGACTCCCAAGAGTTGGGGTTTATGGATCACTGTTTCATGTCCTTTTTGCAGGTATCTTTGAAGCGCATTTTTGGGCGCCCTGTTGTCCTCTGGCCTGTAACTAGCTTGCCATAGAGTAGGTCCTTCGGGATGCGGCCTGCGTTTATTCTCTTGACATGGCCGAGCCATCTGAGGCGGCTCTCACTAAGAATTGCAAACAAACTGCTCATTTTAGCCTTCTCCAGCACCCAAGTGTTCGGGATCTTGTCCTGCCACTTGATCTGCAGTATATGCCGCAGGCACCTAATGTGGAAGTTGTTGAGTTTTCTTTCGTGCTTCGCGTAAGTGGTCCACGTCTCGCATCCATAGAGAAGGGTGCTGATTATGCAGGCCTTGTAGACGCGCAGTCTGGTATTCTCATTGAGGCTGGGGTTTTTCCACACACGTTGATTTAGTCTCGCCATGACTGTGGCTGCCTTAGCGATTCTGCAGTTGATCTCCGGGTCTATGGATAGCGAGCTGAGGATTGTGAACCCGAGGTAGGTGAAGTTCTCGACAACATCTAGGGTGTACCCATCGATGTCAATGTTTGGGGGGGGGGTATCTGTACTCTGTGCCATGACATTTGTCTTTTTCAGGCTGATGGTCAGTCCAAACTCCGTACACGCGTGGGAGAGGCGGGTGACAAGCTGCTGCAGTCCATCTTTGTTTGTGATGTCAAGGCTGCGTCATCTGCAAAGAGCAGATCGCGAATTAGTACCTTTGTGACTTTGGTCTTTGCACGGAGGCGGGCTATGTTATAGAGCTTGCCATCGAACCTTGTATGGATGTAAACACCCTCGCTGCAATCCTTGAAGGCGTATTGGAGGAGCATGGAAAAGAAGGTGCCACAGAGTGTATGTGCAAGGACGCAGCCCTGTTTTACTCCGCTGCTGACTGGGAAGGCCTCAGAAATACGCCGTTGTAACAGACCGTGTTATGCATGTTGTCGTGGAAGGACGTGACCACTGCAAGCAGGCGTTAGGGGGGGCAGCCAATCTTTTGAAGCAAGCTGAAGAGTCCGCTTCGACTTACCAGATCAAATGTCTTTGTGAGGTCGACGAAGGCGATGTAGAGTGGCACCTGCTGTTCCTGAACTTCTCTTGCAGTTGGCGTAGTGAGAAGATCATGTGCACTGTTGATCTGAAAGCCAAACTGTGACTCTGGATAGACTCGGTAGGCGAGGGCCTGCAGGTAAGTTAGAGCGACGCGGGCCAATGCTTTGCCGACGATGCTGAGGAGGGAGATGTCCCGGTAGTTATTGCAGTCGCTCCGGCCCCCTTTGTTCTTGTACAGCGTGATAATTTTGGCATCACTCATGTCTTGGGTGATGTAGCCCTGTTCCCAGCAGCGACATAGGAGGTCGTGCAATGGTTTTAGCAGTGTTGGTTTCCAGCTCTTCAGGACTTCTGGTGGGATTCCATCGCTACCGGGTGCCTTCCCATTGGCAATGCAGTCGATGGCTTTGCTTAGCTCATCCACAGTGGGTGGGGTGTCTAGCTCCTCCATGACCGGCAGATCTGGGGTAGCGCCAAGAGCGGCATCAATTACGGTGTTCTGTGTTGCGTACAGCTCCAGGTAGTGGTCGGTCCATCTCTGCATCTGTTTTTTCCTGGTACTTGATGAACTCGCCTGTTTTGGATTTAAGGATAACAGTTTTGGAGTGAGTTGGGCCTATTGGCTTTTTGATGCCTTCATACATCCCTCTTGCATTTCCTGCATCGGCAGCTGCCTGGATGCTCTGCAGAGGTTCAACCAGTAGCGGTTGGCGAATTTGCTGGCGGTCTGCTGGGCTTTGGTCCTGGCTGTCCGTAGGGCTTTTAGTGTGTTGGGACTGGGCCTGGCCTTGAAGGCCAGTAGGGCTTCCTCTTTGCCTAGGTAACGGGTTCCATTACCTCCCAGTGAGCCTCTTTCCATAGGTGGTGATGGCGGAGTATAGCTGACCAATGTATGCAATTGGCCGGTATAGCTAACCATTGTATGTTATTGGCCGGTATAGCTGACCAATGTATGCTATTAGTCACATAGCAGACATTGGCTGGTATAGCTTACCAATATATGCTATTGGTCGCCTAGCAGACATTGGCCGGTATAGCTGACCAATGTATGCAATTGGCCAGTATAGCTGACCAATGTATGCTATTGGCCGCCTAGCAGACATTGGCTGGTATAGCTGACCAATGTATGCTATTGGCCGGTATAGCTGACCAATATATGCTATTGGCCGCCTAGCAGACATTAGCCAGTATAGCTGAACAATGTATTTAATTGGCCGCCTAGCAGACATTGGCCGGTATAGCTGACCAATGTATGCTATTGGCCGGTATAGCTGACCAATGTATTTAATTGGCCGCCTAGCAGACATTGGCCGGTATAGCTGACCAATGTATGCTATTGGCCGGTATAGCTGACCAATGTATGCTAATGGCCGGAATAAGCTGACCTATGTATGCTATTGGCCGCCGAGCAGACATTGTCCGTCAGATCTATAACTTTATTAAATTTTAAAAAATGTCATGGAATACATAAACAGTTCACATATACACCACAGGTCACACGATATGATAAGTTATATAAAGATTGACGAAATTATATGTTGTCTAAGAAAAAAAGCGCACTTCCCTTTAAAAATTAATGCACGTCTGAATTTTCTATCGTTTTCCAAATCGACTTCTTTCTGTGGCCATAAATCAAACTATTTCAAATGGAAAAAGTTCGTATTTTGAGGCATTACGGCATCCATAAAATTTCTTAAAGCGAGGAATAAACGATTGGGTATGTTAATTTTGGAGTAAATCTTCATATGATTGTGTTTTACACTTTAACGTTGTGTGTCTTATTCGAAGATTGCATTAATATTGATCTTAATTCAACTTTTAAAAATTTTCACAAGGGTTTTGTAATTTAAAGGACTGTTATAATTTTAAGTTATGGGAGTAGTGGGTGGCAGGGCTGGGGAGCCGGTTTGGGTGTCGGAGTCGCCGGTGTCGGCAGTTGTAGCCCTGTGTCGGTGTTAGCGTTTGTACTTTGCCCGGTGTTGGTGTCGGCGCAAAATCTTAACCCAAAAACTTCAGAGAAAAAACTAGAACTTTAATTAAATAATCCAGAACAACGTCAGACAGTTCTTAGGCAATCTTTAATTTTAAGTGTTCATCAAGTTCTTTTTCTTTAAAAATATATACTTGGTAAATCTGTTAATCAACGAATGTATTATTTTCCAAAGCGAGATTCTCTACAGTACAACGACTTGTCAAAATTAACAGAATTGTGACTGAAAGCAGATAGGAAGGCTAATGGCTATGTTCACTCTGTTATTCACTCAATTATTGTAAATCCTAAGAAATGTTTAGTTTGCACCTCTCTATCCATGTCAAACCTATTTAAGTCTTTTAGAATCTCAACGAATGACCTGTTTGAAATGTTTCTACAATCAAAGTTATTTCAAATATCAAATATACTTCACTATAGCGCAATACTATTAACCAGAAAAAAGTAGATATTATTTATTGAAAGTATACATTAAATTAAAACAAGCAATTAAGCCTGTTCCATTCTGGACACAGGACGTGTTAGCGCATTTTCGTGTTATGTATCAGTACGTTTGTTAGCTTTCAGTAAATATTTGTAAATTTTGGAAATGTTTATAAATTCAATTGTGTAATGCATATATCTGTAAAAAAAATTATAAAGACGTTTTTTTATATTTGAAAAAAAATTATTGTCTCTTAAATCTAACTACAATTGGTTTGTGGTTACTGAAATAGGACTCATAATTGAAAACATTCGAAATTATAGTCATTTAATCGTCCGAAAACTCCGTCAATTGTTGCATAGCTCTGATACTTTCAATTAAACTCAGAACACAAGCTTACTATTTCATTTGATGAGTTTCTTAATAAATCTTGGTGAAACTACGTGCTGCAGTATTTCGCACCAAATGAACGGGTTATTGAACGTACAAGGTGTATATATAATATATAAGCCCCTTAGGAGCTCTGAAGCCCGGCCCTCAGAGGTCCTATCGCAAAATGAACTTTTGATGTACACATGGCAGGCCAAGACCTACAAAATGATATATACATCATGGGTCTAGGACTTATAGTTGCTGAGATATAGCGCTCCTTTATTAATATAGCTTCTATAGTAAAAAACGGTACTAAGGCCCCTTTTACGGCCCTGAGAGGTCAGATCGCGAAATGGAAAAAGTAATTTCTTGGCAGGCCAAGACCTACAAAATGATATATACATCATGGGTCTAGGACTTATGGTTGTTGAGATAATGGGTGATGACGGACAGACAGACAGACAGACAAAACGGGGACAAAAAAAATATCGATAGCAAAAAAAAAAAAAGTATAAATATACAATTAGACGTGCAACTTTATATATAGTATGAGATATATACAGGGAAAATAAATACACAGTTATTTCCCTTTACCCCCCCCCCCTCCGGTGTCGGTGCCGGCGGCTTTTAGAAAACCGACATGGGTGTCGGCAGCAGATGGAATACCGACACCGGTATCAGTGTCGGTGTCGGCGGCTAATGGAATGCCGACACCAGAGTCGGTGTAGGTGTCGGAAAATATTTTTGCCGACACCCCACCCCTGGAGGGTGGAGCTAAGCAATGCAAATTTGCTTAAAAATCATCCCGTGTTACCAAAAAAATATTTAAATTGAAATTTGCGACATTTGGACTACTTTCTGCAATACGTTTAAGATACAAAAGTCGATTTCGTCATTACTTTTGTCTTTTTCAGCAGGATTTTTGACTAGTGCGCACATCACATGTGCCAATTACCGTAAACATTTTTGTAACTTACATGGTGGTTAATGTTAAACTCTTTAATGGCATTCCTTTTTTTTTCTTTACAAACGACATATATTCAACCTTTGTATCTGTATCCCGTCAGAGCTAATTTTGTCCTTTCTATATCAATCTACATTCGTTCAATAACGACTAGATATCAACCCAGCTAATGAAGACACACATACATCTTACCTCATCCATATCAGCAGAGAATCCATAGGACGCCAGTCCTGTCCAATAGTAGTAATAATTTTGTAAATTCCTACGATATTTTCGTTTTTCTTTAGAATCGTACAATGGGGCCAAATATGTGTTCTCGAATCTGTCTTTTATCTGCTGTAAATGTTAATAAGTTACACATTTAAAATTGAAAAAAAAGTATAGAGATGATATAAATAGTTCACATGCTAAACAGATAAGTGTTGTAAATTTGATGTAGGATTGTAAAACAACTTGATATATTACGACAAGAATGTAACAAGGTACATACAAGCACAATGAAATGAGCTGACTGAGAACTAGACGGCGTCGTAGTGGGGGATCTAGAGGTGAAAACAAGCTCTATGGGCCCAGTAATGACCGGTTCTATAGGCCAGGTCATGACCGGCTGTATTGGCCCAGTAATGACAGGCTCTGTTGACCTAGTAATGACAGGCTCTATAGGCCCAATAATGACAGGCTGTATTGGTCTAGTAAGGACATGCTCTGTTGTGGGCCCAGTATGGACATGCTCTATTGGCCTATTTAAATGGCTCCGTTGTGGGATAAGTAGTTCATTAAGATTTAAGCTAGCAGATCAGTTTCTCATTAAAAACTATAAATGATAAGTTGTTCATTTAAGACTAGAACTAGCAGGATGTTCATTGAGAAACTCAATTGTTGAGATGGAGAATCATCTTCCTGTTTACAACGTACCAGGTAAATCACTCAATGCAAGTCTTACAATGTAAATCATAAATAGTAAATAATACAATGTAAAACATACAATGCATATCATACAATGTAAATCATACATTCTGTTAAAAATGTTAAGTAACTCAATCAGCTATTTTTTTTGTCAATATTCATTACGAAAGGGATCTGTCAACATGTGTATATATTTACTGTAGGTGAAGAAATTGTGCATTGAACTTACATTGTCATTTATGTATAGAACACATCTGTTTACTTACGTTGTCAGGTCTATATAGAACACATCTGCCTAATTACATAGTCAGGTCTGTATAGAACACATCTGTCTACTTACTTTGTTAGGTCTATATATAACACATCTGTCTACTTACATTGTCAGGTCTGTATAGAACACATCTGTCTACTTACATTGTTAGGTCTATATAGAACACATCTTCCTGGTTGATATGTGTAATAATCAGTGGTTACGATATCGGTATCCTTCCAACGAGGGCTACACACCTGTTAAAAATAATGAACGTTCAGAAAAATAACAGTCTTAACCACAGGGCTGTACAAACTTTTCACAATGTTCAAGTCTAGTTAAATTCTAAATCCATCCCTAGTTAAAGTTTGGGGCACCAGATTTTAAATTCAAATACATTATCTTATTTTATTTTTTTTTTTTTTACTTTTTTTTTTATTCTTCCTGAAACTTTTAATTCTAGATTCAACTCCTGATGGCTTACACGAACCGTTCAAACAAAAAAACTGAAACCAATAGCTTTTTTTTACATTGTAGTGTTTTAGTTGAAGCAATGTACATTCAAAAATATTAAAACTGTATTGCTTATGTCTATCATTTAAGTCCTAAAACGAAGACGATCATGTGCCATGAGCATGGGCAATCGGTATCGTGCAATGTGTTGGCTACTTTCCATCTTTCTACACCGAGTAACATAATGGAGTGGACATTGCTATTGAATATCTGGAGTTTATTTTTTATTGAGAGGGAAGACCCACATTGGCCTCGATAAGACGACGGCATGTCTTGTCTTACATATTCTGGCTTTGACATCTTCGTCTGATCCGCCTGTGGCATTAACTGTTGCTTCTTGGGTAATAGACAGACACACGTCATCTGCAAAAGTCTAGGTCTTCTAAGCATTGAGTCATATACATATATATTTGTTTAGTTTCTAAATTGTTCACATTTATATGCATTTGAATTCTGAGAATGAGGTTGGCATTATCAGGGTCCACTTAAGCTTGTTACGCCACTGAATTACATTGACGAGATGGCCCACATTATAGGGACGCTTTTATCAAGGTAATTGATAATTACTTTATGGGGTCAAATAATTACTGAGAAGTAATCCCATTGACCGAACCTGCAACTACTACAATTTTTTTTCTTCTGGCTTCGCTTGAATTTGAACTCTCAACGTGCACTGTAGAGTGCAGACAACTTCCCTACCACCTAAAAAATCGCAATCAAGACTGACTTACCAGCAAATTCTGATCCTTGACCACAACTGTTGATCCAAAACCTTCCTCATACTGTCCATTGATCATTACTGCAAGATTTTAAAAAATGATAAATTTAAGTTGATCTTAACGGATAGTAAAAAAAAAACACGAACAGGAAGTTGACAATTATAATTTCCGTCCTTTTGTGTCCCCATATACATAGTGGTGTGTTTCTAGTAACACAACAAACAGGTTGATACCGTTTGAAGATTGTAAAATAAAATATGTAATACCAAAAGTTACGATGGCACTTTATACTGTTCATTTATGACAGAATGTGTTAGAAAAGTATGTCTTGTAATAGTATATAATTATTGCATGTACTATTTAGTTTAAAGTAATGTCTGATAAGATACAATATTTCGATAGTAAACAACAGAACTCAAGTCTTTACACATATGATCGATGGTATCCCCCCAAAACATTTTTTTCCGTAGAGACAAAAAATGACCAATTATAATAATTAGAAGTATTTAGAAGATTACATGGAGTTGCTAGGGATGATAAGGTGCTACTTGACACTAGGAAATATTTCTAACGGTTATACCCTTCACAACTATAGGAATAAGGTTCAATAGAGTAAGGAACTGTTGCTCCTTCACGCAAACTAATGTAAAAACAATTTAAATGTCAAACGTCACCTCATACATTTCACATGGCAAGGCTTAATGGCTTATTCGGGATATATTGTTAAAAGAGTAATTGTTTTTCTCATTGTTAATACAAAAATACCCCCATCTAGATCTGCAGGTTAACTATTTTCAAACGCTTTTTTAAAAAGTGTTTTTCTTTTTTTTAAAAAAAAAAAAAATATGTATAATTTTTAGTTATAAATGAATCAAGCTTAATTTATTTGCACACTTTTGCCTAACCTGGCTAGTCAATATTAAACCAAAAATGGCTTCACTATTTGCACACTTCCTTATTTATTTTGACACCTTGATATCCCTTTTTTTAAAAAAAAAATAGCTTCGTAAAACAGGAATAATTGTTTTTCTCATTGATACAATTCAGACAAGAAAACATATATAAAAAAATACATTTTTATGACAATATAGACGTTCATAGTTCAATGTAAAATATTTAGTACCAGCTAAATGTAATTGTACACAAAATGCTTACTTCCCCTGCCTACTCACCTCACCTGTACTACAAAGAATGCACCCATCAGACTTATCTATCTCATCTATCTTTAAACAAATGTTCTCTTCATCAACTTTATCAACTCGGTTATCAAAATATATCAATTTAAAATATAGCAAAAAATAAAAAAAAAAACAAAAACAAAACAACTTTTTCATGACACAACAAATACTGAAGTACAAAGTGAACATCATGGTACTTTAAAATTTTTACCACATTGAACAGAATAACATGTCCACTGTATTTATGTAGAGAAGTAACATCTTACAGTGCGATGTAACTGGATCAAGATGTGTGCAAATGTTTTGAACCATGGGCCATAATAGATTGTAAAATTTGAAAGAATGACTGGACTAAGAACAGATGGATGGGTAGTTTATAGACTAATAGAAATCAAATCTATTCGTCATTGATGTGAACGAACAAAGAGTGGCAGAACGCGGGCCGGCTCAAAGAGTGACTGAATGCGGGCCGGCTCAAAGAGTGACTGGATGCGGGCCGGCTCAAAGAGTGACTGAATGCGGGCCGGCTCAAAGAGTGACTGGATGCGGGCCGGCTCAAAGAGTGGCAGAACGCGGGCCGGCTCAAAGAGTGACTGGATGCGGGCCGGCTCAAAGAGTGAATGAATGCGGGCCGGCTCAAAGAGTGGCAGAACGCGGGCCGGCTCAAAGAGCGACTGGATGCGGGCCGGCTCAAAGAGTGACTGGATGCGGGCCGGCTCAAAGAGTGAATGAATGCGGGCCGGCTCTAAGAGTGGCAGAACGCGGGCCGGCTCAAAGAGTGACTGGATGCGGGCCGGCTCAAAGAGTGACTGGATGCGGGCCGGATCAAAGAGTGACTGAATGCGGGCCGGCTCAAAGAGTGGCTGAATGCGGGCCGGCTCAAAGAGTGACTGGACGCGGGCCGGCTCAAAGCGTGACTGGATGCGGGCCGGCACAAAGAGTGACTGGATGCGGTCCGGCTAAAAGAGTGGCTGAATGCGGGCCGGCTCAAAGAGTGACTGGATGCGGGCCGGCTCAAAGAGTGACTGGATGCGGCCGGCTCAATGAGTGGCTGGATGCGGGCCGGCTCAAAGTGTGGCTGAATGCGGGCCGGCTCAAAGAGTGGCTGAATGCGGGCCAGCTCAAAAGTCTGATGGGGAGTACTTTACCCTTTTATGTTCTAGTTTTTTATGCGTGTTGTCTTGTACATTGATTAATAAGTAATATAATTATGTTGTCTTCTAGTGTAATTAATGAACATATTCCTAGACATTAGATAGTTGTCATGTTTTGTTATAGTTAGAGAGATGAACATAAACTAACATGTTTTCTTTGTACTTTCGATTATAAGTAGAATAAATGAACATAATCTAATATAATTGATTGGAATTCCATATTGAAAGCCTTAACTGTCGATCGGCTCAACGATATCAAGTAAGAATTACAACAGGGTGAGATAAAAAGTGATGTTTTACATAATCCAAATTCATGAAAGACGTTAATTAAAGAAACTATCAGCCCAGATACAATCACAGAACGCATACATACATGCACAGCAGACACGCATTTTAACTCACACATACATCCATCTATTGACAACAGATAAACTCTGAAACATACATACATCTATTGACATCTATTGACAGGAGATAAACAGTAATACATACATAAATCTTCTGAAATATATGACATCACGTGACAAAAAACCATATGTGTACATGCATATGAATGGAGATACAATGTTCTTGGTTTACATCACACATTCCACCAAAACTATAACATATGACGTTATATGTATAGCCTGCAACCTGGTATACAAATTACGCCAGGAATCGGTAATTATGCTGAAAGAATCTTCGGTTCCATTCAGATACCAGCAAAAAAGTATCGATTCTTTCGATTCTAGATTCAGATGAATATATTTATCATTATATTTATATTGTTGGACAGGCTTGCGGAGCCGCCAAATTTTTTTCCGGCTCCGGCTCCCACAAATGTGACGGCTCCGGCTCCCTATTAAGATAGTATCACACGAGACAAAAATTTTTTGTAATTGCGCCACGCAAACATGCCGCTGATAAAAAGTTATGCAAATTTTGTCGCGTTCACCCCCATAGCAGGCCCGTAGCGTGCGGGGGGGGGGCGGGGGGGCCGGGGCCCCCTGCGTTTTGTCTGGCCCCCTCTGCTTATTTGTTCTACTTAGTAAAATGTAATACTTGCCCCCCCTGCTATTGCCTGGCCCCTGCTGTAGAATGCCTGGCCCCTGCTGTAGAATTTTCACGCTACGGGGCTACCCCATAGTAAGGTACTTGAAAATATACGCATGTCGGTTTTACTATAAACAAACCATTTCAGTGCATCCAGAATCATATCATTATTTTCGACCGAGGTTTCACTAGTCGCCATTTTCATAAGTAATAAAAAGTTATTTCAATTATCAAATTAGCAAATAGTAAAATGATACATTATTTCAAATATTTTAAAGACTTCAGTATTTATATTTATTATTTATAAATTTGAAGTGACTATTCGGACCTGGGTACCAATAAACTCTGATTTTTATTCGGACCCCGTCCCAATCAAGTCTGATTGTTATTCGGACCCGTGGCAAATATGCACTTAGCTTAGCTATACATAAACTTTATTATTGTTCTTTTTTTTTATAATTGTTTGAATTGAATGATTTAATCGTTACTCAGTGTCTAGGGTTCCACTAAGCGGACTCTGTATTATTATTTTTTCGGGTTCCGTCTAATAAAGTTTAAATATAGCTAAGCTTAGTGCATATTTGCCACGGGTCCGAATAACAATCGGATTTTATTGGGACCCGGGTCCGTATAGCCACATCCTGATAAATTTATCTATTCTATTTCAGATATTCTGTTTATAATAAAATTGTTAAATACAGAAAGCGACCATTTTGTTTATAGTCTATTACAAATTCGCGGCAGCCCCGTAGCGTAAAAACTCTACAGCAGGGGCCAGACATTCTACAACAGGGGCCAGGCAATAGCTGGGGGGGGGGGCAGGTAATACATTTTACTAAGTAGAGCAAATAAGCAGAGGGGGCCAGAAAAAGTGCAAGGGGGGCTAAAGCCCCCCCCTGGCCCCCACACACGCTACGGGCCTGATTCGCGGTCAAATAATAATACGAAATGACGCGTTCTATTTGTCGTCTTAGTAAAAATTTATTTTAAATGATTGATACAATTATTCTATGAAATTAAACTGTTTTAACTATATATATAACAAAATAACATGCCATTAAAAAAAATTCGGAGGGTAAACAAGATTTAAAACGAACACAAAACGATTCCCCGTTAAAGAATTCTTGTGGTGGTGCACGCTATCATTTTAACGCTGTTACTGTTGTGGCTTTTGTAAAATAACAACATTTCAAATTGTAGGAGGCAAACAATCAAACAAATTTGGAATTTTAAAGCTAAAAAAAAAATTCTGCTGTAAAAAAAAAACATTTGGGAGCCGTGGAGCCGCCAGATCTTTCGGCTCCGGCTCCGGCTCCAGCAAAAAGTGGCGGCTCCCGGCTCCTCGGCTCCGGCTCCGGCTCCGCAAGCCTGTTGTTGGATATATTAGCTAAAAGTAGTTACTTGCATAGAAAACAAATTACAAAAATATCAGAATTATTTTGTTTGTAGCTATAAACTATAATTTATCAAAGATTTAAAATGTGACTATTTTAATAACTAAAAAATACATCAACAAAAACATATACATAAAACAACGTATTAAACATATTAAAATTATATTAATCACAGCCATGTGTTAAACAAAAAAAACAAACAACAAATACAACACTGACCTATGTCACTTTTACTGTAAATGGTATCTCGCACTGGAGTACCACCATCTAAAACATTATGATATTTGTAGACAACACCCGATTTTTCGCGATTTTCGGAATCTGCTCTATGGGCACCAACAATAGCCCTGAGAAATAAAGCGAATAGTTTAGTAAGCATAGAAAGTATGAATGATTCTTTAGATTATCTTAATATTTATATTTATAATGAGACAAAAAAGCATTAGTGCGTATGTGGATTATTAGTTTCATTTATTTATCTTGCAATTTTTCAATGCATGTTTTTAGTTAACATTTTAAATCTAGCAATAGAGTTGAATTACATAGGGCTCAGCCGTTCTTAAGTCTTGGGGGGGGGGCAGAGTGTATCATCAAATTCAATAGGAATTACTTTATGCATGTCAGTTGGTGCCTCTGTCCAGAAAGTTTTGATGTTACTTTGTATCTACTTAGGATAAGGCACATATAACCCCAAACCATACATTTTTTTTTCAAGTGACAAATTATAGCCGAGCGTCTTGGTATTTATTTATTGCCAGAGTCAGCCTCAGGCTGATTGCGCCCAATCTGGCCCAGTGCACAAGAAGGCTGCGCTTTGGTCTAAACCTCTTTTTGACGTTGTTAATTGTAATTGACTTGTACACACCACTACACCTTGTGATACATGCTTAAGATTTTTGAGGGCCTTAAGCAAAAACTGTTCACTTGTTTCAGATGCTGGTCTTTATAAAATTTGTTCGCTAAATACAAAACTGGAATTAAGCTCTCAATAACCTCATGCATGGCACCCCTTGTAAATAGCCTGGGCTGCCCCAGCTATCCCTGGGCGCCTGATCAACTCATTCACTTTTTGTTGTCATGTTATAGCCGATTAATCAACCCGACAGGGGCCCGACTATATGGGCCTCTTAGAACGTGTTCGACTTTACCTCTTGCCATTATATAACATACCATTACGGCTCTCGGTCTCGAATGTGACACAATCAAGTAATATTACTCAAACGAAATGTTTGTCCATGTTCAAGGTATAAGGGAAAATCAAGTTGGACAATTACACGGCAAAAATAAAACATAATATTAGATATTAAATTATAAACTCTTCGAATAAAAACATAAGAAAAAATATAATACCAGCACGCGAAAAAAACAAAAAAAAAACATTTTACTTTTGATGTAAAGTTGTGGCCTTCCAGTTCCATGCGCAAATGATAATACTTATATCTCTACTAGTTGCAAGTACCCGGCTTTGCCCGGGTTTAAAATAAGGTTTTCTGTTTATCTTCTGTTTTCTCCCTACCCCCTCTCTCCCTTCCTCCCTCCCTCCCTCCCTTTCTCCCTCCCTCCTTCTCCCTCCCTCTCCCATCTCCCCTCTCCCACTCCTTCTCTCCCCCCTGTCCATCCCCCTCCCTCCCTCTCTCCCCCTCCTTCCCTCTCTCCCTCCCTGCCCCCTCTCTCTCTTTATCTCTTCCTCCCATTTCTCCCATCCTCTCTCCCTCTCTCCTTCCCTCCCCTCTCTCTCCCTCCCTAACCCCTCTCTCCCTCCCTTCTTTCTCCCTCCCTCCCTCCCCTCTCCACCTCTCTCCCTCTTCCTCCCTCCCTCATTCCCTCTCTCCCTCCCTGCCCCCTCACTTTTTATCTCTCTCCCTCCCCTCTCTCCCACCCTCTCTCTCTCCCTCTCTCCCACCCTCTCTCCCTCTCTCCCTCCCCTCTCTCCCTCCCTACCCCCTCTCTCCCTCCCTTCCTTTCTCTTTCCCTCCCTTTCTCTCTCCCTCTCTCCCTCCCTCTCCCATCTCCCTCTCTCTCCCTCCCTCTCCCATCTCCCTCTCTCCCCTCCTTCTCTCCCCCGGTCCATCCCCCCTCCCTCCCTCTCTCCCCTCCCTCCCTCCTACCCTCCTTTCCTCTCTCCCCCCTGCCCCCTCCCTCTCTCTCTTTATCTCACCCTCCCTACCTCCCTCCCTCTCTCTCTCTCTCTCTAATACAATGATGCACATGTCTTCTATACTCTCCTTGAGAGAATTGTAACAATTATTTATAAATAGATGTTTTGATCACCATAGCAACATAGATGCCTCACAATATAAGATAATATGTGACGTTTACAAAGTTTACATTAATTAATTGTGAATAGAATGAAATCAAACCAAACTTACTGTATTGTATTATTATCAGCTTTAAACAGCGAAATACTGAAACCAAATCCACTGCTATCAGGGACAGACAGTTCACGAATATTTTTAATATTCACATTAAATGTGTTGATGTGAACAGAGAACAACTGAATCATGAAATTGAAGTATACCCAATGGTATCCACGTTTTATGGAGCACATCTTCTAGGAATCAACATCAGTTGTAAAAAGAAATGCCGTATAATGTATTACTGTACACGTTTTGAAACTAAAGTATTAAACACGAACAACTTTAAAAATCCCAAAATGGAGCTAAAACATCGATTTCTTGGTTACATTAATTCGTCAACAAACATAAAACATGTGTTTTTTCTTTAAACTTAAAAACGTACGAGAAAAAGTTAACTATTCCATTTCCTGTGGCCTGGTTAATACTGAAAACAGGAAGTTTATAGAATTAGATACCATTATGATAGTACAATCATTTCGAGAGTGGAAAATAAAGTTAATACCAAAAGAACAAAAGAATCACTTATGAACTTTTGTGAAAAACAATGTTTAAGAGCTCTTGAAAATAGATTAGAAAAATTTCACTGATTTCATTTGAAAAATGTTATCCATCGGTGACATATTAGTGACATCCTTCGAAAAAAAACCATGGGACAACGCCCCAATCAAGTGGCATCCTCATAAATAGCATGGGATGAAGTCCATTCTAGTGGCATTTACATATACAAAATAGAATGAAGCCTATTCTAGTTTTGTGATATATTGAGATTTAGAAAGCTAAATGTGCACTAGGGTGGCCCGAAAAATCCAACTTCGTGCCACATACCGGGGCACCCTTTTTTTAAGTTCATTTTGCCTTAGTTAGTATACTATTAACATTTTTACAACTAAATTCCAAGTAGAAGGGGATGCTCACACAAAGTCTTGGATTCAAGCACCCTGTGCAGCGGAAGCACCTGGAGGAGATCTTTTGCTCTGTAAGGACCTGCAGCATTATCAGTCTGTTGATCTTGTCATCAGTATTGCAGCACAAAAAATTCTCCAGAATCACATGTGGTATCTGTCTAATAAGACTGTCAGCCTTGCATTGTTTTCCGATGAAGTGTCACCAATTGAGAAACAGAAAACAATAACAGGTTTTGTATTAGAACCTAGTGAGCGACGTGTTCAAGGTGATCCATCATTGCTCCAAAATGAAGGCGTCAGCTTGGGTCACTTTTCCCCAAGGCGTTCACAGAACATGCTTACAAAGCTAAACATAGGCAACGCCTTTCTAGTTCTTCCTCAGTGGAATGATAATATGATAATACCAGAAGGGTAAGCAGCGCATTAACGACATGCGTGTGATCAACGATACTGCAGAACGTGGAGTTAAAATTTTTGAGGGATATAATAAACTGCTGACAAAAAACGAGGAAGAAAAGCAATTTATTTTGCAAGTTGTTGAAGCCAACAGAAAAGTCATCCCTACACAAACTACAAAGAAGTCTGCCATCTGTGCTGTTTCGGTGTAGACAATGTTTAGACAATGTACTCTGACTCTTCAGTACTCTACAATGTACATTTTATGTTGACATTTTCGTTACTTAACAGTTACATTACAGTAATGGCATGATTTGAAAATGTAATTTAAAAAATTCAACGAAAATGCATTTTTTTTTATTAATATAGTAAAACTTTGTGACTCTTGAGCATCCCCTTCCAATAGCGGTAGGAAGCTGAAATTGTTGTCAGTTACCAAGTAAGACAAATGAAACTTAAAAAGAGGGTGCCCCGTTAGATTTGAGAAACTTTATTTTTTCCATATGATCTTGGGCCACCCTACTGTCCAGGTAGCTGACCAGTTATGCGAAGTAACATACTCCTGCTAGATTACTGGAGAATCAGAACCACCAGCTTCACTGCCAAATACAGACTGTACAGTAGGGTTATGACTAGAGAATTTTTTTCAAAACTTTGATTTTTCTTATGTTGCATTAGATGAACTTTTACTCATAGATAAGATTATTGATGTTAATTTTATTGGTTCATGAAAAAACTTCTCGCGCCTAGCCTCATCTTGAATTTCTTAATCGTCAGTGGATGGGTTGTCAAATAAACTAACAGTTTATGGAGAATGTGACATTTTCGAGAGTACAAAATTGTCACATATATTGCTTTGGATGCCTTGATTCTCGATGAGCTGCCAGACTTAATTTTCTCTTTATTGGTTAGATATATTTTAATGCCTTTTTAAAGATCATGATTTTTTCTTTGAATTGTATTTTTTCTTTCAGTTTATAACAAACATATTTCGGGGGGAGGGGGGTGTTTTAATTTGCATCGCTTTTTATTTTTGGTCTGCCTCAATCCACCCCTTCTCCCACCACACTATAAAGTTATTTTGATACTATTCAGTACAGATAGATGTTAGTTAATATTTTTTTGTAATGCGTATATATACTCTGAAACAGTTAACATTTGTTTGTAATGCACCATACATATTTATAATTTACTTAATAGGGATTTTCCCAAAACAGCAGAATGAAGAAATGAAAACAAAAGATTTCACTATATCTAATATTGTATTGTCTACACTTCAGCATTGAATGTGATCTCTTGGCCCACTTTGTAGCCTAATGGTAGCGCCGGCCTCCATAGCATTTTCAAATCTTGTCTATTTTATTCTAAAATTGGAAATTAGTTCACTATTGCTATATTATTCACACATAATTGCATTATTAAATGTGCTTTTTTGTTTGTTTACAATAATCAGTTGACATTATAATGTTATTATATGTACATCATTCCCTCATTTTCCGCGGTTTAACGGATACATAATTTACCGCGACTGGGGATAAATGAAATGGTTTTGTAGTTAGAGCACATAAAAACATGATTTCGACCAATTAATACTGTTTTTAAATTAACTGGAGCTGTATAGACATGAAATAGTATTGTACAACCACCATTGTGCTCGTATTGCTTAATATATTTTACTAAATAAAAGGACAATACGTCATAATATAAATTAAAATAATCAGGTTTTATAAAAGAAATCAGGAAAAAACGCGAGTTGTCGAACGTTGTTCAACGCGTCTTGCTTGCTTTGACGTATTCGGGAATTCCACAAACGCGACAAATCTGTCTATATATATAGAATTGAGTCTTGCAGGCCGCCGTTGTCCCGCAAGGTTGGGCGAAGAAGAGAATTATATATATCGATTGTTACAATGTACATTTCTATTGTGCTATTGTTAAAAGAAATTTAATGTTCAATTTTTCAATGGACTTGCAAAGTGGAAGTAAATCTTGCATCACTTTAATTGCACGCTCTGCACAGATATTTGAACGCTGAGTTGGTATAGGTGTTGAATCTGTGGACCAAAATGTCTTTAATGACTTCAAAGTCTTTGTATGCTGCTTACAAGATTATGATAAATTATCAAAGTCTTTGTATGCTGCTTACAAGATTATGATAAATTATCAAAGTCAGATTGGAGCACTGGGCAGAGAACCATTTCAGACCATGTATCACTAATGAAATCACTTGCTGCCTTAGCTGTTTTTCCATAATTCGGTATCAAGAGGCTGACTGATGTCGCTGATTCTTACACTGTCTTTTCAATGAAAATGCCAACAGCCACAAACAATAAAGTGGAGGCTAAATTAGCCTCCCCGCATTTAGAGGATGCAGCAAAACAGTGCATAAATTGTTTAGAAAAGAAAGTGAAAAATTTAGAAAAGAGAGAGTCTTGATAGAGCAGAATCAAGAAAAAGCAAGAAAAGGAACAAAGCTTGAAAAGGAACTGGAGGTCTTTTTGAATCAATATGAACAAGTTGTCCATGACCTTGAATTCGCTAGAGAACTCCACAGTTTTTACAGTTATATCAAGAGCATGAGAAAATGGCCAAAAAAGCAGGCAAAAAAGGATAAGGAAGACAAGCTATGGAGGAACTACATATAAAGAGATTAAAGAGCTGATTACTCTTTTCAA
>JAGDYQ010000179.1:1125364-1145275 GCA_021962125.1 Bulinus truncatus | reverse complement strand
ATCTCACCTGTCTGTAGATACATACACACATGTTTTATATCTCACCTGTGTGTGGGTACATACACACATGTTTTATATCTCACCTGTCTGTAGGTACATACACACATGTTTTATATCTCACCTGTCTGTAGGTACATACACACATGTTTTATATCTCACCTGTCTGTAGGTACATACACACATGTTTTATATTTCACCTGTATGTAGGTACATACACACATGTTTTATATCTCACCTGTCTGTAGGTACATACACACATGTTTTATATCTCACCTTTATGTAGGTACATATACACCTGTTTTATATCTCACCTGTATGTAGGTACATACACACATGTTTTATATCTCACCTGTATGTAGGTACATATACACCTGTTTTTTATCTCACCTATATGTAGATACATACACACATGTTTTATATCTCACCTGTCTGTAGGTACATATATACCTGATTTATATCTCACCTGTATGTAGGTACATACACACATGTTTTATATCTCACCTGTGTGTTGGTACATACACACATGTTTTATATCTCACCTGTCTGTAGGTACATACACACATGTTTTATATCTCAACTGTCTGTAGGTACATACACACATGTTTTATATCTCACCTGTGTGTGGGTACATACACACATGTTTTATATCTCACCTGTCTGTAGGTACATACACACATGTTTTATATCTCACCTGTCTGTAGGTACATACACACATGTTTTATATTTCACCTGTATGTAGGTACATACACACATGTTTTATATTTCACCTGTGTGTAGGTACATACACACATATTTTATATCTCACCTGTGTGTGGGTACATACACACATGTTTTATATCTCACCTGTCTGTAGGTACATACACACATGTTTTATATCTCACCTGTCTGTAGGTACATACACACGTGTTTTATATTTCACATGTATGTAGGTACATACACACATGTTTTTTATCTCACCTGTCTGTAGGTACATACACACATGTTTTATATCTCACCTTTATGTAGGTACATATACACCTGTTTTATATCTCACCTGTATGTAGGTACATACACACATGTTTTATATCTCACCTGTCTGTAGGTACATTCACACATGTTTTATATCTCACCTTTATGTAGGTACATACACACATGTTTTATATCTCACCTGTATGTAGGTACATATACACCTGTTTTTATCTCACCTATATGTAGGTACATACACACATGTTTTATATCTCACCTGTCTGTAGGTACATACACACACGATTTATATCTCACCTGTATGTAGGTACATACACACATGTTTTTTATCTCACCTGTCTGTAGGTACATATACACATGTTTTATATCTCACCAGTCTGTAGGTACGTACACACACGATTTATATCTCACCTGTATGTAGGTACATACACACATGTTTTATATCTCACCTGTCTGTAGGTACATACACACATGTTTTATATTTCACCTGTATGTAGGTACATACACACATGTTTTATATCTCACCTGTCTGTAGGTACATACACACATGTTTTATATCTCACCTTTATGTAGGTACATATACACCTGTTTTATATCTCACCTGTATGTAGGTACATACACACATGTTTTATATCTCACCTGTCTGTAGGTACATACACACATGTTTTATATCTCACCTTTATGTAGGTACATACACACATGTTTTATATCTCACCTGTATGTAGGTACATATACACCTGTTTTTATCTCACCTATATGTAGGTACATACACACATGTTTTATATCTCACCTGTCTGTAGGTACATACACACACGATTTATATCTCACCTGTATGTAGGTACATACACACATGTTTTTTTATCTCACCTGTCTGTAGGTACATATACACATGTTTTATATCTCACCAGTCTGTAGGTACGTACACACACGATTTATATCTCACCTGTATGTAGGTACATACACACATGTTTTATATCTCACCTGTCTGTAGGTACATATACACCTGTTTTATATCTCACCTGTCTGTAGGTACATACACACTTGATTTATATCTTACCTGTCTGTAGGTACATACACACATGATTTATATCTCACCTGTCTGTAGGTACATACAAACATGTTTTATATCTCACCTGTCTGTAGGTACATACACACATGATTTATATCTCACCTGTATGTAGGTACATACACACATAATTTATACCTCACCTGTCTGTAGGTACATATAGATGTTTTATATCTCACCTGTATGTAGGTACATACACACTTGATTTATATCTTACCTGTCTGTAGGTACATACACACGTTTTATATCGCACCTGTCTGTAGGTACATATACACCTGTTTTATATCTCACCTGTATGTAGGTACATATACACCTGTTTTATATCTCACCTGTATGTAGGTACATATACACCTGTTTTTATCTCACCTATATGTAGGTACATACACACATGTTTTATATCTCACCTGTCTGTAGGTACATACACACACGATTTATATCTCACCTGTATGTAGGTACATACACACATGTTTTTTTATCTCACCTATATGTAGGTACATACACACATGTTTTATATCTCACCTGTCTGTAGGTACATACACACACGATTTATATCTCACCTGTATGTTGGTATATACACACATGTTTTTTTATCTCACCTGTCTGTAGGTACATATACACCTGTTTTATATCTCACCTGTCTGTAGGTACATATACACATGTTTTATATCTCACCAGTCTGTAGGTACGTACACACACGATTTATATCTCACCTGTATGTAGGTACATACACACATGTTTTATATCTCACCAGTCTGTAGGTACGTACACACACGATTTATATCTCACCTGTATGTAGGTACATACACACATGTTTTATATCTCACCTGTCTGTAGGTACATATACACCTGTTTTATATCTCACCTGTCTGTAGGTACATACACACTTGATTTATATCTCACCTGTCTGTAGGTACATACACACATGATTTATATCTCACCTGTCTGTAGGTACATACAAACATGTTTTATATCTCACCTGTCTGTAGGTACATACACACATGATTTATATCTCACCTGTATGTAGGTACATACACACATATTTTATACCTCACCTGTCTGTAGGTACATATACATGTTTTATATCTCACCTGTATGTAGGTACATACACACGTTTTATATCTCACCTGTCTGTAGGTACATACACACGTTTTATATCGCACCTGTCTGTAGGTACATATACACCTGTTTTATATCTCACCTGTATGTAGGTACATATACATGTTTTATATCTCACCTGTCTGTAGGTACATATACATGTTTTATATCTCACCTGTATGTAGGTACATACACACATGTTTTATATCTCACCTGTCTGTAGGTACATACACACATGTTTTATATCTCACCTGTCTGTAGGTACATATACACCTGTTTTATATCTCACCTGTATGTAGGTACATACACACATGTTTTATATCTCACCTGTCTGTAGGTACATACACATGTTTTATATCTCACCTGTATGTAGGTACATACACACATGTTTTATATCTCACCTGTCTGTAGGTACATATACACATGTTTTATATCTCACCTGTCTGTAGGTACATACACACATGTTTTATATCTCACCTGTCTGTAGGTACATACACACATGTTTTATATCTCACCTGTCTGTAGGTACATACACACATGTTTTATATCTCACCTGTCTGTAGGTACATACACACATGTTTTATATTTCACCTGTATGTAGGTACATACACACATGTTTTATATCTCACCTGTCTGTAGGTACATACACACATGTTTTATATCTCACCTTTATGTAGGTACATATACACCTGTTTTATATCTCACCTGTATGTAGGTACATACACACATGTTTTATATCTCACCTGTCTGTAGGTACATACACACATGTTTTATATCTCACCTTTATGTAGGTACATACACACATGTTTTATATCTCACCTGTATGTAGGTACATATACACCTGTTTTTTATCTCACCTATATGTAGATACATACACACATGTTTTATATCTCACCTGTCTGTAGGTACATATATACCTGATTTATATCTCACCTGAATGTAGGTACATACACACATGTTTTATATCTCACCTGTGTGTTGGTACATACACACATGTTTTATATCTCACCTGTCTGTAGGTACATACACACATGTTTTATATCTCACCTGTGTGTAGGTACATATATACCTGTTTTATATCTCACCTGTATGTAGGTACATACACACATGTTTTATATCTCACCTGTGTGTTGGTACATACACACATGTTTTATATCTCACCTGTCTGTAGGTACATACACACATGTTTTATATCTCAACTGTCTGTAGGTACATACACACATGTTTTATATCTCACCTGTCTGTAGGTACATACACACATGTTTTATATTTCACCTGTATGTAGGTACATACACACATGTTTTATATCTCACCTGTATGTAGGTACATACACACATGTTTTATATCTCACCTGTGTGTTGGTACATACACACATGTTTTATATCTCACCTGTCTGTAGGTACATACACACATGTTTTATATCTCACCTGTCTGTAGGTACATACACACATGTTTTATATCTCACCTGTCTGTAGGTACATACACACATGTTTTATATTTCACCTGTATGTAGGTACATACACACATGTTTTATATCTCACCTGTATGTAGGTACATACACACGTTTTATATCGCACCTGTCTGTAGGTACATATACACCTGTTTTATATCTCACCTGTATGTAGGTACATATACATGTTTTATATCTCACCTGTCTGTAGGTACATATACATGTTTTATATCTCACCTGTCTGTAGGTACATACACACATGTTTTATATCTCACCTGTCTGTAGGTACATACACACATGTTTTATATCTCACCTGTCTGTAGGTACATATACACCTGTTTTATATCTCACCTGTATGTAGGTACATACACACATGTTTTATATCTCACCTGTGTGTAGGTACATACACATGTTTTATATCTCACCTGTATGTAGGTACATACACACATGTTTTATATCTCACCTGTCTGTAGGTACATACACACATGTTTTATATCTCACCTGTCTGTAGGTACATACACACATGTTTTATATCTCAACTGTCTGTAGGTACATACACACATGTTTTATATCTCACCTGTCTGTAGGTACATACACACATGTTTTATATTTCACCTGTATGTAGGTACATACACACATGTTTTATATCTCACCTGTGTGTAGGTACATACACACATGTTTTATATCTCACCTGTGTGTGGGTACATACACACATGTTTTATATCTCACCTGTCTGTAGGTACATACACACATGTTTTATATCTCACCTGTCTGTAGGTACATACACACATGTTTTATATCTCACCTGTCTGTAGGTACATACACACATGTTTTATATTTCACCTGTATGTAGGTACATACACACATGTTTTATATCTCACCTGTCTGTAGGTACATACACACATGTTTTATATCTCACCTTTATGTAGGTACATATACACCTGTTTTATATCTCACCTGTATGTAGGTACATACACACATGTTTTATATCTCACCTGTCTGTAGGTACATACACACATGTTTTATATCTCACCTTTATGTAGGTACATACACACATGTTTTATATCTCACCTGTATGTAGGTACATATACACCTGTTTTTTATCTCACCTATATGTAGATACATACACACATGTTTTATATCTCACCTGTCTGTAGGTACATATATACCTGATTTATATCTCACCTGTATGTAGGTACATACACACATGTTTTATATCTCACCTGTGTGTTGGTACATACACACATGTTTTATATCTCACCTGTCTGTAGGTACATACACACATGTTTTATATCTCAACTGTCTGTAGGTACATACACACATGTTTTATATCTCACCTGTCTGTAGGTACATACACACATGTTTTATATTTCACCTGTATGTAGGTACATACACACATGTTTTATATCTCACCTGTGTGTAGGTACATACACACATGTTTTATATCTCACCTGTGTGTGGGTACATACACACATGTTTTATATCTCACCTGTCTGTAGGTACATACACACATGTTTTATATCTCACCTGTCTGTAGGTACATACACACATGTTTTATATCTCACCTGTCTGTAGGTACATACACACATGTTTTATATTTCACCTGTATGTAGGTACATACACACATGTTTTATATCTCACCTGTCTGTAGGTACATACACACATGTTTTATATCTCACCTTTATGTAGGTACATATACACCTGTTTTATATCTCACCTGTATGTAGGTACATACACACATGTTTTATATCTCACCTGTCTGTAGGTACATACACACATGTTTTATATCTCACCTTTATGTAGGTACATACACACATGTTTTATATCTCACCTGTATGTAGGTACATATACACATGTTTTATATCTCACCTGTATGTAGGTACATATACACCTGTTTTTTTATCTCACCTATATGTAGGTACATACACACACGATTTATATCTCACCTGTATGTAGGTACATACACACATGTTTTTTTATCTCACCTGTCTGTAGGTACATATACACCTGTTTTATATCTCACCTGTCTGTAGGTACATATACACATGTTTTATATCTCACCAGTCTGTAGGTACGTACACACACGATTTATATCTCACCTGTATGTAGGTACATACACACATGTTTTATATCTCACCTGTCTGTAGGTACATATACACCTGTTTTATATCTCACCAGTCTGTAGGTACATACACACATGTTTTATATCTCACCTGTCTGTAGGTACATATACACTATTTAAGTTGGAACAGAATCTATACAATGTCATGTATAATTGTGTTTTATGGCTATAGGCTACAATCGTAGGCCAATAAAATAATCTATATTTAAATTTCAAAACTTTATATTTCGCACTTTAGCTTTAGAAAATGTAGAAACGAGTTCCGTCAGATCAATGTTTCTAGCAATATCATGTTCGATTGACACAGTAGCTAATCCAACAAGTCTTTCTTGTAGCATGGACGTTCTCAAATTTGTCTTTATCAGTTTGAGTTTTAGAAGCTTAGCTCACCACTGGCCGCAGAAACTGGAAGTGTCAAGAGGATTCCGAGAGCTATAACAGTCTTGGGCATTAGATTATTTTTCAATATAAAGTTTAGTACATCCTGTGGCGATGTACAGCTTGCAACTCGTCTTGAAATGACTTTCAGTTCACTGCTTAGATCAAATGCGTCAATATCTATGGAGTCTCCATGCCGCAAAGCTTTGTCAAGATTCAAACAATGTTCCGTAACTTCCCTGCTAGTTTTATTTTGTAAAATATGATAATCATACAGGAAACCAAACACCAAACTAATTTTTTGCATCAGAGTGAACCTTTCATCAACTGATTGTATGGCTGTGCCAAGAATAGCGAAGTAAAAGTTTACTTTGAATTTGTCTTTTGGATCATGAATGGATTCGTTGTCATCTCCTTCATATGGAAATTGTTTCTTCTTTCTTCTGGTACGGGTTGGTTCGGGTTCGAAAAGTGCTGGTATCTCTAAATTGACTGCGATTTCAGTTGCATCTACCAGTGTTTTCTCATACTCTGTGTCATTTCTGCGGTTAACGAGAAACTTCTTTGTTTCAGCAAGATGATTGATGGCGCCATGTCTAATTCTTTTTTTTTTTTTTAAGTTCTTTACTACTCAAGTTGATCTCAAACAACACGTCATACCACACAACCAGAGAAACGACAAACTTAAAACTAAAAATGGCTTTTGAAATAACCCGCGCATCGGTTCGTGATGTATTACCAGATGCTCCTCTTAAATTTGTGTCATCCGCAATATCTGCCAGAGCATCGTAGATTTCACCAAGCTGATAACGAAGAGTTTTTAAAGCAACAATTCGACTTTCCCATCTTGTTTCACTCAGTGGTTTAACAGTGAGATTAGAAACATGTCAAGTTAAAATTTCCCAACGGCGAGTTGATGCAGAAAAGAATGTATAAACACGTTGCACTAGATCAAAGAAGGTTGTTTCTTCTAAACAACATTTTGTGGCATCATTTTCGGCCAAATTCAAGATACGTGCACAGCAAGGAACAAACAATGCTCGTGGATTCTTCTTTGGACACTATTGGCTTTTACCTTCAAATTGCTGCCGTTGTCATAGCATTGACCGCGTAAATTTTCGATAGGTAAAGACATCTCTTCTAACTGCTTAAGAATAGTTTCAGTCATGCCTGCACCAGTTGTCTCTTTTAGAGGCACAAAACCCAAGACATGTTCTTTACATTTTCTGCACTTGAAATCACATTAACAAAGCGAATGATCATAGTCATTTGTTCAAAATGACCAGCATCTGGTGTGCAATCTAGAATTATTGAAAATTACTTAGCATCACGAGCAGAAGCCAGAATTTTTGTTTGATTGCATTGGATAAAAGCTGAATCAATTCATTCTGTATGTCTTTGCCTAGATAATGTACATGGGTCTCTTTGTCTTTAATCTTTCGGAGATACTCATCCATAAGTGGGTCAAACAAAGCTAGAAATTCCACAAATTTCAGGAAGTTACCGTTATCAGAAGTGTTAAGTTTATCATGTATTCCACGTAAAGCAAGATTTTGCATACCAAGAACTCTAACTAAAGCAATCAGCCGTCTCAAGATTTGCTGCCAATACTGTTCTTCTTTTTTAATGAGACGCATGTGTTCGGCATCAATTGTTTTCATTTGTCGCAGTCTCAGCTCACTAGATGCTCACTGTTTTTTTTCATGCCCCGATCGAATTGCGGTCATGTTTTTCCAATCATGTGAACCTTTATCAGAAAGAAATGAAGCACCTACGCTACGGGTAGTGGTAAACAGCTTGCGGCTGAAGCAATAAACAGTCATTACTTACAGAATAATGCATCCAGCATCTGCGAATTTCTTCTCCATTGACAAGCCTGCGGTTGTAATTAATTTTTTAGAATTTTCGTTGCAAACTATTTTTAGGAAAATGAAACTGCTCAACTTGTTCTGGTCCATGTGCTATCATATGATTATCCATTTCGGTCTAAGCAGCAGGATCGCCAAAGTTAACAAATACACCATTGAAATTATCTATTTCTTGACATTCAGATTTTGTTTCTTGGTACGTAACGTGCATTTCATTTTGTGATTCAAACTCTTCTGATACTGTAATCTCGGATTTCTCCGCTTCCTTGTCTGCTTCGATTTTTTAACTCATCTGGTCGATCTAGACCATCTTCATCTCTGTGCAATGTACACAGATACTTTAACAACGATTCTCCTTGTTTTGTTACATTTTTTTCTTTTTCAACCCGTCTTTTACGATACTGTGCACCAGGCAATCGATACTGTGCACCAGACAATCGATAGTGTGCACCAGACAATCGATACTGTGCACCAGACAATCGATACTGTGCACCAGACAATCGTTTTCTCTCTGCCATGTGGGGGGGGGGGGGTTAACATAACCATGGGAACTGCAAAATCGAATTTTTTTGTGGTTCATAATTTTATAAAATTTGCAATACATTCTTGAAATATAATATAATTACAATTTACATTTACAAATTAAGGACTACATATCTGAGGACTAAACTTTCAAATGACAATTAACCAATGTCGTCTATATATAGTATTACTAGATGAAACGCTTCTATATTGGTGTTGAGGACCCCTATGAGGGTATCCTTGGCTTGTTGGCTAGAAGTATGAGAGCTGACTCAATTGGTACTCGTATTTCTATTTGTGTTTCTGCCACACACAGTCTCACCAGCAATTAAACGTACAATACGGGAAGATATCAATCGACAAGTCTTGTGTAACAACAACAATATATATTTTATTTACACAAAGGCACCAGTCCGTAACAAGATCTGGTGGCTTATAATCTTGAAGCAAAGAAAATCCAAAATGCAGCAAAAATAATCCAATGTAAATGAATAAGGGGACAAAGACGTTATCTCGATTTCTCTCTCTCTCTCTCTCTCTCTCTCTCTCTCTCTCTCTCTCTCTCTCTCTCTCTCTCTCTCTCTTTTGTCGACCGGTCACTACCAGACCACTCAGCCGAATGCCTCAAAAACCTATTTTACATTCCTCCTATACTTTTACACGCATAACCTCCCGACCAATCATTAAACCAGGCTCCTTTCCCTGTCAATCAGGGGGGTGGCTGAATCCCCGCCCTAGATGGGTGGAGGTACGTCATACCGCCAAAAGACGAAAGTAACTAGACATCTGAACGGGTCTCTCTCCCTTTGAAGATAGCCGACCCGGGGAACAGTGGTCAGAGAGAATCCCGAGTGAAATGTAACGTCTTTCTGTCAACCGTTGCTCGGTTCGTCGGCGTAGGTTCTTCATCTCAGTTTCGCTGGGACACCTGGAGAATAACGCAATTACAGGGGTGGAGTAGGAATGAAGGGTGGGAGAACTGGAACTTATACTACTATACATTGTTTAATATGCCTATTAATATTATTAGGGGGTGGCCGTGCGAGTCAAGGGTTGGAGCAAAGTGGGAATAGTTTCGACAAATTACTCACAACCCGTGACAATTGGCTTTTGCAATAGAAACATGCCCATTTTTCCAAATGGCGATGACAATGGCATGACGTCATCAACGGCCGTTTACATATTTACATAATCGTTCATATTTGAACGTCGGCCATTTGCAAAATATCTTCCAATGTTAAATAATTGGACTCGGGCAAAAGGCGAAGCGTTAATCCCCTGCCATTAACTAACGTTAATCTTCACAGTCCACTTAAATAACGTCTTTTTAAATGAGATCGATCACCGACGTTATTTGTAAGTGCTTCTTAAGTTCAAAAGACACAGATTGGTCGCATTTGAAAACACGTTGCTTAAGCGGAGATTACAGACAGCAGTTACTTGACGTTGTCAAATTTCTCCCCAAATCAAATGATTTGAAATATAACGCTGTTCTATAGTATTTACAAAAGAAAACTAAATATCTTACCTACAGTATAAGTTGGCAGTCGAGTAACTCTACGACAATTAATTTTCAATTATTTAATTAATTTTTTTAATACCTATATATATATATATAATTCTCTTCTTCACCCAACCATGCTGGACAACAGCAACAGCCTGCAAGACGCAATCCTATATATTTATAGACAGATTTGTTGCGTTTGTGGTTTTCCCGAATACGTCAAAGCATGCATGACGTATTCAACCATGATCGACAACTTGCGTTGTTTTCTGATTTCTTTTATAAAACCAGATTATTTAAATTTCTAGTATGACGTTTTGTCCTTTCATTTAGTGAAATATATTAAGACTTTCAATATTAATAAACTCTTAGCACTAAAATATTATTCAATCCATGTATTACTAAAGGACGTCAATTGTTTTAATATTTTTATTTTTACGTCTTTTACTACCACGGCTGCCGCCCCAGAATTTTTGCCGCCCTAGGCGTCCGCCTAGTCCTGCCTAGTGGTTAAACCGGGCCTGTTTATATCTCACCTTCTGTAGGTACATACACACATGTTTTATAATTTACCTGTCTGAAGGTACATTGTCTTATCCCACATGCGTCCCAAATATAATAATACGATACAACTCCTTATAGAATAAGAGAATAAACAACTGAACTTTAATACGTGATATTTACAGATGAGATGCCACATATAAATAGAATGAAATGATTAACAGCTGAGGAGTTCACCAATAAATAACATCTCACTATAATATCCATGGATACATTACTCGGCATGTGTCTACTCTGTATGAAGTCATTGTCCACTACATGAACTCATTGTCCACTACATGAACTCTCTAACTACCGTTATTCTTCACTGCACAGTCCACCTACTCCACGTGTCACTACCGGTCCCTCACTGGTCTCTGCCATCTACTGGTCCCTCACTGGTCTCTGCCATCTACTGGTCCCTCACTGGTCTCTGCCATCTACCGGTCCCTCACTGGTCTCTGCCATCTACCGGTCCCTCACTGGTCTCTGCCATCTACCGGTCCCTCACTGGTCTCTGCCATCTACCGGTCCCTCACTGGTCTCTGCAATCTACCGGTCCCTCACTGGTCTCTGCCATCTACTGGTCCCTCAATGGTCTCTGCCATCTACTGGTCCCTCACTGGTCTCTGCCATCTACTGGTCCCCGCTCTATTGACCGTTATCTCTTCCCCTTCTTATAGATAGTCAACCCCTGCAGGTTACGTCATTTTATCCCGCCAAAACTATAGGTTAATGCGTGGATAGATTTCGCACAAAATCGGACATGAAGGTTATCGCGTAGGTGAATGACACTATTTCATAATTCATGTTAATGCATGCTTGACCTTACTAAAACTAGGTCACAAGTACCTAACATACAAAAAGGAGAACAACACAATAATCAAACAATACGTAAACATAAGGGACAGGACATGCATATGTTCTATATCTCACCTGTCTGTATATACACATTTGTTCTATATCTCACCTGTCTATATATACACATATGTTCTATATCTCACCTGTCTATACACATTTGTTCTATATCTCACTTGTCTGTATATACACATTTGTTCTATATCTCACTTGTCTGTATATACACATTTGTTCTATATCTCACCTGTCTGTATATACACATTTGTTCTATATCTCACTTGTCTGTATATACACATTTGTTCTATATCTCACCTGTCTGTATATACACATTTGTTCTATATCTCACCTGTCTGTATATACACATTTGTTCTATATCTCACCTGTCTGTATATATACATTTGTTCTATATCTCACCTGTCTGTATATACACATTTGTTCTATATCTCACCTGTCTATACACATTTGTTCTATATCTCACCTGTTTGTATATACACATATGTTCTAAATCTCACCTTTCTGTATATACACATATGTTCTATATCTCACCTGTCTGTATATATACATATGTTCTATATCTCACCTCACTGTATATACACATATGTTCTATATCTCACCTATCCGTATATATACATATATTCAACCTATCTGTCTGACTGTAGTTAATATATCTTAGTTCAACATATATGTTTGTCTGTTGTATATTTATATAAGTTATTCTTGCGTGTTTAAATTTATCTGCTGACACACGTGGATGGAGGGTTTAAATTTAAGGAGTTTCAAATACGTTTAGCTTTAAATACGTTTAGTTTTAAATACGTTTAGTTTTAAATACGTTAGATTTTTAAAAGGTATAGTTTTAAATACGTTTAGTTTTAAATACGTTAGATTTTTAAAAGGTATAGTTTTAAATAAGTTCTGATGATGTTGACGGAACAAACTACTAATAGCAATGGTTTGTTGTGAAACTGTGTAAACTGCTCACCACTGTAGATGTTAGACTGGTATTTTTATATTTAATGAACAATTTTTTCAACAGGTCGATAAGGAAACCAAGATCATCGAAAATTTGAAGATCATCTGTCAGTTCTATTGATTGTGTTCTCTCATTCGTGCTGTTGTGACACGTCTTCAAAAGAAATAAAATTTTGATCATGTCTATTATTGGTTGACTTTATTTTTAAGTGTGACAATAAAAGTAAATACGGAAAGTTTATTTAAAACATTAAATTGTATTTAAGCATTTGAATTCATCATATATAAAGAATATAAAAACTTCCCACGAAAATTTGTTTGTGTTGCTAATTTAATTTAAGAACTAATTTTGCTCAAATAAAGTTGTGTCCATAATTAATATATTGTTTATTAAAAGTAGAACAAATTGATTGTCTAGGCTTCATATTGAAGAAATCATTTGAATGAAAACTTTTGACACTATTCACAATAAAATAAAAATAAACATAACTTTTTTTCCTTTCAATTTGTTGTGTTTTGTGTGTATTAAATAAAATGTAAAGTTGTCATAATTAGTGGTCTCTACTAAGTAATCTTATAAATTTTCTGTGACTTAGTGAATTGTGTAGGGGAGGAGTCAATACTAAGTAATCTTATAAACTTTCTGTGACTTAGTGAATTGTGTAGGGGAGGAGTCAATACTAAGTAATCTTATAAACTTTCTGTGACTTAGTGAATTGTGTAGGGGAGGAGTAAGTAGAGAACACAGATGAAGGTGAAACATATTTGTTCAACTCTTTCTTATAGCTAGTGCATAACATAACATTACAACCATGACATTAAAAAAACAATTCAGCCAGCACATAACATAACAGTTTAACCCGGACATAACATGCTAAGCCAGGACATAACATGTTCAACTAGGACATAACATGTTAACCCAGAACATAGCATACCAATTTTGCCAGGACATAACATGCCAGTTTAGAAGAACTGATATGCATTTGATAAATATCTTAACATTAAAAGATGTTCAGCATGCTTATTTATAGACATGCTATCCATGACCGACCTGTTCCGCATTTGAAACCATGGAAAACTCTATTGAATTTCGATTGAAATTAAACCATTACTTGAAACAAATTTGCTTGTTGTGTAATACACTTTCAGTTACTGTAGACTAGGGTGAAAACAAAAAAAATATTTTCATGAAACCATTTGCTATCGAGGAACTTTTATGTGTAATTTAAGAATATAAATAGCATTTTTGATTTTTTTTTAAAAAAGTTCCCCCATCTCCCCCTTTTTCGGAAGAAAAAAGTTAAAAAATATTTTTTTTTTCAAAAAAAAAGGACAAGTTTTTTTTAGCTTAATTCAAAAGAGTAATAATAATAACTTATCAATTTTTATTAACAAATAAGATACAGATCAGTTAATATGTACAGAATGTACAATAAATGTGTAAAACATATTGTCCATATGAACTTCAGATTCAAAAATTCAAATTTTCTCGATTTCGCATGAAGTTCATCAGTTTTTACAGCACGTTTTTTGCATTTTACCCTGATGAGTGAGGTAAACAGTTCATTGAAGGACGCTTTGTTGTAGTGTTGCACATGGAATCAAGCATTTGCCCATTCATAGCAGGTGAAGTTGCAAGCAGAAGCGAGGATGTTGCGCCACTCTGGTATCAGAAATAATGCAATAATAGTATATATCGCATGTGAGTTCCATCTTACGTAGTGTAAATTTGGTAGTTTTTTCCAGCTGATGCGAGGCCAACGTGAAGTTGTTTTGTAATGACGATATGCCTGACATAATTCATAAAAAGAACTTGAAATCATCTCGCCATCCAGGGTTCTCGCCTGTGCTAACATCATCTGTCACAACGAGGCGTGACAGCGTGAAGAGTGGCATAGTTTTGCGTTAATTTGTCAATGAAGGAATAGTTGAGTTCTTGTTTGCTCGTTGGCTCTTGAATAAGAAATTCATGACATGTCTCAGAAGGAGGTCGAGTACATGGTGCTGACAGTCAATATATTGTGGCTTCTGAAAGCCCTTGCTCAAGACATCACATTTAAGAGTACCGGGTTTTATTTCGGTTGTCATATTTTCAGCATAACTACTTGATACTCTTCCCCTTGTACTCTTTTACCATCAAACTGGAGACAATAGGGATCTTTGCTTTGAAGTTTTTGAAATTTTTTGGTTTTCATTTTCCGTCCTTCAGAGATTACTCGTTTCCAAACACCCGCCTGACTTGGAACCGGCACATCATGATCCTGTTCAGCAATGGTTGTAAGAACGTCATATGCTTTATGTGTATAAATGCTGCTTTTCAGTACTAGCAAACCCGCTGTTGTAGTGCTTGCTCTTCGGTATTTCGGTTTGCATTCAGAAGATGACGTGGATGAATAGGTTGTCGAGTCGGGTGAAGAAGCAGAGTTGTATGTGTTTGTGTAGGTTGTGAGACAGTTGTATGTGTTTGTGTAGGTTGTGAGACAGTTATATGTGTTTGTGTAGGTTTGAGACAGTTGTATGTGTTTGTGTAGGTTGTGAGACAGTTGTATGTGTTTGTATAGGCTGTGAGACAGTTGTATGTGTTTGTGTAGGTTGCGATTGAGAAGAGCTGGCTTGAGATTGAGTTTTGGATAGTCGGATTCGTTTTCTTGGGTGGATTGCTTCTAAAGGGGCTTGTTTGACGATTGAATAACCAATCCTTCGTCCACTCTTAACTTGCCTCTGGTAGAACTCTTTATCCTCCTTGCTTTTCCATTTTCCATTGACGTTGGTGACATCAAATAACTTAGAAAGTGTTGGAGTAAATTTATCAGACGGTTTCTTTTTGTTTTTGTCATATAAATCGACCAGACAATTGATTTTCTTTCTGATTAGTGCGCTGGATAGGAGTGGAAAGTCTAGAATTTCCCTCAAGAGCAATTCTATAACCGTAATAATAATTTTGATTCGATCCAGTCGCCGTTTCTGGCTATTGAACAGAAAAGTGAAGTTTCCAAGAATTTGATGGTTTGTGGGCATCCATGTGAGATTGATTAGCTTTTCAACAGATGGAATTCTTGGATCCCTATTCTGTTTAGAAGATGAGGGTAGATGCCTTGTTTATAAACAAATGGAAAAACTGACTGGAATGTGCTTAAAAGCAGTCTAGAAAGTCATGTAAAAATTCAGTGTGAAATTGAAACTGATAGTCAAACTGCGCGATATGTGAAAACAAAAATGAAAAGGTGGGGGAACTTTTTTCAATTTAAAAAAAATAATGTTGCTTCTGTCATCTACATACAATTGTTCCTCGAATGTAAGGGGTTTCATGTTGGTTACGAAAAATAATGAAAATTGTTATCATCCTACTGTAGACACATGACACATTGAGTCTTCATCAAACACCTTCAGCTAATGCACACACCAAAAATTTTCAGTCATTGTACAATACCGTCAGTTACTGGACACACCAAACACCTTTCGTAACTAGACACATCAAAGACCTTCCGTAACTGGACACATCAAACACCTTCCCTAACTGGACACACCAAACACCTTCCCTAACTTGACACACTTTCCCTAACTTGACACATCAAACACCTTCCCTAACTTGACACACTTTCCCTAACTTGACACACCAAACACCTTCCCTAACATGACACACTTTCCCTAACTTGACACACCAAACACCTTTCCCTAACTTGACACATCAAACGCCTTCCTTAACTGGACACATACAGTCAGTGCCGGATTATGTCCTCTTCACGCCCTAAGAACCAGCTAATCAAAATCATTAAGTTCTGTCTCAGCGTCATGGCCAACGTTTGTCATGCGAAATTGGTGTACTATGGCTGAAGTACGACATGCTTCAATCGGTGTACTATGGCTGAAGTATGACATGCTTCAATTAGTGTACTATGGCTGAAGTATGACATGCTTCAATTGGTGTACTATGGCTGAAGTATGACATGCTTCAATTGGTGTACTATGGCTGAAGTATGACATGCTTCAATTGGTGTACTATGGCTGAAGTATGACATGCTTCAATTGGTGTACTATGGCTGAAGTATGACATGCTTCAATTGGTGTACTATGGCTGAAGTATGACATGCTTCAATTGGTGTACTGTGGCTGAAGTATGACATGCTTCAATTGGTGTACTATGGCTGAAGTATGACATGCTTCAATTTTTTTTTAATTTCCGAAGTTCCATAGTTTCACGATCTCCATACAACATAAGTTCTTCAAAGTTTTTTTGGCCAGTTTGCTTTACATAAAACTTCACCATGTTTCAGCGCCAGTGTGCTTTTTCAAAACGGCAGGAGATGTTGTCAACCAAACTTTGAAAAAACATTTTCTTAAAATTTTGAAACTTTGTTCTGCATCACTTGGTGGCATAAGGCTTGATTATTTTGAAACTGCCTGTGCGAGAAAATTCCTTTAAAAAATTCTGACTGCTGACACCATCAACCTCTTTGAAAGTTGACATTGTTTTTATAGCATTTGAAATCTCGGCATTTGCTTTTCTAACTGAGGATGATCTCATTTGTAAAAATAGTGACAAACTGTTAACAACCTCTTGGGTAGACCTGCCAGCCGAAATTTATTTTTTAAGTTTCGGCTGGCTGACATAATTTTTCGGCTGATAGCCGGCGTAGCCGAATTTGACCATAAATTGAGTAAATTGACATTTGCGGCTGATTTTCGGCTGATTTTTGGCAGATTACGAAATATTTGGCTAAAATTCGGCTGACGCCTAGACAATATTGAATTGATAAAACTTCAGCAATAAAACAATTTTACAATATTTGGGGAAAAGTTTTATTATTTAAAACAACAGAAATAAACAGTTTTATCATCATCATCTTTTCAAGTGAAGTATAGACTGAATCATCATCAGTGCTGAATTCTAACTCGTTGGACATGATGCCCTCACTGACTTATGATTGTGTCTATGACTGTCATTGATGGCGTTAGTGCTGCTCTCAGAGGCATCCAATATTGATGCACTAAGCTGGTCATCTACAAAAAGCAATATACACACTGAAGACATGCCTTCTTTCAGGGTCTTTATCATTTCTTTATCCTCTGCGAATGCTGCATCGTCTTCTATAATTGTGGTCTTGAAATTCTTCATTTTTATTGATTCTGTCGGTAGTATTAAGGTGCAATACGTGTGCTGTAAAGTGCTGATAAATTCAACCTTCAAAAGCTTTGAAGTCTTTATCATAATTGCAGCACCATCATGGCAGCTAGTATTTTGTGATTAACAGAAAAGCTTTTCAAGACAGAGCTGTTATGGTCAGCAAGGTCATGTGCAACAAGATTAAGTAATTCGACAGTTAATATAACGGCGAACTAAATACGGCGGCTAATGAGGCGCGCCGAATATTTTTCGGCGGATTTACGGCGGACGAAAATTCGGCTACTCTTGGGCTTCTTTGATTATTTTTAGTTCATAAATAAAAATCCATGTCTTTAGTTTCTTTCATTTTTTAGCAAGAAAAACTATACATATAATATTTTTGCATGAATGGTCTGAAAAGAGACACTTCCCTACATCCAGGCCATTCAGTTCCTGAAGAAATAAATGGCAGAATCACGTTTACAAACCCTGTATGCTGTGCGAAAAATACCTGATGTAACTATTACTTGATTTCGATGCTGAATTTGCCATAAGTTCTCACTTTTAAATAAACTTTCTTCAGTCAAACGTTTTTCATCAATTAATTTAATATTGCACAAATTCCATGTGATGCACTTTTACCATGTTCTGTAATTTTATCATTGAGTTTTTTAATTTTGTATTTTTAGTATTTATTTCCAGTATAGAAAGTCCTTCAACAAATGTTTTCTCTATTCGCACTCGTTCCTTGCAGTGCAAACCTAAATCTTTAACTGAAATACAATAAGTACATAGCCTACATGTATTACATCAGCAGTGGCTTGGAACCATGGTCTGTTTTTCTGCCATGTCTTCAATCTTGCTAGGGATAGTCCCTTAGAAAAAACTCGTCCTGTATGTTTTTTTTTCATTAATTATTTCATTAAAATTGTTATCGAGTTAATTGCACGTTTTTGGGGAAAATTTTAAAACTTTATGGTCGGATACTGATTTAATGAGTTTCAGTTATTTACCCAATAACAACTTTCTTTACACCCAACAAAGAACGTGTGTTGCATTTTACTATTGTGATATGTCCATTGTCATGCCAGATGTGTATTATGTCCATTGTCATGCCAGATGTGTATTATGTCCATTGTCATGCCAGATGTGTATTATGTCCATTGTCATGCCAGATGTGTATTATGTCCATTGTCATGCCAGATGTGTATTATGTCCATTGTCATGCCAGATGTGTATTATGTCCATTGTCATGCCAGATGTGTATGTCTACTCCCAAAATATCTGCAGTGGCTCGCACAATCGGTTCATCACACCAATATCCATTTAATCTTTGACGTTCTAAATATACTGTAAAATCTTTATAATCTGCCCGAATTAGAAATTCAATGCAATTTGGATGGTTTTCTAAAAAGGTCGCTACTGCCGAGCATTGCATGTAGATATTGGATTTACAGAACTGGATTGTT
>JAGDYQ010000179.1:1110954-1124864 GCA_021962125.1 Bulinus truncatus | reverse complement strand
AATTACTTCGTTCAGTTACGTATTGCTCAGTAGAAAGGCTTGGTACCTACTTTAATACTAAATGCACCCGGAATTCACCGACAATGTGGAAAACTCAGTAGAATCAATATTTTCGAACACCCCCCCCCCCTTACACACCAAAACACACACACTCAGTGCCGGTAACCTTTGTCTTCTGTAGTACCCCCATGGTCAACTCATACTGCCACGTCTGTGGTAAAGAGGTGTGGGGATAGGGCATCACCAGAAACTGTCACATGCTTCCGGTTCGACGCTGGGATCAAGATTTAGCATCTCTGTGTTATACCACCAACCCCTCCCCGATGGGACCTATTAGTTTGTTTTGAATAAGACACATAGAACCGTGACCACTCCACGTCCCCCCCCCAACCCCCCCCCCTCTCAACGATCCTAAATGAGCCCCCACACCCCTCCCTGCATACTTCAACTTTCGCCAGTTTATCAGGTTTCGGAAATTCCAAGATTACAAGCTTTCAACAAAATAATAATTATCTGGAGATTTTAAAAGGGAATGGGTCCCAGTTAGTGTAGATTGTCAGGAGTAGACAAATATTGCATACAACAGTCGAGATGGTAGAAGTAAAGTAAAGGTCTTTTTAAAACAATTTAATGGGCTCGATAGAAGATCAAGTCTTGTGTGTGTGTGTTTTCATTCTCTGTCTTTTAACTGCAACAATTTTTGTAGAACAGCACAGAAGAAAAGAATCTCATGTTATTGGAAAAGACTTACAAACATCGTTAAAACACTTTATTAGTCAAAATTTAATTAATCGCCTCCTTGCTTGTCTTTGCTTCACACCTCGTTCTTAACCCCTTACAATATTGACTTGCAGATTAATTCTGTGAATAGTCTAGCATCCCCCCAAATCACCCTATTCACAACAGGCGGGCAATTTACTTTTTTAAAAATTTTATTTCATTTTTTTTTGTTACTAGTGGAAGTTCAAGCTGTGATAGAAATAAAACTTTACGGTAAAAAGCTCACTAGCTATGTAGCAGTAGTAGTAATTTAATCCTCATCAAAACTACCTGGCAGGTCATCAATGAAAGGTGGAGATGATGAACAGGAAAGAAATTCAGAAATGACCAATCATGGAGAGGGTCAAATTACATGAATTTAAAAGAAAAATACGTAAAGCTTTCTTTTTTTTTTGTGGACTTGCTGGACCAAACTTCTCTTTAGCGTCAGTAATGGAGCTTATTTGAAACGTCGGCCTAGACACTTCATCATGGCTGACCGTTACAATAGCTGGACAGTGGTCAATATTGACATACGGAATTTAGCAGCTGATTTGTCAGATCTAGATGATATCTTCAGGCGATCTTACCGCCCCTAAGGGAGAGGGAAGGGAGAGTAGATTTGGGGGGGGGGGTAAAGGTGGATGGAGGGGGTGGGGGGAGGGATTAACGGGGATGAAGATTTCGCGATGCCAAGTCAAAATTCAACATAGTCTTCGCTACCATTGGACTGAAATCTCTCGTCATAAAAGGGTTATCACCCAAGCGTGATATACGGGAATGGTTCATGCAGTACGTCAGACGAGTAGAACGTGTAAAGGGAAATATTTATCAATGAATAAATCAATAACAAAAGGAATTGATGACAGAATGCTAGAGAATGATAACAATAACTAGACGGTTTATCAGTCTTTAAAAAAATATATATAACTAAAAGCATTAACTCGAGAAATAACAGATTTTTCTCGCATTTTGTTTTGTTTTATTGTTTCGTGCGTGAAAACACAACATTTCTGGGTAGCAGTTTTGTGTTATGAAAACAGCGCTACACTTGTAGGGTTGTGTTAGGAAACAACAGAAATACGTTACCGTGTTGTGTTTTGGAAACAACAGAAATACATTACCGTGTTGTGTTTTGGAAACAACAGAAATACATTACCGTGTTGTGTTTTGGAAACAACAGAAATACATTACCGTGTTGTGTTTGTGGAAACAACCATTCCGATGGGTGCGATGTATCTGTTAGAGGCACCACAATGAGGGTAGGGTGTACTGTGAAGTTCAACTTAGACTTGCGTTGGGTTTACAATGTTTACAGCGTTTTTTTATCAACTAACAGACACGCACTCATTGCTTTCTGATGTTTTAGTTATAGCTGATAGCACTCACCAGGATCGTTCTTTGGGGACATTGGTAAAAACTAAGCGACTAAGCACCTACACACCCACCCACACGCATACAACAATTCTTCATCTTTGTTTTGTTTATTTATTTATATTTATCTTTTTTTTTGTTTTTTGTTGTTGTTTTTTTTAAATAAAGAAAAATTATAAAGCCTTTACATGTTTATGTCGAATATGATATTATCCGATGGAGTCTTGGGGCCCCCTACGTTGCTTTAAGTCTAGGGCCCCCTCCACCCCCCCCCCAATAATCAAAGAACGCCTCTGATACTGACTTTTTGGCCGTTACCTTCGTCCATCCCATAATTTTTTGGTAGAGCAAATTTTGCCATAAATGAATGTTGTGAAGGTATGTGTGTGTGGGGGGGGGGAGAAAGGGTGTGTGTGTGGGGGGAGATAAGGTGTGTGGGGGGCGCATTTTCGCATTTTACCCCATACAATCTTCAATTCTTGAGGTTTCTTAAATCTGATCAGCAGGTCGCCAGTGACATATGCTTAGGGATCATTTAGGGTCGATTGGGGAATAAGGGTTGGGGTGGGGGTGGGGGTGGGGGGGCTACATCGGGCGTGTATCTATCGGACTGATCTGGTCGCATCATAGTATCACTCATAAGACCCACTGATAGACTGACATGGACCTGTTGACCCATTACGCGAATCTGTTAAAAAAAAAAACATTTTGAACTAAACCTTTGTGGAGCTGTTTTAGAAATCTATGTATATATTCGTATATAGGTATACTGATATATTGGTAGATTAGTGATGTAATGAAGAGTGTCATTTTGAGCCCTAGTTCCGTATTTAATGAGAATGAAACGTTTTCAATTGGTGTAGTATCGAGATTCCGATAGGTTAGAGTTTCACCATGGTGACCACCAGCCTATCTATTCATGGTACATCTTTGGTACTACAAATATTTTATAGGCTATGCTGCTTACACCCAGGTGTGGACTAATGTCGAACGAGGCCACTGTCGCAGTGAAGCAAAATATATGGCCCTTAATCAAAAGGGGTATGTATATATAAGGGTAATAAAAAAATTATCTGTTTGATGTCTCTAATAATTTTGGGTATGAGACTAGTACACCCCGCTCCAATACTTCCACATCTGTCTATCTATCTATCTATCTATCTATCTATCTATCTATCTATCTATCTATCTATCTATCTATCTATCTATCTATCTATCTATCTATCTATCTATCTATCTATCTATCTATCTATCTATCTATCTATCTATCTATCTATCTATCTATCTATCTACCTACCTACCTACCTACCTACCTACCTATCTATCTATCTATCTATCTATCTATCTATCTATCTATCTATCTATCTATCTATCTATCTATCTATCTATCTATCTATCTATCTATCTATCTGTCTATCTATCTATCTATCTATCTATCTATCTATCTATCTATCTATCTATATATATATATATATAGATAGATATATATATATCTGTCTGTCTGTCTGTATGTGTGTCTGTCTATTTCAAACTATTGCATTTTTCTTTAAAGCAAAAAAAAAAACGGTTCAAAAACCTTTCATTTAATATATGAACACATTAGACACCATTCTTTTGTTTTTACTTTTGATGTAATATAACTAACTTGTTTTAGTCGGCCGCTTGAACGTTTTCGTAGGCCGCTTGATTAAATCATTAAACTAAGCAAATATCTCTACTGCACCATTGGTAGTTTTATTTTTCAATTGCATGCAATCCTTTGAAATATGCAAATTAAGAACCCGCCTTGATAGGAACTGTTTGGACGCCCCTGAACTAAAGTTTGTTATTTTATGTGTCACCGTGTTCATCTCTAGGACTTTCTTACTTTATTAACTGCCTGATCAACTATACTTTAGTTGGCAGTTGGCTTTATTTTGTCTGTTAGAACCAAATACGTGTACTGTACGTTTGTTTGTGTCTGTCTGTTTGCTGTTGTTGTTGTTGTTTTGTCCCTTTGTTTAAATAAAAAGTGTAAACAACACTCCATTGAGATCCATTTTAAAAACTCGTACATTTCTTGTAATGATAGAAATTATGGACTACCTCCACCAATAATTGGCGCTTAGTTTGTTTATATTTTTTTTATTATTTTATTTTTAATATATAAACGATCTCGTGTCAACTCGGATCCTTGATTCAATCTGTAATGATTCTTTAAACTCACAATCTGTAATGATTCTTTAAACTCACAATCGGTAATGATTCTTTAAACTCACAATCTGTAATGATTCTTTAAACTCACAATCTGTAATGATTCTTTAAACTCACAATCTGTAATGATTCTTTAAACTCACAATCGGTAATGATTCTTTAAACTCACAATCTGTAATGATTCTTTAAACTCACAATCTGTAATGATTCTTTAAACTCACAATCTGTAATGATTCTTTAAACTCACAATCGGTAATGATTCTTTAAACTCACAATCTGTAATGATTCTTTAAACTCACAATCTGTAATTGTATGTATTGTAATGTTATAATTTGTAATTATATTTATTGTAATGTTATAATTTGTAATTGTATTTATTGTAATGTTATAATTTGTAATTGTATTTATTGTAATGTTATAATCTGTAATTGTATTTATTGTAATGTCATAGTCTATAATGTTATGTATTGTAATGTTATAATTTGTAATTGTATTTATTGTAATGTTATAATCTGTAATTGTATTTATTGTACTGTCATAGTCTATAATGTTATGTATTGTAATGTTATAATTTGCAATTGTATTTGTTGTAATGTTATAATCTGTAATTGTATTTATTGTAACGTTATAATCTGTAATTGTATTTATTGTAATGTCATAATCTATAATGTTATGCATTGTAATGTTATAATTTGTAATTGTATTTGTTGTAATGTTATAATCTGTAATTGTATTTATTGTAACGTTATAATCTGTAATTGTATTTATTGTAATGTCATAATCTATAATGTTATGTATTGTAATGTTATAATTTTCGCTATATATTTTTCTAATGATATACAGCTTAAAACTGGCAATGCAAACGATGTAAATGTGAAATAAACAATTTACGTATAGAGCTAAAGCTAAAGTAGTAGGTCTGGGAATCACTTTACAGTGAGTACTTTGGTGATTTTAATAGAAGTAAGTAACAAGGTCATACCAATAATAATCTCATTTGAGTTTGGGGACAGTTTGTTTGTTTATGTTCTGTTTGAAATTGTTTTTGAACATTTCTGTGATTGTGTCAGAATAGTTCACTAAGAAACAGAAAAAATGCCCCCCCCCCCCCCACCTTAGCATTAGTTGGTTTCCTTTGCATTGTGTGTGAGTGTACTATTAATTTAGGCGTGTTCAGATATGTGTACAATATGTTTGATGTGTATAATATGTTTAATGTGTACAGTGTGTGTATTGGGGGGGGGAGGAGGAATGCAATGATGGAATGTGTACTTTTAGTCTTTTACCTGCAGTGAAACGCGAAGTGAACCTTTTGAAAAGAGGCGGAGCTTAGGATAATTACAGTTTGGGGTGGGTGGGGGGGAGGGGTATTATTATAGTCCAAGGATCTTACAGCCCGGGTCACCTGCTCAAGTGGACAAGCTCGTATGGTGATAGGTATTAGCCTTCCCACCCACTCCACCCCACCCCCACGATTAGTGACAACTGACTTTGGACGGAGTGGGGGGAAGGGTGGTGGTGGTGGACACTGGACACCTAAAACGATGGCGGGCGGAGGAATTGGGGGGGGGGAGAGAGAAGGTAGTTTGGTCACTTTTGAAAGAAAACCAATTAGAGTGTCAATTAGCTGACCAACACTTCATTTTTTTTGGGGAGGGCGGGGCTAAAGGTAGAGATTGACGTGAATATATTACAGACAAAGTGGGGAGAGCAAAAAAAAAAGCAAATAGTAAAACTAGAAAGTACTACTCAAGAGTATTCAGCCCCCCCTCCATCCCCCCACCCACCCCAATTATGGTACTAATAGCTACGACTAAGGATTAAGCCATAAAGGACCGTCCAAATATGTACATGTGGGCGTGTTCTAATTTGCAAAAATTGACAGTTCTGGAACAGATGATGTCATCTTGGACAACTCTATCCCTCGTCACTACCCTAGCCTTCACTTAAAGCTAAATGGTCAATGTTTGGTCAGCTAATTGAGTGGTCATCCTCTTCATCACTGCTTGTTTGCGATACACCTTAAATCTACAAAGATATCTTTTTTTTTTTATTTAAAGTTTTTTTTTTTTTTAAGTCACAAGATTTTCGTAAAAATGGATTAATGGACAGTGGATTAATGGATTATCTTTAGTACAATTGTTTTTTTTCTTATGACAATTTCTTTAATTGAATGTTCATATAACCAACTAAACAGAGGACAAAGACACATTTGCCAGGATATTAAGGTAATTTATTATAAAATTTTCAATAGTATTACATACTATGTAACATAGCTTATGATTAGGTAAAAACATTTTTTATTTAAAATTGTTTGATGCAAAAAAAAAATATTTGCTTATCTTAGTTACTGTGTAAGCAAACTGTCCTATCTATCTATCTATCTATCTATCTATCTATCTATCTATCTATCTATCTATCTATCTATCTATCTATCTATCTATCTATCTATCTATCTATCTATCTATCTATCTATCTATCTATCTATCTATCTATCTATCTATCTATCTATCTATCTATCTATCTATCTATCTATCTATCTATCTATCTATCTATCTATCTATCTATCTATCTATCTACCTACCTACCTACCTACCTACCTACCTACCTATCTATCTATCTATCTATCTATCTATCTATCTATCTATCTATCTATCTATCTATCTATCTATCTATCTATCTATCTATCTATCTATCTATCTATCTGTCTGTCTATCTATCTATCTATCTATCTCTATCTATCTATCTATCTATCTATCTATCTATCTATCTATCTATCTATCTATCTATCTATCTATCTATCTATCTATCTATCTATCTATCTATCTATCTATCTATCTATCTATCTGCCTATCTATCTATCTATCTATCTCAAACCATTCCATTTTTCTTTAATGTGAAAACTGTTCAAAAAATTTTCATTTAATATATGTACACGTTAGATACCAATTTTTTTTCAATTTTGATGTACTATAACTATTAGTACCTGTGTCCTGCTACATGGACAGGTATAGAAAAAAAGAATATTCTGAAGCTTATTATTACATCTAAAATATTCTCATGCATAATTAGATGAGAACATTTCTCCACATGAAGTTAACTGATATCGGGGCGAGGCTCAGGGCTCAGCAGTAAACAGTGCCCCCCCCCCCTTTAAGTAAAACGAAGACTTTTGAAAAGGTCTAAAATTGGGGGATTTACCGGAATGAAGTTTTTTTTGGTTTTACGCCCCCCCCACCCGTCAACCTTTCTCCTCTAAATTTTAAGACCCATTGTGCGCGTGACTGTGCACTTGACTGTGCACCGACCGTTACATCTGCCTATCTAAATGTTTAATTAATAATACGCAGTGGCTACGGTACGGTCCGACCGAACCCGTATTTTTTTTTTCGGGTACCAGCCATAGATATTGCTCCACACCCTGACCCTATCCCTAACCCTATCCCTAACCCTATCCCTAACCCTATCCCTAACCCTAACCCTAACCCTAACCCTATCCCTAACTCTATCCCTATCCCTAACCATAACCCTAATCCTGAAAAAAAAAATTCTGAAAAATATATATATATATATATGCCATATTCCTATTACCCTAATATAATGGTTTTGGCTGGTGCCGGAGCCACTGCGTTAATAATAAGTCTTTTTAGATTACAGTTTACATTCTTAAAAGTGTTGATGGACTATCTACTCCTACGCGTTTATTTATGACTTTTGATGTGTTTTACAAAACCTTCTAGCTATTTTAAACTTGTTTCGTTATTCTTATTTTAATCAAATGTTTTCGTGCAATTTTTTATCCGAACTTGGTGCAACTGTAAAAGCTATATTTCTTATGCATGCTAGTGACCGTTCTTTACACTCCTTTGTCTCTTTATCTACTCTGTCTTTCATTTATTAGTAGCTGGTGGGTGCCATGCTACAGTATATCTGGAAAAATGACGTGGAAATGGTGACCATATTTACTTTTAGCTTGTGATTGATTTCTCAGTTTTCCCTGATTGCTGATTTACAGTATTCCGGGTTGTTTGCTTCAATTTCTCCTTAACGTGTTTGGTCTTAGTAGATTGTTTGCCAATATGGCCGCTTGGTTTACTTGCCTGTTAGCATATTTCTATCTCTGTCGGCAGAATGTTTACACAAGTTTTTGAAGCGTTTGATAAAAGCGTAGGTGACAGGTTGACTGAAATAAGAAACGGACACTGAATTGATTACAAATTAGTTTAATTTATTATTGAATGACGCAATAGACTAGGTTAAAGGTATGTTCCACAATGTACAAACAGCATTAAATACTAAATGAACCATTGCATTATTTTATGCATAAAAAAAATTATTATTGCCAAATCGCAGCGTGACAAGGGTACTGCGGGTTGTGCGGTTGCACAGGGCGCCGAGCTTGGAAAGGGCGCCGAGCTAGGAAAGGGCGCCGAGCTAGGAAAGGGCGCCGAGCTAGGAAAGGGCGCCGAGCTAGGAAAGGGCGCCGAGCTAGGAAAGGGCGCCGAGCTAGGAAAGGGCGTCGAGCTAGGAAAGGGCGCCGAAATAACTCTGTTAAATGTTTTGGCACAGTTCAGATCGGAAGGGGAGCGATTACAAATGTAACTCGCTCAGGGCACCACAACGGCTAGCTACGGCTCTGGCGTAAAAGGGACCCCTTTACAACACAAAGTCCTATCTTGAGGACCCCAATATGTTATAGTGTCCCACCAAATTTCTCAAAAATTGTTCCCTTGGGCATCTAAAAAAAACTAAGGACGGCACTGATGTGCATCCTTCAATCATAACAAAAAGTAATAGGTGATAACGACTAGTAAACAAAGGCCCGGTACCCGGACTGGCTATTAGGCACGCTGTTGGAGTTGAAAATGGTGATATATTTTTGAGTGCGTTAACAAGCAGTCTATACACAAAAAATAGCACAGGTTGTTTAAGAGAAGTCAACAGAAAAGTTGATGTTATTCTTAAAGGCAGCGCGAGCAAAATTATTGCTAGTCATCCAATAAAAAATATCCTGACTCTAATTCCACTCAACTGTCTTCAGTTTCAAAACACTTTTCAAAATATAACTCCACAAATCTGAGTCTTACTTTTATTTTAATTGCCCAACCCCTATTTCACTTATGCTTCAGTTTGCATATATGTTTTATTTATTATTTAATTATTTTTTTTCAAAACAAAGGTTGCAGGCTTTGTGGTTATTAAATATTTTGCATTTTCATTAAAACAGAAATTGATATATTTATATCAACATCAATTTATTAAATACAAACAATAAATTTGATTTTATCAACAGAATTTTATATGACAACATTCTAGAGAAATTGAAGGGGTTAGTTCCAAAACCTGCTAAGTAAAAAATTAAAAAAAATTGAGATATCATACTCATTAGCTTATTTCCCTATATTGGCATATATTCTGGGAGTGGCTAATAATTAATAGCGCTGATTTAAACGGTATCTAACAGTTTTGGAACTCCCCCCCCCCCTCAATTGAAGATTACACTGTAACTCATTTATTAATTTTATAGAATTGGGGCTCGTTAGAAGTGGGGCCACTAGCTAGTGGATTAGTTTGCCTGGGGGTGGGGGGGGGGGACTGTAAACACAGTCAGTTCACATTAGTCCACAACCTTTGAACAACTTGTAAATGTTTAAAACAAGTGACGCAACTCTTCCTCTGTTTCTATAATTATTGTTTTTTTGTTTTTTATCATAATAGTCTCCCTTTATTTTCATTTACCTTTTGAAATGCGTTTTGTAAAGTTAGTTTATTAACGAGCTATACAAATCATGTACAGAAAGTCTCACTTTCGAAAGGACATTGTGTATTTCTGCCAGGACATCGTATTTTCATTTTTATTTAAGAATAGAGGGGACACTGTTCGCAATTTATCGGTGTGTGAAGTCCCCTGTAAGGCTGAGATGAAATTTCTTAGATCCCATCTAGGGTACAATCTAGTGTACAGTCTAGGGTACAATCTAGTGTACAGTCTAGGGTACAATCTAGTGTACAGTCTAGGGTACAATCTAGTGTACAGTCTAGGGTACAATCTAGTGTACAGTCTAGGGTACAATCTAGTGTACAGTCTAGGGTACGATCTAGTGTACAGTCTAGGGCAAAATCTAGTGTACAGTCTAGGGCACAATCTAGTGTACAGTCTAGGGTACAATCTAGTGTACAGTCTAGGGCACAATCTAGTGTACAGTCTAGGGTACGATCTAGTGTACAGTCTAGGGCAAAATCTAGTGTACAGTCTAGGGCAAAATCTAGTGTACAGTCTAGGGTACAACCTAGTGTACAGTCTAGGGCACAATCTAGTGTACAGTCTAGGGTACAATCTAGTGTACAGTCTAGGGTGCAATCTAGTGTACAGTCTAGGGTACAATCTAGTGTACAGTCTAGGGCACAATCTAGTGTACAGTCTAGGGTACGATCTAGTGTACAGTCTAGGGTGCAATCTAGTGTACAGTCTAGGGTACAATCTAGTGTACAGTCTAGGGTACAATCTAGTGTACAGTCTAGGGTGCAATCATCCATTTTTTCACTCTTTTCTAAAAAAAATATAATTCTTCCATGTCTATTCATTGAGTTTTTAGAGACACATTCCAGCTAAATTTAGGCCTACGCCCATCATATGTAGATGATTATAACTTCTCACATTGATATTCGAATTATTAAGAAATATTTTAACTACAGTTTAGACTAGTCATGGGCCAGTTACGGCCTACGACCGAATCCGACCCATCGTACAGTTTAATGCGGCCCGCCGCTGGTTTGACGATTGAAGCAGATCAGTAAAGTCTTACGTAGTGACTTTTATCTAATTTCAGTTCACACCAACATTCCACCCATCTTGCTCTTGGTCTATCCCTGTCGGTCAAAATTTACGCCCCGGATGCGGCCCGCGACGCGAAAAGGTTGCTCACCCTAGGTTTAGGAACACCCAGATTTTTTTAGAACCGAATATGGCAAAGGGTGGGCGAACATTTAAGACCACGTGCCACAACGGGTTAGTGAATCTGACAGAAGGGTCAGTCAGTTAGGAACAGTTGAATGGAGCATTGTCGCGAACTAATCTAAAATCAAATGTATACGTCATTGATCTGACAGAGCGTGGGAAGGGGGTGGGGGATAGAGGAGGGGGAGGGGGGATGAAGGCACAGATAAAATGTAGAGACGTAGTGTAGCTGTCCCGTGGGTCAGTAGCGTGGCTCTGTGGTGTCTTCAGGGAGCGCACTTCTTTCATACCCCCCCGCCACCTTGTCGTTGTATAAAACCTTACAACACCAGTAACAACACCAGTAACAACACCAGCAACAACACCAGTAACAACACCATTAACAACACCAGTAACAGCACCATTAACAACACCATTAACAACACCAGTAACAACACCATTAACAACACTAGTAACAACACCATTAACAACACCAGTAACAACACCATTAACAACACCAGTAACAGCACCATTAACAACACCATTAACAACACCAGTAACAACACCATTAACAACACTAGTAACAACACCATTAACAACACCAGTAACAACACCAGTAACAACACCAGTAACAACACCAGTAACAACACCATTAACAACACTAGTAACAACACTAGTAACAACACCATTAACAACACCAGTAACAACACCAGTAACAACATATTTATCAACACCATTAACAACACCAGTAACAACACCAGTAACAACACCAGTAACAACACCATTAACAACACCAGTAACAACACCAGTAACAAGACGTTTAATATTGTTGATTTATTTAGAGGCAGGGGCGTGCCTAGTTCCCTCATCTTCTTAAGGGCCCCTGAAAGCTTATCTTAATACTCATACTCGCCCTCCCTTTTTAATTAGTGACCCACCATTTCGTCTGCACCGGGGGGGGGGGGGGCAGGGCCTCGTAAGTCCGCCACGATCGCTAGACAGCTGAAGTGTCTTCCGACAAACCGCGGGTTCGATTCCCAGCCTGGCTAAATTTCTCACTAAGCGATTTCCCCAGGATGTACTTTTTCTCCGTCTGCTCTCAGTTTTCCCCACTTTTGCCAACTCCCCCACTCCACTTTCCTTCCCGAAGTCATTTTTTTTTTACTGTTAGTATGTCCAGACAGCGACGTCGTAGGCTAGAGTTCGATCCTCAACGGCGCCATTTAACTCTGCCATCTGATACGTAATCTAGTCTGAGACATGGATTGCTTCCCCTCCCCCCCTCCCCTCCCCTCTCTCATTACCTCGACGTACATGACATTAAGTGGGGTAATCTGGAGGATGCACTTTGACCTATCTTCAAAACAAAAACAAAAAAAAAAAACAACAACAACAATGTGTGGATCAAGACTTAATAGCCGATGGGGGTAAGGGTGGGTAAGGGCGGGTGGGGGGGGAGAGAAGAAGGGGGGTGAAGCAGTGGAGATGACACGTGAATTGGTTGAGAAAGTAATGAATGAGGTCATCGCAACTCTGACGACACTAACGCATCTGTGTGTTGATGACCGATGAATTACGAACTTAATTCCGAGGATGTCTTTTTTACCGAGTTACACTGTAACACTTTGAATTTCTTGTAAAATTTAAAGGAAAAAAACAAAATAAAACCACAAAACGATACCCTCTGATTTCCCCCTAACGAAACTTTAATTTAGAGCTTTCACAGACGGGGGGAGGGTGGGGAATTGAACCCCGAACCTTTGACTAGATGTAGAGTGGTGCATTAAGCCCCCCCCCCCCGCCCTTCCACCTGTTGCTCCACTTAGGGCAATATTTTCTATTTGCAATACCGTTATGTGGCTAGCTTGTATCTTCTTCAGTCGCATTGGTTCCTACTCATGTTGCACACTCTCACTGTTATAGCTGTAAATACTGGGTCAGAGGGGAGAGGGAGGTGAATCCAGAGGTGTATCCAAAGTAGTCTTCAGGGATGGGTGCTATTTGTTTTGACCTCCACTAAGACCGTTTGACACTGTGTGTGTGTGTGTGTGTGTGCTATAAATATGTGTATTTGCGCGTTTGGATGTTTTCTCTTACCGTATGAATCTACTGAAAATGGCCGCTTGGCACAATAACAATATTACAAACATACTTTCAATGGGTCTAAAAAATATAGTTATAGGGTACAATTGAAGTCTTTTAAAATTTCACATTTTAATATTAGTCCTATGCATACATTGATAATTTCTATTTTATATTTGTGTATGAGATAGTGTGTGTGTGTGTATGAGTGTGTGTTTGCTAGCAGATCTGTTATCCCCCCCTACACTACAACACCACCTTGCTTTGTGTTTTAAATTAAGAAAGTGTTGTGATTAGTGTTCAACTTTTGCCGGGCGTTACCATTTTATCAAACACACACTTCCTGTCCCGAGCTGGCTGACCACAAGGAATGTCCGGCCAGTTAAATGACCACTGTCTGGCTAATTGTACAGTATACAAATTGTTTTTTTTCTAAAGCCATGAGTTTCTGAGTCTGATGGGAAAGTTTTAGATTGTACATTACTTCGAATTGTATATAATTAATTGATTATACAGTAATTAATTAATTGTATTTTGTATAGAATTATTTGTTCCATTGGTAAGT
>JAGDYQ010000179.1:1078275-1110454 GCA_021962125.1 Bulinus truncatus | reverse complement strand
TAAACGACGGAATACAAAGAAATGCACTATTTTTGGCAATTTTTTAAACTTAATACAAATAATATTATTTATTATTTTTCTTTAATTTAATTGTTATTTTATTGTAATAAAATGGACTTAATACATTAAAATTAAAAAAATATTTACGAAATTTTATAATAAATATAAATTCTCGCGACTTTAAAAACGTAAACAAAGCCGATAACGACACTTCCTCCGCACGCCATTTTGAAGCCGGCTAAGGAATGACGCACTTCGACCTGCTCATTATAATGGATTCTGACTCAGATTTTCAGCCCGATTCCAAGTTAGATTCATGTGAAGATGAAGTCTGGGATCTAACTGACGTTTCTGATGTTTCAGATGATGAAAATGTTTCGTTCAATGGAAGTTTGAATACATCTAATATTCATGTGTAAGTATACCAATGCTCACAACAACATGCTGTATTTTTTTTTCGTTTTATTTTTTACGATTTATGGTCTGTTATATGCTAAATAATCACCTAATATCACGCTAGTTATAACATTTTAGCAGAAAAATATTGTAAGTGTATTAATAATTTAAAAAAAACTTAGAAATACATGTTAAATATTTTGTTTTTCCATTTAAAGCATGGTACTATATAAATCTTTAGCTCTCAGCTGATTGATAAACAAAAATCAGCTGATAGGAGAGCACACAGATATATGTACTATAGTCTTCTGTTTTGTTTTATATATATTATTTATATATTTTATTATTACATTTAAAACATTATTTTATATGAAAAAAAATAAAAATACTTAATTTATAATTAATTACATTATTTTTATTTGACTCAGCTTCAATGGCTAAGGTGAGAAAGTCACCTCCTTCAATTCTACCAGAAAGGGTTCCAGGAATTCACTTGAAAGAAGTTAGAACAAGAGGTTCTTCCATGCCATGGATTTCTTCAAACTATACTTCACACTGGATATAGTAACTCACATAAGCCAGTATACTAATGATTAAGCAAAGATTCATGGACCACACAAGTAAGTATTTACAAGGGTTGGTTTGGTATTACACCAGAGGAGTTTTATTGCTTTTGTGGGCTGATAATGTATGCAGGAATAGTTAAAACCTCTAGTATTGACAGATTTTGGAGTAAAAAGCCTCTTTATAATGGATTCTGGGATTGTGCATTTATGTCTTTTGACAGATTTAATGCTATTCTGAGTTTCTTAAAAATTACAAATCCTGAAAATGAAAACCCTAATGACAAATTATGTAAAGTAAGAACACTACTGACATACATAAAAATGAAATGCATGACATAGTTTCAACCATATGAAAATATTTCTATAGATGAATCTTAAGAGTTACACAGACCTAATAATTATGGACAATTAAATTTTTCTGAAGAACTCATTGGAGACTTTGGTAATATTTCAGAAAGTGCTCCAGTACTTCTTGCGACTAAGCCACTCTTTTTTTTAAACATGCAATAGACCCAATAATAGTAAATAAATGTGGTAAATGTAGATTGTGCTATTCAAATGACAAGGTTTAGAGAAGAACAAATGTCAAGTGTAGTGTGTGATATGTTTTTGTGCGTTATGAAAGATAGAAATTGTTTATCTCAGTATCACAAGCTAATTTAAATTTAATTATTTTTATCTCCCTATACATATTTAGGATACCAAGTAACCATTTGTGATTTCAAGAAACAGTTGGCTCATTGATGTGGAGAAAGATCTGAAAGCTACAAGTGTGGAGGAAAGAGTCCATGTATCAAGGAAAGAGTGGAAGAGTGCTGTGTAGATTTAGTTCGCAATTTTTTTAAAATGAAAATTAGATAATAAAATTTATTTAAAAATAAATAATTCTAAATGCCCTTGTTTTCAAATTTAGATTTTTGATCCAGCATTTAAAGTAGTAGTTTATGTAAACCAAACATTTTAACTAATTATATATCTTTTTTTTTTTTTTTTTGCATTCAAACTTGATTATAACTTTGTTTTATGTTATTAGAATTATCAATAAATTAAAATCAATGTCTAAAAATATCTAAATATTATGATTAAATATAGATTTAATTAAACTACCATTTAATTATGAAAAGAATTATATATTTTTAAAGTATACTGAGAAGAAAAAAATGTTGAGAAAAAAAAATTGAAATGTGCCATTTTTATATGAATAATGAGGGAAAATATGCATATTTGAAAAAAAAGTCACCAAACATTTATTTGTTGAAGAAATTGATTAAAAAACAGAAATGAATGTAGATTAATAAAATGTCTAAAAAAATGTGTTTGTTTTTAATACTTATTTTTTGTCTTATTGGTGTTTGTACACTTTTAGAAAAAAAAATATTTTTTTTTTTAAATTCTTTTTTTTTAAACATTAACAAGTTACATTTTCACAAAAATAAACTACACAATTTTAAAGCCTACCCAAAGTAGAAAAAAATGATATATCACACATAAATGGGCTATAAAGGAAACAGACAATATAGTCCAAAATATAAGGACATCTGTTTGGTAATAAAAAATGGCCAAAAACCTGCCGTCGATTAAGATGGTTGCTGAAATGAACTAATGATATAAATGAGTTAAGTATAGCTAGCTCTCTCTCTCTCTGAACACTCTCAGTGAAAACTGCGGGCTGAGACTTAAGTCTCTTAGAGCCCGTGAGATCAGACTTGCTGTGTCTCTCAACATCTGGAGACTGCCATAGAGCCCGATGGCCAGCAAGCTTCCAGACTGGTCCGCCCGCCAGTCCGGGGCACTCGAAAAGCCAATGATCTAGCGCTGCTCATTTATGTACAAAACAAAAAATGGGTCGAAAAAAAATATTTTTTTGATAATACTAAAGTATGGTGTGTGAGTGAGGTGATAATAAAATACTTTTGCATGATGCAAGCCGTGATAGCATGATCGATGGGAGGATGAGAGGAATGATTTCTTTAGAAATGTTTCTGTGTGACGATGACTGTGTGCCAGAACTCAGTGTCATTTGTGTATGGTCATAGCTACAAGCGCTTGATGACAGTTTCGCCCATAATACTATGACAGTCTATGTACAATTGACATTGTTGTGTGCACGCTTCCTAACGTGGTGAGTGAGTACAGGATGAAAGGGATGTCTGTGTGCTAGATGACAAATGTTTATATGCTAGATGACCAATGTCTATATACTAGATGACAAATGGCTATATGATAAATGACAATTGTCTATATACTAGATGACAAATGTCTATATGATAGATGTCCGATGTCTATAAACTAGATGACAAATATCTATATACTAGATGACAATGAAGCCTTACATACGATGATCTTCATGTCGATGAGCAGCTCAAGGACGATGATGACGCAATCGGCGATGACCAATGTGATGACCGAGTACTGGACGATGTTTGTTTTTAAGAAGGCCGCAAGTTTACCTTTGCATCTGTCGATGGGAAAAATAAGAGAAATTAGATATATATTCTGTTTATAAAATCAAAACAACACACAGGCCGGCGTGGGTTCCAAGAGTTTACTATTCTTTTAACATTGACAACGACAACAATATCACGGCCATCTTCTTGCCGGTTGTCATTGTATCTTCTACTGCGTCAATATCGCGTTCACTCCAGAAGAATCAAAATGGTGCGCACCGAGGGGTCGTAACAATATATATATATATATATATATATATATATATATATAGATAGATAGATAGATAGATAGATAGATAGATAGATAGATAGATAGATAGATAGATAGATAGATAGATAGATAGATAGATAGATAGATAGAACAGTATTGGGGCACCACTTGATATACATTCAAACAAAACAGAAAAACAAAAACTGCACAATTTTAATGAGTCTGAAGAGTTTGATGTGGGTTATCAAGGACGAAATAAAAAAAAGCTGTGCACATATTTAAAGTGGTCAAGATAAATTTGCAGCGTCCAGTATGAAAGGCTGTACATGTAATTCTTTGAAATAAAATGCAATGTAAGCTGAAGAAAATATGTTCGTGATGTAATGCATGTCTTAACATCTAAGGGGGGGGGGGGCCGGGGGTGTAATAAGTCCAATTACGTCAATACTATTCAACCATCGAGCATTAAGATCATGAAGTACAGTGATGGTTGGATGGAGTTGACAACACGGAACTAAGTTATTGTATATCTTATTCATAGGTATATATCTACCAATCAATCGGTCTCTATCTCTCTCTCTCTCTCTATATATATATATATATATATACATATGTGTGTGTGTGTGTGAATGTCTATGTGTGTACCTGCGTGCATGAGTGCATGCGTGTGTGTGTGTGGGTTTAATCTGTGTGTGAGTCAGTGTGTGTTTAACCAGTTGATGTACGAGACAAACCATAGACAGTCTAAGGGAAAACAACCAATTTACTTAATTCACAACATTTACTGACAGGTGGAATCAATTATTTACGGGCCTCGTGTGGGCACTCACCCCAATCCCCCCCTCTCCCGCCCAACCCCCTTCTCAATCCCCGCACGCTGTAACCGAATTACTTTAAAAAAAAACTGAAATTAACTTCTAAACAATCAACCAGACGTCATTTTGGTGGTAATTGTTGCTTGTATTTTTGTACATTTAAATCGTGTCACTGGCCAGTAGGCCTGTGTTTACCTGATGGCCAGGTGGGTGTCTGGCAGGTTTGAAATCTGTATTTCTTCAACAGGTGGCTGGTCTTTAAGAGAATGGTGTATAGCCGGATGGGATGGTAGGGGGAGGGGGTATTTTCAAATCTTGTCTGAAGGTAAGGTTACAATCAGTAAGATATAATTTCTCCCCGAAAGTACTACAAACAAAAAAATCTTTTTCCTTATGTTACCATCAAAAGTTTCCAATTTCTCTCTAAGTTGCAATCAACAAAATATATCTCATCACTATATTATCATCAGTAAGATCTAATTTCTTCCATACCAACAGTAAGATCTAATTTATTCTATACCATCAGTAAGATCTAATTTATTCTATACCATCAGTAAGGTCTAATTTATTATATACCATCAGTAAAATCTAATTTCTTCCACACCATCAGTAAGATCTAATTTCTTCCATACCATCAGTAAGATATAATTTCTACGTGTGCCAATTTTAACCTCCATCACTTCATAACATTTTTTTGTAAAAGTTTGTTGTATTGACACTTTAGGAAGACATGTACGATACATTTCAAACGCTCATTAACTAATGGAAGACAGACTTAGAGAGCTCAACCTAATAGTGTCTTAATCCGGCCCTGGAGAATATGGTATGTGTGTGTGTGTGCGTGCGTGTGTGTGCGCGTGTGTGTATGTGTGTGTATATGTGTGTGTGTGCGTGTGTATAAGCGTGTGTTTGTGTGTGTGTGCGCGTGTGTGTGTATGTGTGTGTATATGTGTGTGTGTGTTTGTGAGCGTGTGTGTGTTTATGAGTGTGTGTGAGTGAGAGTGTGTGTATGTGTGTGTGTGTGTATGTGTGTGTATATGTGTGCGCGTGTGTGTGTTTGTGCGTGTGTGTGAGTGAGAGTGTGTGTGTGTATGTGTGTGTGTATGTGTGTGTGCAACTATGTTTCATCGATGTGGCTGGAACCATTGTGTCCTATATTAATCCGGTATCGTTTAACCGGTAGTCTCCAAACTTGGAGCGATAGTTCTTCCATTAGAATTAGAATGTTCTCAGGTAATGAGATTTACTTTGTCATGATTTAGCTCATTTTCATTTTGAAAAGCTGTTGGGCTGTTGACATTTCAGCTGCGCATCAGCGAACGTAAATGTATTGGGGGGGGGGGGGATGCAAAGAATGAAACGTATGTTGATTGTCTTCGGGCTAGGACAATTTTTTTTTAAATGTACGACTATATATTTGAACAAGATGTGTCACAGTATTACTAGATGAACATTCACAGTATTACTTTATGAACATTTGTTAAAATGTACGACTATATATTTGAACAAGATGTGTCACAGTATTACTAGATGAACATTCACAGTATTACTTTATGAACATTGTTAAAATGTACGGCAATGTGTCAGAATATTATTTTATGAACATTTTTTAAGCCTTGGTCTCGAAGACAATATTACTACTATTTGTATTAAATTATGCCAGGCTGTGAAAACCTCTACACTTTTGAAATTCTTTACATGTATATAATGTTTTTTTTTTTTTGTCATTTATTAGTGTGTAGATGTTGATATTTGACCTGCCGTCTTATTTCATAAATTTTTAATGAGTAAAGTGTTACTTATAAATGGATTGTCATAAAAATAATAGTTAATTTTAACTTTATAATCAAAATTCTATTCATATTTCCTAATTATTATGGAGGGTGCAATAGACTTGAGAGGGAGGGGGGCAGACGAGCTTGCAGTATTAAACCCAAGGAGGTTGAATACAAGGAGACGGCGTCTGCTATCAGATGGTACCAAGCGACTGAATCCAGTGGGCATAGCCTATCGCCGCCGTGTTCGACTCAAAACATTCCACCAGCTTTCTTTACGATACCAGTTTTCTCATTCTAGAAACGACCCCAATGAGCTTTGTATTTTGTCATCACATTTTTTCTAAAGTCTGCTAAGGGCCTAGTTAATTTCTAGTGGACTAGTTATTCTAATTTGTCAATTACAAAGCGCTGTAGTCTATGTAAAGCTATTTATACTATCAGCTGATAGAGGCATATAAAGTTTATATTATACGCTATATCGAAATTAAGCCAGGGTAAAAATTGTATTTTTACATAATACATAATATTTTGTATTTAAACTTTGATGTTTATTGCAAAGCATTTGATCAAACAATGAAAAATGGCTAGCACTAAGCAGCGTAAAATAGACTAAAAACAATCCTGTCAATACTCCCTTTCCAAGCGTTTCGAAGTAATCAGTAAATCAAACGATAGCAACAAACTATCGATACACAAAGACCCGCTGAGAGAGGGGCATGGGGGGAAATGCCCAGGGGCCCGGCGAGTTGTAGGGGCCCAGACAGAGCTGGCCAATCAACTTTTGAAAATATTATTATCAGCATGATGAGGGGGGGCGTGACAGCCCTGCCCAGGGGCCCGAAATTTCTGTCGGTGGGCCTGGATGCACATTTAAAAAGCCAATAAAACCTGTTTTACGACAAGAATCAAACATGAGCCTGCCATTTGGCGATTCACGTAAACCAGCTATGTATGTCTTCGCATTGCACCGTATCAATATATATGTACATTGTGAAACGTTGTTGAAATCGTGGGGATATTATGTTACATTGTAGTACATTGTGAATTATGTGGTACATTGTGGTGCATTGTGAGACATTGTGGGACATTCTGATACATTGTGGTACATTCTGTTACATTGTGAAACGTTGTTGAAATCGTGGGATATTCTGTTACATTGTAGTACATTGTGGGACATTGTGGTACATTCTGTTTCATTGTGGTACATTGTGGTATATTGTGGGACATTCTGGTACATTCTGTTTCATTGTGGTACATTGTGGGACATTCTGGTACATTGTGGGACATTCTGGTACATTCTGTTTCATTCTCTCAATGCCACCTAATCCATCGATTAAAGCATAGCCAACAGGCAACTTAAATGAACCATTGACGGCTCTCTTTTAGCCAACGGCATTGTGTCATCATCTAGATGTTTACTGCATATTACAACAGCACTGCTTTACAGCAACAGTATTAAGCACAAACAAATTAACTAATTAGCATTATTATTATAGTGACTAACTAATGAAGCAATATCCCGTTTTCTTGCCGTCGTTGTGTACAACCGTACGACCGACAAACAACAGAGCATTTATTACTTTTTTAAAAATTATAATACAGTGTTTTATAACATTCAAAATAGTACAATAATATAACATACACACTACACAGCTACCAATGTTTTGAGTCGAACATGGTGGCGATGGGCTACGCCCACTGGTTTCAGCCTAGTGACGTCATGCCGCCTCCAGTAATTCAACATCCTTGATTAAACCCCTTTCAATCAGGGGCAGACTTAAGCCAGCTAATGTCTCGGAAGCAGAAAGAAAATGTTGGGCCCATTTGAAAAAGAGAAACATTATAGGGTTTAAAATTGGGCTCTGTGGGGAACCCGAATTACTTTGGGGCGGGGGGGGGCATTGGCGCACCATCCTCCTCTGCCTACAGTGACCTAAATAGGAAACGTTCCCATCTGGCAGTGTGTGATAAAAACAATCTGCTCGTTCCGTTGTCAACGGCAACGGAAATTCCCCGTGCCCGCGTTCCTCTCTCATCATCTTTTAGTGTAACAATAAAAACAATAGCTAAGGAAGCAAGGTAAACGGAATAAAAATAGAATGTAAATTGTAACCCAATAAATTTATGTTTCCTCAGCGGGTTTCATTTTGTGTTTTTTTCCCTTTTTTTTTTTCTATGACGGGCTTAAATGGTAGAACTCAGAATCAGAGTAAAGGAAAGGGCAAATCTCGGCTTTGATTCTAGGTTGTTTTTTTTTTTTAGGTTTTTTTTTTTGTTCAGTTCTTTGCACGAAGCTGTGAATTAATCTCTATTCGGTTACTATCTTGATTCAGCTAATGAGTTCATAAATTAAGGACGGGATGAGCCGTTGGCAAATGTCATTATTATTTTTAAAGAGACCCCCCCCCCCCCAAGCAGATCATTCGAAATATTTGAAGCACATTTAACATCGGATTTTATACGTATGTGTGAAGGGAGGGAGCCTATTTGGCTATGGGGGGGGGGGCCTGTCCATAAAAACGGGTACGCTCATGGTTCTACACTATGCAGATGGGCGCCCTAAGAGAATTACAAACAAGAAATGGTCAATGGGCATAACATTTAACCCCCCCCACACACACACAGACACACACCCCAGAAGGTGCCCAGCATACCCGTTTGTTCAAATGGTGCCACATCCAAAAGGCTGGAAAATGCTTACTAGCTTAACTTTTTCATTATCTTCGCTTCTTGATTCGGGGGGGGGGCATGCTCCAGCCCTATCATAAACACACATATACAGTTTCACACATAGGGCCGCCGTGAGAAGTTCTGGGCCCTGGTGCAAAGGAGGCGTATGGTCCCCCCCCCTACGCAAAATTCATGTCACAAGAAAGTTATGTATTCGTATATTATTGTGTGATTCTAAAAACATCAAAGTGCACAGATTCAATGAGATAACTAAGAACATATGTCAGTTTTTACTTTGAATATAAACAACCGGTAAAATAAAACTAAAAAACAACGGTCCCTCTTCTTCCATACCTCATAACAGCCGAACTATTATTCCTCTCCTTCCATACCTCATAACACAGCCGAACTATTCTTCCTCTCCTTCCATACCTCTCCTAACACAGCCGAACTATTCTTCCTCTCCTTCCATACCTCTCATAACACAGCCTAACTATTCTTCCTCTCCTTTCATACCTCTCATAAGACAGCCGAACTATTATTTCTCTCCTTCCATACCTCATAACACAGCCGAAATATTATTCCTCTCCTTCCATACCTCATAACACAGCCGAACTATTATTCCTAAGTATCATTTTATCTCAGTCAATTTCACCAAAATTCTGGACACCTTTTGACATAGTAACGAAAATAGCTCATAAATAGACGTTTTTTTCAGTTTAGCCAATCAATGAACTCACATTAGCCAATTAATGAACTCAGATTATTAGCCAATCAATGAACTCAGATTAGTCAATCAATGAACTCACATTAGCCAATCAATGAACTCACATCAGCCAATAAATGAACCACGATCATGATACGATGTTGTTTTCCTCCTTTTATATTTGTTTGCGTGAGCATGTTTTTAAATGTGTATACCTTATGTATTTGAAAGCTCTAGGCAGATGTAGTGTTGTTTTAGTCCCAGGTCATATTTTAGTTTCAGTTTTTATTTCGTTTTTTCTGTAATAATTTTAGTTTTCGTCTACTTTTAGTATTGCTTCTAATTTTAGTTTTAGTTTTAGTTCTCGTTGACGAAAAGTCAACATTTTCGTCAACGAAGGTTTTAGTTTTAGTTTTCGTCAACGAAAACAACACTAGGCAGATGCTTATAGGGATGGGGCCAATTTATGCATTAGGTTGTGTAGAAATAAATATTCAAAGGGGCCTATTTTGGAGTGAGAGCCCTCGACAGTTGCCTTATTTAGTGCTCGACAACCAATTTGCCAGTTAGCATCGAGAGGATGGTAGATGTACCTCAGCCAAAACTTAATAATTAAAGTTTTACTTGAATTATTGGTATAGCCCAGAGGTCAGAGGGTGTGTATCAGAAGTTGTGTATCAGAAGGTGTGTATCAGAAGGTGTGTATCAGAAGGAATGTATCAGAAGGTGTGTATCAGAGGGTGTGTATCAGAAGGTGTGTATCAGAAGGAATGTATCAGAAGGTGTGTATCAGAAGGTGTGTATCAGAAGGTGTTTATCAGAAGGTGTGTATCAGAGGGTGTGTATCAGAAGGTGTGTATCAGAGGGTGTGTATCAGAAGGTGTGTATCAGAAGGTGTATATCAGAATGTGTGTATCAGAAGGTATTTATCAGAAGGTGTGTTTCAGAAGGTGTTTATCAGAAGGTGTTTGTCAGAAGGTGTGTATCAGAAGGTGTGTATCAGAGGGTGTGTATCAGAAGGTGTGTATCAGAATGTGCATATCAGAAGGTGTGTATCAGAGGGAGTATATCAGAAGGTGTGTATCAGAAGGTCTGTACCAGAAGGTGTGTATCAGAAGGTGTGTACCAGAGGGTGTGTATCAGAAGGTGTGTATCAGAAGGTGTGTACCAGAAGGACTATATAAGAATGAAGAATTTTTTTGTTCCTTATTTTTTTCTTTTACATTCGTCCAAAAACTATTTGACTAAATCTGTTATCCGTTTTTTTTAAAATCAAATCATTGTCAATGGATATTCGAGAGAAAAAAATTTAAGTGAACTAAGAAGTTAATGTGTCAATACATGTACTCAGCATTTACTTAAACGTACCGCTCAATGTCTGTAACAGGTAAATTGTCCCGCGTGTTGAGAAAAAGGTTGCGGAGCACTTGGACTAATGCTCCCCACCTATAACAACCACCCCGTGTACGAATGATGTCCTCCCACGCCTTCCTCCCGACCATGTTGGCCATGGAAACCAGGCCCTTGGTCAGCCCAGTAATAAATGTTCCAGACGGTGGTGTAAATTCCTCCGATGTTGACATTTTCAACTTGTCGCTATATAGGTAGGAATTTAAAATAGCCATACGCTCTCTCTCTCTCTCTCTCTCTCTCTCTCTCTCTCTCTCACACACACACACACACGCACACACAGACACGCGCGCGCGCACGCAAACACACACTTGGCCCTCCTTGATTTGGATGTATCGATCTCTTTAGCGCATCTGTGGCAGCCATTTTGAAAGTCTAGGAAACCGGCCAACAGGCAAGTTATACATTTTTTTTTCATTTTATTTCAGCCAACACTACTTGTAGTCTTTGAACGCCGACTCCGCTCCCTGGCCAATATCGATCCGAGGGCGATCCTGAGCCAGTACAACTACTTCCTCGCTCCACGCAATGGATGGGCTTTAGGGTAAGGAAGAGGGGGGTGGAGGGGGCTCGGAGGGGGAGGGTGAAAGAAAGAGTGGAGAGGAAAGGAGAGGGGTGTGTGTGTGTGTGTGAGGGGGAGTAAGTGAGGTAATGGAAAGAGGGTGGGAACACATATACTCTCGAAAGACACGAGATACAAGCATGAGATCTACTTTGGAAGTGGCATTCGATTACACGTATTCGATTATATGACATTTAAAAGATATGTATTAAAACGTATATGATGAGCAATGATTAACACAGTGAATGTAAGATGTAGCAATGATTAACTCTTGTTGAACACATTTTAAAATCAATTATACTTGTTTCTTTGAATCCCTCCATTTGTCCTCTCCCTGATTCCTACCCTCACCCACCCCTCGCCGCCTTGAAAGATGACGTCACACTGACCAGGTCTGGCAATATAAGGATGAGTTGCCCTGCAGAAAAGAAGGATGAGTTGCCACGCAGAACATGCCGCTATTTGTTGATAATTAGATGATAATTAGATAAGAAAGTTGCAGACGATTTAAATTTTTACTGGTGATTTTGTTTGTTGAACGGGATATGGCCGGCAGCAGACGTTTGGCAGACGACACCCCAGGTGATTCTGTCGTCATATATCACGTGATGTTACAACACTGGTGGCAGCCTAAAGTGCGGGTTTTGTTTTATTATTTTCCGGAAAAGTAATAAGATGTATCACTGGGCGTCTTTAGAGAGCACAATGTGAAAGAAATAGAGCCCAGAATAGACATGGTAAAAGAGAGCAGACACGCAGCTCGTTATTGAGATAGACAGACATAATGGCCGGTAAGAAAATGACAGACAGACAGACAGACAGACAGATAGATAGATAGATAGATAGATAGATAGATAGATAGATAGATAGATAGATAGATAGATAGATAGATAGATAGATAGATAGATAGATAGATAGATAGATAGATAGATAGATAGATAGATAGATAGATAGATAGATAGATAAACATTTAGAAACCGATTTTACTAGGTAGGCATTTATTTCTTTACATTTGCGTCACAAAGTCCCAATAGGTTTTTTTAGTGAGCCTTTTGCGCATTGCTAATGTTTGTAAACCATCTACAACAAATGAATAGAGATGGTATTACAAAGTATGTAGGGCTAATAATCTCTTAACAAAGAATCCCATATCTGCAAGTACCAAAAGAAAACAGTTGGTTAGGGTGTTCCATATGTGCTGCCCCGAACACGTCACATAACATTACCAGAAAATGTATTCCTAATACCGACACAAACATTGTATTGGCTTAAACTTACTTTCTGTTGCTGCACTAACGAGACTTGCAAATAAAAGTGCTTCAACAACAACGTGTGGTGTACTAAGCGCTTCTATGAGCAATTTGTTAAACAGGCATCAATCATTATGTAAAAGGAAAAGGAAATCTTTCAGTTTAATAACGGGGTAAATTAAGATGAAGGTTCGTCCATCTTACCGGATGTTAAATGACGTCTATTGCGAGCTCGAGGATTCACCATAAATAATAATAGCTTGTGGCCCATGCCAGTGGCCCATGCCGGTTTTATCACTACCTTATTTTTTTGTTATCCATATTTAAACATGTTGCTAGAAAATGATATGTCGCGATTTGCTGTGAATGAAATAGATCGTGGTGTATTGGGTGCAGACAAGTCACGATTGATTTACTGTGAATGAGATGTCATGATCAATTGTGAGTGGATATGTCAAAATTTATTGTGAATGGATGTGTCAAGATTTATTGTGAATGGATCTGCCAAGATTTATTGTGAATGGATATGTCATGATTTATTGTGAATGGATTTGCCAGGATTTATTGTGAATGGATTTGTCAAGATTTATTGTGAATGGATATGTCATGATTTATTTGAATGGATAAGCCATAATAAATTATGTATGGATATTTTTTTTCATTTTATGCAAATGGTTTTATTATGATCCATTATGAATAGATGTGTCTGATTTATTGTGAATGATAATTCTTGATTTATTATGAATGGATAGTTCATAATTTACCGTCATTAGAAAACTTATCCTAAATTCTCAAATGGTGTGTTTTGATTTACACTGGCAAAGTTAATCTTAAAAGCTTAATTCATAAATTTAGTTGGTTGGTTCCTAAAATGCGTAAGAAAATATTTGTTCTTAAAACGTGTAAAAATAGATGTGTTCCTAAAATGTGTAAGCAGAGTTTTTCTCCTAAAATGTGTAAAATAGATGTGTTCCTAAAATGTGTAAGCAGATGTTTGCTTCTAAAATGTGTAAGCAGATGTTTGCTTCTAAAATGTGTAAGAAGATGTTTGCTCCTAAAATGTATGTAACCTGAGGTTTATTCCTAAAATTGTCCGCAATTCACGCAGTTTGATTGACCGTGCTGGGAGTGTCTAGAGAAATCGATGATTGATCCAGTCAGAAAAAAAAAATTTGGTGTGGCGCAATCAATGGATAGAAAGTGTGAGGGAATAAAAATTCAAACATTTCTTCCTGCGTACAATACGTCCATCAGGTTTTTTTTTTTAATTTCCTATGCGGTTCGCCATAGCTCTTCCTTGTTAACATCTAGTTTGCTTGTTTTCTTCAGAGTTACATTATTAGTAGCAGTATTCTTATTATTGTTGTTGTTATTATGCTTAGTATTATTGTTGTTATTATATAATAATGTTGTTGTTATTATTGTTGTTATTATTGTAGTTGTTGTTATTGTTGTTTTTATTGTTGTTATTATTGTTTTTTTTATTATTGTTTTCGTTATTATTATAATGTTGTTGTTATCACTATAATGTTGTTATTATTCTGATTAGTATTGCAGTTTTGTTGTTATTTTTTTATTATTGTTGTTATTATTATTATTATTATTATTTGTTTTTTATTTTCATTAAACTGAACTCCTGTAAACTGAAATTTATGGTTTTTCATAGAAAGAAATGTTTCGCAAATCATTTAATAAAATCATAGCCTTCTTAATCAGGTCGACAGTCGAAGGCCGAATCATGTCAACAGTCAAAGGCAGAATCATGTCGACAGTCGAAGGCCGAATCATGTCAACAGTCGAAGGCCGAATCATGTCAACAGTCGAGGGCCGAATCATGTCAACAGTCGAAGGCCGAATCATGTCAACAGTCGAAGGCCGAATCATGTCAACAGTCGAGGGCCGAATCATGTCAACAGTCGAAGGCCGAATCATGTCAACAGTCGAAGGCCGAATCATGTCAACAGTCGAGGGCCGAATCATGTCAACAGTCGAAGGCCGAATCATGTCAACAGTCGAAGGCCGAATCATGTCAACAGTCGAAGGCCGAATCATGTCGAGAGCCGAACATCCCTCCCCCCCCCCCAACCCATGAATGGTCATCCCCCATGCGTCAACGGTTATCGAGTCCCTGATCGGTGTTTGAATGTGTGTGTTATATCCGGCCTCTGATTGAACTCAATTTAAGGTAGGTAAATTAGGCTTGACAAAGTAAACCCACAAGGTCTCACCTTCTTGGCTTTAACCGGCGGGGAACGAAAGTGATGGCCTCTTTAATAATGCACAGTTGTTTGCACGTGTTAGGTTAGAATGGTTTTCTTCTAAAAAAAACATAATTAAGTCTGATGCCGTGGCGCGAGAAATCGGTTCGGATCCCAGTGATCCCTGATAGTTAGGGCCTCCATGGTGGCTCATATCTGCTTTGTTTCCCAGACGCTGAAGACGGGGAAATGGACTTTAAGGATTGTAAACTATAATAATTACAATCAGTTGGATAACTGAGTGATGACAAATTAAACTTGCACGGACTTCATTCATGTAAAGCTTAAAAGCCACAACGATTTAACATCTATTTAACATCTAATTTAGCGTAGATTTGACTTCTTTTTTTTTTTAGAAGAAAAATGAAATCGGGAAAATGACCTACTTATTTCAATAAACCAATAAATGACCTACTTATCTCAATAAACCAATCAATATTATTTTAAGAAAGACCTTAACAAGCTTTTTAAAAAAAAATAATCTGAGCAGTAACCGTGTTAGTCTTTGAAGTTCAATCAGTACAATTGATAAGTCAGCCAGTAAAATACATCTTAACACATGACTGAACTGATTGCAAGTCGCTGACATGTGCTAATACTATTTATCATATTGTTATTTGATATACGGTTAATATTTTCTGCCACTGCCCAAGGCAAGTGAACATTAAGAGCACATTGAATGAAGTTAGTTTATGTATCATCTGTAGCCTGTAGCCTGTGAATGTGTTTAGTTCATGTATCATCTGTAGACTGTGAATATGTTTAGTTCATGTATCATCTGTAGCCTGTGAATGTGTTTAGTTCATTATCATATGTAGCCTGTGAATGTGTTTAGTTCATGTATCATCTGTAGGCTGTGAATGTGTTTAGTTCATGTATCATCTGTAGGCTGTGAATGTGTTTAGTTTATCTATGATCTGTAGGCTGTGAATGTGTTTAGTTCATGTATCATCTGTAGCCTGTGAATGTGTTTAGTTCATATTTCAAATGTAGCCTGTGAATGTGTTTACGAAAATGTCTACATGATTCACCCCGTTTATTTAAAAAAAAGTTCTATTTCAACTAATCGCTTGAAATCAGTATCAGACCATTGGTGCTGATCACGCCTCTTGACTTCATTATTCAATTGACTGATTTCATCACGGTGGGATTTCTCACAGGGAGATAAAGATTTATTAACGGATCGTTTCCATGAGAATTAATTTTTCAAATATATTTTGACTTCTATCACTGACTAGGTTTCAATACAATGTAATTGTCTTTATTACATATAATGCAATTGTGTTTAATAGATCATGGCACGAGTTTTATCTATAATTTTCTTCGACATTTTTTTTCTTAACTTCTTTATCAAAATTGTAGTTTAAAATGAACTGGTGAAATGTTCTTTTTATAAAGATGTTTTAGTTCTTGTGTGGGTTTTTTGTTCTATAGATATAGTATTATGGTTTTGTGGTACTGACTTACATGCAGCATGTTTATTATTTTTAGGTTGAGTGGATTTAGCTTATTTATTTTTTAAGGATAATTGAGAATTCATTTAATTTTGATTTAAAATAATACAAATTATCTGTAAGAATGTATTACACGGGGGGGGGGTAGGGGAGAGTGGGAAGAGTCTAACGCTGTCCTATATTCCTACAAAAGAAATCCTCATCAAATAAACTAATTTCCTAATGTTTTGTTTCCCATTTGATTGTTTTGTATTTTCTGCAGGTGATTAACTTGACACACACAGGTAAGTCGTGCATCAATACTAGCGACTCTCTTATATAAGTGACCCATAAGTGGGACGGTTGGGGCTGGGGGGAGAGAGGCAGAGAGGGCGGGAAGAAAGAGAACATGCGAATTGTTGTTCTATCACGTGACATGGAACTCCAGAAGGGAAAACAAATTTCCAATTAAAAATAACTATTTCACGTCTTGGTGTTTACGACTGTCAACAAATATTAAGCCAATCAAATGCCGAGAGCTTTTATCCAATCAAATAACACGAAGCCTCATCAAATTAGACATCTCGCATACTCCATGTTCTAAAAAAGACGAGCTTCTTTTTGTGTGTGTGTGCATTATTTGTAGAGGTTGATTCAACACTTCTGTAGGAAAGATTAATCCATGATGCTTTCTTAGAAGCGTATGACATAGTAATCATAGTATTGTTTAAATATTTAACCCAAGAACCATCTGACATAATAAACTAAGTATTGTCTAGGTCTTGGATTCAATGACCATCCGACATAATAAACAAAGTATTGTTTAGGTCTTGGCACCAATGACCATCTAAACTAGTTAACATAGTAATATATTGAAGTTCTCTGGTGGTGTACTGTACCTACGTGATATTTTGTTAGTTATTATCTTCGTGACTACATACCATGTACAAGTATTACTTCCGTGCGACATTAGGTCGAATGTGAACCGCCATTCTTCTCAGTATGGCATTGGTTCTCACCCTACATCTTATTATGGCAGTGGCTCTGACCTCACATTTCAATATGGCAGTGGCTCTCACCTCATATCTCATTATGGCAGTGGCTCTCACCTAACATCTCAGTATTGCAGTGGCTCTCACCTCACATCTCATTATGGCAGTGGCTCTCACCTCACATCTCATTTTGGCAGTGGCTCTCACCTCACATCTCATTACGGCAGTGGCTCTCACCTCACATCTCAGTATGGCAGTGGCTCTCACCTCACATCTCATTATGGCAGTGGCTCTCACCTCACATCTCATTATGGCAGTGGCTCTCACCCCACATCTCAGTATGGCAGTGGCTCTCACCTCACATCTCATTATGGCAGTGGCTCTCACCTCACATCTCATTATGGCAGTGGCTCTCACCTCACATCTCATTATGGCAGTGGCTCTCCCCTCACATCTCATTATGGCAGTGGTTCTCAACCTTTTATTGAAGCTGTAGATCTCTAAAATTTAACACAACTAATATTCCCCGCATGAAATTTTCTTTGAATCGGAAGAAAAAACAACGCTTTATCACTTAACTCAGCCAATGGGAACAGGTCAATTGCTAGAAATATAACTTCGTTAGGAAAAGACAGGGCGGTCGAGCGGTGTAGAAAGTGCTTGACTGACGACCTGTAAGTCCCGGATTCGAGTTTCCCCATGTCCACCCAGCTTTAAATGAGTACCTCACATTAGTGAGGGAAGTAAAAACGGCTTGGTGTTGTTCTTACAACATAATCCCCGAATATATCGTGGCTAAAAAAAACAGGTGAATCCTAAACATCTTCTGTTCCAATGGCCTATATATATGAATTCTAAACATATCCTGCCCCCAATGGCCTATAAATGAATTCTGCACATCTTCTGCCCCAATGGCCTATATATGAATTCTACACATCTTCTGCCCCCAATGGCCTACATATGGCCCAACAGGCTATGAAAAAAAGACAAAAAGAAACACCTATAGTGTAAGACACATTCGCACTGTTTACCTCCCTTATTCTATTGAAGAACTGGCAGCTTTTTTTTTTATTTAATAGTATCGTTGTTGCTCTTGTTATTTTTGTCAGTTTTCTTCAGATGCGCAAATGTCGCGCGAAACATTTGAAGCGGCTCGACATATATAGGAGACTGATTCCTATAAAAGCAGTGTTCATCAAAGAGTGGATGAAGGAAAAATGTAACTTTTAGAATCAATCCTTATATACATAGTCATTACTCTATTTTTACAAGTGTTACAAAACCAAGAGTTCGTGAGTGCAAATTTAAAAAAAAGGAAATATATATATATATATATATATATATATATAACTGATGCCCCCCCCCCCCCCCTTTATATTTCAAATTATAGTTTTTCTTTGAAGAGTGGCTCGCGATAACAAAATAGTTTTTTTGGTTGGTAGGTCGCGAAACAGAAACGTTATTCACTGTTCAGTCATGGGCAATCTACGGTCCGCTGGTCACATTCGGCCCACCAGACTGTCTAATCCGGCACACTGGGGCACGTCACTCGTTCAAAGCACTAGCCTTCTATGTTACGGGCTCTGCCTTTTATAAAATATTGATTCATGTCAATACCACCCCTCCTGATACACTTATTAACTCAATGTGGTCCGCGACTCAAAATAGTTTGCCTACACCCTGTAATAGTGGGTAGCGAAACGGAACAATTTGAGAACCGCTGCAATAAGGAACTTTTTTGTTGTTCTATCCGCAGACTCAGTTGGATTGATTTAAGTAAGAAAAGATGTAAATTGCAGTCCAAAAAAAGGCTAGTCAGCTAGTCCCAATGGCAAACGGGTAGGTTTACTTCAAATCAACAATACTTGTCTTGGCCAAATTTCGTTGGTAAGTCGCTGTAAAAGTGTAAAACTTCCCAAAGTCCCTGAAACTATTATGCTGTGCTTCAGACACCTTGATACCGTAATAAAAAAAAAACGACGCTAATGAAAGTGCTCAACGAAGGATGTCTATTGAGGATTGACAATAAAATGAAGGGGGGGGGGGCGGGGAATGTGGAAAGGGTGGACACGCACACACACTCACACACACACATGACTTTCGTTGCACGGCAACGATTTGTTCAGCGTCACCAGGAGAACTCGAATTAATCCCGATGCTAATATTGCCATTGGCTTGATGAAGATGCCTACAGTTTTTCAATTAACTGTCAACTTGACAGCTCCTGTCCGTGTGTCAATAGTACGACTCGTGTGTCTCTGTGTGTATGTCTACCTCCGAGACGTGTAAAAACGACGAAGGTAAGGGAAGACCATACGTTATATTAACATTCATAAAATTGCTCTCCCTTGAATTCAAACCCTTTAATCGTTGACGGCCTTGAACTTCAATGTCCATAATTTAAATATCGTAATTGGTCATACACGATGTAGTATTCTTAAACATAAAAGTACAAACATTTTTTTTTGTGAAAGAAATGAAAAAAAAATTCTATGTTGGAAATAACAGATATACTTAGAGAAAGTACAACAATTTATTCTGCTGGAACATAAATAAATATAGCAATGTGTTAACAATACGTTTGACACATGTACCAGCAATGGGCTTTCTCCTTACCAAAATGAAAAATTTCTATTGCCGTAGTAAAGCTGAGAAAACAAACATTTATTTTCTTTGATCGTGGTCACGTGATTAGCTTGCTGCAAATTTTGTTCGCCAACGGGAAATGTATCCATAAAACAAAGTTTACAATTCAATTCGTGGTTATTTTTTGGTGGTTGTTGTTGTTCTTGTTGTTTGTTATTGTTGTTTTTGTTGTTTTGTAAAGGGTGTATAGATGTTTGTGTAGTAAGTCATGGAAGGGCTTCAATACAACGCCACCAACACTGAAAGCGCCCTCAGTAATGATGTCAATGCCACTGAACTATACAATAATATTGAATTTACACATACAACGTCTGCAACAATGATTGGTTAATAGCAATGAATCATGGCGGATTGAATGTGGGAGTGCCGCGGCGGGTCAAGTAAGATAAGAATGAGTCTGATTCATGAGTGAGTCATCCCAATGATTATAACATATAGATTTGTGGTGTTATCGTTGTCGATACTGACATGATATAAAGTTAAATTTACGGAGGTTCGCTGTCCAATATGGGTCAAAGACTGCAACTGTCTGGCGATTAGTCAACCTGTACAGGTATGTCAAGATTCATCACTCAATATTGACTAGTGGCACCGGGAAAATCAAGATTGAAAAACAAACATGAAAATGTATCGAGCACGAATTTTAAAGATCCAAATTTTGGTAAACTTTAAATTAGTTTAAACTAATGATCAAAACAAACAATCACTGAAACAATAGACGCACTCCTTCATATACACCTAAATCGAAGTGAAGATGTGCGCATGTATCATGTTCAGCCAATCAAAACTGCTGAGAACCTGTCTATTTACATGAAGACATGTTAAGATAATTTGTCATTATAATCATACTTCAAACATATAACCACTATTGGTTCATGTTTGGTTATCATATTGACATTTAGGCCTTTCCCACCGTCATGCCCGACGCTGCTAATGGCCATCGGGGTCACTGAGATGGCCCCAGATATTTCGCTTCGATATATTACATTCTTTGTGAGGGCGACACATAAGGGAGGGCGACACATATGTGATGGGCGATACACGCGTGTTATCCGCTTTGGGTGACACGGTGATGCCAACTGGCGTGTCGTAAAGTGAGGATTCGAACCCTCTTCACCCCAGTTACCTATGTCCCCAGTAGTGGTTCCCTGGGTCTATGACTACATTGATGACGTAGAACAGCCCTATGGATTATTTAAACCGGCCAGCAGCCCGCCACTCGTTTCAGAGTGAAGCACAACACTAGCCTTTTTATACTTTTGATGTTTACAGTAAATTTTATATTAGTTCGTGTCATCTGGTAAAATGTAAGAACCATGGTAAGAACCCAAAGTGACCCGTGAGACTAAAAATGAGCCCACCCCTGATATAGAAAGAGTGATACAATAAACTGTCCCGTGGTAGATAGATAGATAGATAGATAGATAGATAGATAGATAGATAGATAGATAGATAGATAGATAGATAGATAGATAGATAGATAGATAGATAGATAGATAGATAGATAGATAGATAGATAGATAGATAGATAGATAGATAGATAAATTACAATAATTAACATAAGGCTGAGATTATCCCCGGGTCACACTTCAGCGCTTGAGTGTTATGTAAGGTGGTAGCTGACATTACTAAGGTCAGGTCAATGTTGTGACCACCATAAACTGTGGCCATAGAATTAGTACAACTGATTGTTTACTTATCTCCCCTAGTCTCAAACAGTCCAAAATTTACCAACTATTGTAGTTAAAGCTAAGGGAGATAACCTTCGACCAACAAGGGAAATAATTATTTTTGAAACAAAGGAAAAAAATCAAAAGCTAAGATTAGATTCCCAATGGATTATTCTTGTCAGTATTTTTTCTCAAATCAGATTTCAAAAAGATGTTCTCCAGAGCAACTGGAGATTTTAGGCGTCGATATATAGAACAGAAAGGTCATGGGATACAATTAATCTGAATATGATAGGCCTATATGCCGCTGTCGAAACTTCCATGATTAACATAGTGATATAATTGTGACAAATTATTCAGAATTTTGTATCCAATACACAATTACAAAAATAATAATAGAATATAATAATACATTAATATAATGACAGTGGTTTTCCGTCTTGTGATCCATGAATTTGTCAATTCATTACGTTGACTGGTGTGCTGACTGATGTGCTGACTGGTGTGTTGACTGATGTGTTGACTGGGGTGTTGACTGATGTGTTGAATGGTGTGTTGACTGATGTGTTGAATGGTGTGTTGACTGATATGTTGACTTGTGTGTTGGCTGATATGTTGACTGATGTGTTGACTGATATGTTGACTGATGTGTTGACTGATATGTTGACTTGTGTGTTGACTGATGTGCTGACTGGTGTGTTGACTGATGTGTTGAATGGTGTGTTTACTGATGTGTTGACTGGTGTGTTGGCTGATGTGTTGACTAATGTGTTGACTGATGTGTTGACTGGTATGTTGACGGATGTGTTTAATGAACTGTTTATTTGTGAGGCATTCTGAATTTAGGAATGCAGTTACAATAAAACGTGTGGAATTAATATTAAACTAACATAGGGAAAGTCCCTGTCAGTAATAGCATATGGAGTGGCAGACAGTCATATGGGCTGCAAATGGGGAGTAGGTAAGGGGTGGGGGGGGGGGGATTCCTCTTCCTCGTCGCCATCCAGCCATCGGGCGTGACCGTCCTGAAATATTTCGAATAAAACGTCATGAACTCATCTAAAAACACTTGTTTCAACTTATTACAAAAAAAAAACAGAGACATGGCGACATTCTTTAAACTTTCCATTGGATGACAGAGTTTCCAGGTGCCAATGAGGCGGTGGCGGTGAGGGGGGGGGGTAAACAGGATGGCGCTTAGTTTGTAAAGTAACTTGTTTCTGTACGCTCGCAATGTATTTTACTGACATGTGGTGGTGTAATGACTATCAGCTGACGGCAGGCAGTTAGGGGGTAGGACCTACATACATGACTAGCGTTTGACTGTATGGCAACAGTCAGGTGTTCTGGGGGGGCCCCCTGACAAGTGCAGCCCTTGGCGGCGCCCTTGATTGAACTAATATCAAATGCGGTCAGGTTATATCAAATTGACCTTGTACTAAACACAGTGAACTGGTACTAAACAGTCAAACTGTAACAAAAATAGTCAACTTGTTCTAAACACACTGAGCTCGAACTAAACACATTGAGCTAATATTAAACACATAGAGATTGTACTAAACACATTAAGCTAGCACTAAACACATTGAGCTAGCACTAAGCTAGCGCGAAACACATTGAGCTATCACTAAACACATTGAGCTAGCACTAAACACATTGAGCTAGCACTAAACACATTGAGCTAGCACTGAACACATTGAGCTAGCACTAAACACATTGAGCTAGCACTAAACACATTGAGCTAACACTGAATAGCACTAAACACATTGAGCTAGCACTAAACACACTGAGCTAGCACTGAAACCATTGAGCTAGCACCAAACACATTGAGCTAGCACTTAATAGCACTAAACACATTGAGCTAGCACTAAACACATTGAGCTAGCACTAAACACATTGAGCTAGCACTAAACACATTGAGCTGGCACTGATTGCATTGAGCTAGCACTAAACACATTGAGCTAGCACTAAACACATTGAGCTAGCACTAAACCCATTGAGCTGGCACTGATTGCATTGAGCTAGCACTAAACACATTGAGCTAGCACTAAACACATTGAGCTAGCACTAAACACATTGAGCTAGCACTGAACACATTGAGCTAGCACTAAACACATTGAGCTAGCACTGAACACATTGAGCTAGCACTAAACACACTGAGCTCGAACTAAACACATTGAGCTGGCACTAAACGCATTGAGCTAGCACTAAACACATTGAGCTAGCACTGAACGCATTGAGCTAGCACTGAACACATTGAGCTAGCACTAAACACACTGAGCTCGAACTAAACACATTGAGCTGGCACTAAACGCATTGAGCTAGCACTAAACACATTGAGCTAGCACTAAACACACTGATCTAGAACTAAACACATTGAGCTGGCACTGAACACATTGAGCTAGCACTAAACACATTGAGCTAGCACTAAACACATTGAGCTACCACTGAACACATTGAGCTAGCACTAAACACATTGAGCTACCACTGAACACATTGAGCTACCACTAAACACATTGAACTAGCACTGAACACATTGAGCTAGCACTAAACACATTGAGCTAGCACTGAACACATTGAGCTAGCACTAAACACATTGAGCTAGCACTGAACACATTGAGCTACCACTAAACACATTGAACTAGCAATGAACACATTGAGCTAGCACTAAACACACTGAGCTAGCACTAAACACACTGAGCTAGCACTAAACGCATTGAACTTGTACTAAATACAGCCGACACGTATTACAGTCCACTTATTCGGTTTCAGACAAGCACTTTACAGAATCTACTCATTCTACGGTCAAACTATCTCCCAGTCATGACAACTTGTACCAGAGAAGGTCAGACCGTAGAAAATCAACGAGTTGGGGTAAATTTAATTATAAGCAACTCTTAAAGTGTTGTTATTCGTCTCTCGGCAACAGCAACTGATAGACAGATAGAGACGAAAAAAAAATCATTTTCTACTCTAAACTGATCGATTACATTATTGTTATGCAAATTGTGCATTGCTCTAGCCGGTTTAAACCAGAATTTTGGGGGGGGGGGGGGGGGGAGGTAGACATCAAAAAAATATTGGAAAACGGTTTGTTGTTTTGATTTTGGAAAATAATTTTTAAAAAAGGAGAACAACATAAAATGCCTCTAGCATACTGCTAAATGAATGTTTCTTTCGGTTTATGACCCCCGGGGGGAAGGGGTGAGGCAGGGACTTGATGACTGTTACAGAAACATAAAACATGGACAATAATTTAAAAAGCAACAACACCGGAGAACGAGCATTGATATGTATCGTCTGCTCACCTCCCCCCCCCCCCACACACACACCTCAGCTACTACTTTCTACAAAACCTAAACACAAAGGGACCAACAGTTCACGCGCTCCAAACTCAAAAATTGTCTAAATTTTCAGACTGTTGTAATTTTCACTATAATTTGACAGATGCAAGGTCTATCTTAACAGATAGGAAAAACTAGGCGATAGTGCAATGGCCATGGAGGCACCACGGAAGATATATCGGGAACTCGAGCCAAGACCTGAAAATTTTCCTTGGTCCTCACCGGAGAACATCCGTCGTGAGGTAAAGTGCTCGACCGTCGACCTGAGGGTTCCCTGTATCGATCTCCGGTGAGGACCAACAGATATTTCAGGTCCCGCTGTATCTCCCGTGGTGCCTTCATGACCATTGGACTATCGGGCTATGGTGGGGGATGAAAGAAGGGCACCATAAAAACAGTCCCATTAGTGGTTTGTAGGATCTAAGAGATTCCATCTCATCCTTACAGGGATTTCACACACACACAGTGGACATGGGCTGTCGTGGACAAATCCCAAATGAGCTCGTCAGTGGTCTTGGTGACAACGGGAACTACAAAACTGTGTTAAGAGTCACTGGTGGTCACGCAACGTGTTGAAGAGGGAAAAGTTCTAATCTTAACATCAAAGAATCATAGTTGTGTGTTTATTAAACCAATAAACCTTCAAATCCAGGATTATTTTTTTTTATTGAACGGAAAAATGTGAAAAATTGAATTAAATAAGCAATCAATTCACAAAAATATACCATAATTTTACACTGCAGATAACCAGTGGCGCCGAGAGCCAACACGGGCCCCCAGGGCAGGACATCATTGCGGGCCCCTTAATAAACAAAAAGTCGTGAAAAAATTGACATGGTCGGAGCGGCCGGGCCCCCTTACAGATGCGGGCCCCCTGGCAATGAACCCCCTGACCCCCTCGCCGTGCCAGCAGATAACAGACACATACTCCGGTACTTAGTGTAATATGACTGCAGTTTTGATTTACTCTCTTTGTCGAGAGTTTAATATTTGACTAACTTTTAACTGGAGCACTTGTTGGCTGCAAGAGATAAAAAAAAACCCTGATAAATAGAGCCGTTATCAGGTTTCAATGTGCTGTTTCATGTCTTTAACATGTACTGAAAATATTACTCATATTGGTCTTATCAATCAGGGATTCTCAAGATAGTCTTTTTACATGAAATATTGAAAGAGTCAAGAGATAAGATTTCGTAAAGATTTGAGTAGATTTCCAATTATCTTAGAAATTTTAATGTCTTACTTCTTTTTGCTCTAAGAAATTGTAGTGTCTGTCTTCTCTTCGCTCTCAGAAATTACAATGTCTGTATTCTCTTCGCTCTCAGAAATTACAATGTCTGTCTTCTCTTCGCTCTCAGAATTCTAATGTCTGTCTTCTTATTGCTCTCAGAAATTATAATGTCTGTCTTCTCTTTTCTCTCCGGACATAACATGTATACATTTGTCCTGTCTACCTCTACGATGTAGTCAAGGCTGCAGTAATCACGGGTACAGAACACACAGTAGTGATATACATACCTATAGACATACTTTTTATCCTCTTTAACATAGATGAATGTCAATGCTTCTTAAAATATGAGTTTCCAGGTCAGTCCTTAAAATTGCAATTTCAACTGTTTTCTAGTTGTAATTTATAATACTTAATAATAAGTTTCCGTTTAAGGAAACGATTGTTTATTTTTTGTTGCATTTCTTGTTACCCGTTTTTTCTTTTCTATCTCATGTTTTCAATCTTTATGTTTGATTCCAACAGCAGCCATCACTAGCCGAGATTGTCTCAAGTCAGTTTATAATGAAAACGACATTTGCCAAGAAACACGAAGCCGCCCCCAAGAGATCGGGGGTAAGGGCAACAGAGAACAATGGAATCTGGGATTTCTAAACCACCACTGGTATTGATCTTGTCAGTACTGTGACTTATAGAGATATGTTTGGGGGGGGGGGGTGAGTTTTCTACTTTAGTTTAATATAAAATAAATCAAACGTTATTTGGACGGAACGAAAAGAAAGATTAAAAAAAAAAGAATTTATAAAAATAGTTGGCTTACAAGTCAACAGATTTCTGCAATAGATATTTAGATTGGATGACCTGGTTTTGATGCATTAATTGATGATATAAGAGAGAATCAATGCCACTGTAATTGATGATATAAGAGGGAATCAATGCCACTGTAAAGGATGATATAAGAGGGAATCAATGCCACTGTAATCGATGATATAAGAGGGAATCAATGCCACTGTAATCGATGATATAAGAGGGAATCAATGCCACTGTAATTGATGATATAAGAGAGAATCAATGCCACTGTAATTGATGATATAAGAGAGAATCAATGCCACTGTAATTGATGATATAAGAGGGAATCAATGCCACTGTAATTGATGATATAAGAGGGAATCAATGCCACTGTAATTGATGATATAAGAGGGAATCAATGCCACTGTAATGGATGATATAAGAGGGATTCAATGCCACTGTAATTGATGATATAAGAGGGAATCAATGCCACTGTAATTGATGATATAAGAGGGAATCAATGCCACTGTAATTGATGATATAAGAGGGAATCAATGCCACTGTAATTGATGATATAAGAGGGAATCAATGCCACTGTAATTGATGATATAAGAGGGAATCAATGCCACTGTAATTGATGATATAAGAGAGAATCAATGCTACTGTCAGAGTCGCTTATTACCTCCCTGCCTCCCGGGGGGGGGGGTGCTAACATTTTATCTCGCAGCCCCTCCCTAAATTAAAGTAGACCTACTAAAATCATTTATTTTTCAATAATCGCAGGTGTAAATCATTTTTAATCATTTCATAATTAATAATCTCGCACGATTATAGATTAAGTTATTCTATCAAACATTTTGTTTTTAATTATAAAAGTTGGAATAAATGTTTGAGTTTTACTTTTTTTTTTCAATTCTGGACACCACGTCAAGATTTTGCCGCCACCGCCCCCCCTCCCCCCAACTTCACCCACATATCTCCGCCCGGACGTTTTGCACCCCCCTAGCGCCACAGTAGGACGCGGCAACGGCTAGTGATATCTTCAGCTATGTGTGAGTCGAGTGTGTTAACGAAAAATACCGATCGCATCGATCTTGCGGTGGGCGATAATAACGGTATCGATTCAGATGTTGCCTCACTGTGAAGGTGAGTGAGGGTATGGACAAACTGCTGCTACACTGAAGTTATTTTCTTGTGGAGTCGATGGTATGGTCAGGTGGCTACACTGAAGGTATTTCTGTGTAAATAGAGAGATGAGTGAAGTAGCTCGCTGGGTTAGTTCGAAAGAGATACAGTGATGAGGTAGCTACTCCATGATGATGTAAAAGAAGAGGTAGCTTCTACGAGGTATAAAAGAAGAGGTAGCTTCTACGAGGTATAAAAGAAGAGGTAGCTTCTACGAAATATAAAAGAAGAGGTAGCTTCTACGAGGTATAAAAGAAGAGGTAGCTTCTACGAGGTATAAAAGATGAGGTAGCCACGACGAGGTAAACAAATATGTGTCTTGTATTTGGGTAGCTAAGGTGAGGCAACTAATGGTAAATATATACTTTTCTCATACACTACTACCAACAAATCAGACTAATAATAGATACAACAACGGATAGGTGAATATAAAATGTGCTCTGATGTGACAAACTATTACATGTAATAGTAACTGTAAACTGACTTTTTTTTTAGCCCGGTGTGTCTAGCACATAGGAAACAGCAAACAGATAACATTAAATCCTTTCATATTCACAGTGGATCTCACGTTGTCTAAAGGAAAGAATCTCACAAGGAAGTGATTAAATAGAGAGAGAGAGAGAGAGCTAAAGCGAGAAGTTATATTCTGGAGAATTATAATTAGAAAAATCGAACAAAAACGTTAAGATAGTGTGTGTGTGTATGTATATGTGTGTATTGTGTGTGTATATGTGTTTGTTTGTTTGTGTATGTGTGTGTTATAGAGAGACAAACAGCAAGGGGGGGGGGGGCGCACGCAGTGGTGGACAGATTTGGAGGACATTAATAGAGACAAAGATAGTGGCGAAAGTAGAGACATTTAAGGTCACCTCAAAGGTTCTAAATCTATGAGCGTTGTATTATACTTAGGGTTGCCATATTTTTTCACGGACCAACCGGGACAGTTCTGTCTTTTTTACTTTAGGTTTAGGAATGTCGGTTCCGGGGGGGGGGGGAGGTATGAAAACAGTAATGTAAAAAAAACACTTAAAATATAGAATAGATAATCTTTGTTATTTTATTCATAATGGTACACAAACATGATATTTTTACAAAACAAAACAGTTTTCTACTTTTTGTACCACTCGTATTTTTCACTTGAGTGAACCTTTCTCAATAAGTCCTTCTTTTCTTCTCTGCTGCCGACTTCTATAAATTTGTATTACTATGTTACTTACCAAAATGTTACTGATCACACAAGAGCAGATTAATCATTCTCTGATCTGATAATTTTGCTCAATTATTTTCCAAGAAACTGTGCCCTGAATCTAAACCGGGACAATTTCAACAACCGGGCGGGATACCGGGACAACCCAGTATATCCGGGACTGTCCCGGCGAAACCGGGACGTGTGGCAAGTCTAATTATACTACTACACAGTACTCACGTGTTGGGGTCCGGGCTGTGCGAGATGTGAGACTCGGCCATACTCTCGGAATCGTCGCTGTGGTCCTCCAGCGGCTCGTCCACGCCCTCGCCGCCGTGGTCACTGGGGCTGCGGTCATCGTTCAACATGACAGTCTCCATTTTCTTCCGTTCCAGTCTCATGACATCGGTATCTCTGTGGACCCCGTTGTTGCCTCCCATCTCCAGTAGGTTCTCCTTCACCCCGTGCCTGTCCCTGTTGTTGGCCATGTCCTAGATCAATCGTCTGTCAAAGACCATCCTTCCTTCCACAGCAACGCCTCCCTGGGGGCTAACTGTGTTAACCTTTGAACTCAATATTTTTTTTTGTTTGAGTGCTTCCACAGTTAGCCTTATTCAAGTGTAGAAGAGATTCATTCAACAAGATAGCACGGTAGAAGTATTCCGGAGTGAAGCGGGAAGAATTTAAATTCAAAACCAAATGTAGTGGATGAAAATACATGTGGCGTATTACATTACCGGAACCTGATTTTAAAGTTCAGGGAATGACGGACAGGCAGGCAATAATGAATGGGGAGAAAGTGACGGTTAGAATAATAGTGATAGATAGAAATAAAAAAAACTTCAGAACGACAGAGGTATATTGATCAGTGATAGCATGATAGACGTATAGCTTGATAGATTAGATAATATATAGACAGATAGGCGGGCAGGCAGAGGGCTGGATGTACGTTAGATGAAAAGATAGGCGATAAAAGACAGACTGACAGAAGAATGTTAAACAAATTACCTTTAACGTCAGTCTACTGCTAACTAGAAATAGGTCACTACAACATGAGAGGTATGAACGTTTGTCAACAGTTTCCTTTTATGGTGAAGCCGTCTACCACCACAGACTGGGTTGGTTGTATGTTGTAGAACGTTAGAACGTACAACGACCTGTAAGATATGCACTAATCATAACGGCCCCCCCCCCCCCGGCTGTTACAGAAGAAATATAAAGTAACAGTCTCAAGTTACCAGTATCTATAGATGTCACGCTTTTTAGAGGCCTAAACTTAGAAACCGAGTCAGCTTAAGTGGCCTGTATATAGGTCTAAACGTATATAGGCCTCTACTTTGTTGATGGATATTTAAAAAAATAAAACACAGATAGACAGAAAAAATAGCAAGATAGATATGTATACCGATGTATTAACACATTAGACAGACAAACATACATACAGACAGACAGTTACATAGTTATATATTAGATGGACAGACAGACCAGACAGACAGACAGACAGACAGATAGATAGATAGATAGATAGATAGATAGATAGATAGATAGATAGATAGATAGATAGATAGATAGATAGATAGATAGATGGGAGTACCAGAAGTGGGGGGGGGTGTGATCAAACGTTGCCCTGGTAACCTAACCAATCAAGAAATGTCCGGTACGAAATGATTTTCTTTCATGTCCTGATTCAAACAGCAAGGGAAACAGAATACACACTCGGCGTCATGATAAACACAACTTTTAAAAAAAAACACAACCGATTGTCAGCACAGCATCACAACATACTCCGTGGAAATCAAACAGAATACAGCCATTCAATATTTTTTTTTATTTTTTTAAACTGACGAAAACAACAACATTTTGACTACGGTGTGTGCCAAATCTGACACTGTCCCCTCCCCCACTTTGTCGAGCCGCTGGGAACTGGGAGAGAGAGAGCGAGCGAGAGATTTTGTGTTCGCCTCCAATCCTTGGCGTCAGACCCCCTTCCACTGCTTTAATCGAATGCCGGGTGGGCGACCTCTTGGATAGAAAGAGAGAGGGGGGAGAGAGAGAGAGAGAAAATAATGAGTGAAGGAAGAGAAGCTGCTCAGCGTGGTTGATGTGGAGGAGAGGATCGGTTGCTGCCGTTCGGATGTCTCGGGGGAGAGGGTTGTAACTAGGAGGTGGAACTGCAGGAACGGTGGTTAAGGGGGAGAGGGGAGGAGGGGGTGGTGAGGTGGGGGGAGGGGGGAACTTCTGTAGGTTCTTTATCGTGGTCGACATCAAAATACCGTAGACTAATATTTATCTCACCTAACTCCGCTGTCTCACCCCTTCTTCCTGCGGATCCCCCCTCTCTCAGCTGGCAGGTTTATAAGTTATGAAGTTCTGTTTTCGCCTCTCGCCCCATGCATTGGGTAGTATCGCGTTGGAGGACGGTGGGGCGTGAGTCGTAGGTGGGGGGAGGGGGAGGGGGGATGCGAATGGGTTGACAATGGTTTGCATGTTAAGCTTCCAATTCACCCTCCCAATCGTTGTAGATCGATAGGTGACCAAAGACTGGGCTGTTTATCGCCACAATTGTCTGCCTGTATCCATCCACATACACACATACATTGTCTGCCTGTATCCATCCACATACACACATACATTGTC
>JAGDYQ010000179.1:886475-1077775 GCA_021962125.1 Bulinus truncatus | reverse complement strand
CAAACAACTGTCCAGGGAAAATGTAACACAATCAAACAACTGTCCAGACAAAATGTAACAGAATCAAACAACTGTCCAGGCAAAATGTAACACAATCAAACAACTGTCCAGGCAAAATGTAACACAATCAAACAACTGTCCAGACAAAATGTAACAGAATCAAACAACTGTCCAGGCAAAATGTAACATAATCAAACAACTGTCCAGGCAAAATGTAACACAATCAAACAACTGTCCAGGCAAAATGTAACATAATCAAACAACTGTCCAGGCAAAATGTAACACAATCAAACAACTGTCCAGGCAAAATGTAACACAATCAAACAACTGTCCAGGCAAAATGTAACAGAATCAAACGACTGTCCAGGCAAAATGTAACACAATCAAACGACTGTCCAGGCAAAATGTAACACAATCAAACGACTGTCCAGGCAAAATGTAACACAATCAAACGACTGTCCAGGCAAAATGTAACACAATCAAACGACTGTCCAGGCAAAATGTAACACAATCAAACGACTGTCCAGGCAAAATGTAACACAATCAAACGACTGTCCAGGCAAAATGTAACACAATCAAACGACTGTCCAGGCAAAATGTAACACAATCAAACGACTGTCCAGGCAAAATGTAACACAATCAAACAACTGTCCAGGCAAAATGTAACACAATCTAACGACTGTCCAGGCAAAATGTAACACAATCAAACAACTGTCCAGGCCCAGCATATGACACCCGCAAATTGACGGAAGTTTTAAATAGGAATATCTTTTTCTTCAATAAAATTTTCACTTTACAAAAGTCTAATGCAGCATTTCTTTTTTTTTTTTGAAAACACTATCCATCTACTTTTTGTTTCTCTTTGTTACTCCAGTAATGCTGGGTTAGGTAATCTATCGTACATCTCACTCACACACTTTTATCCGTTACTTGAGCTCTCCTTCAGTCAACCTACGCCTAGTTCCATCTGTCATGTCATTGATATAAATTGTCGGCACGGATCTAATCACGGGTAATCGTCTGAACACTCCAACGTTTATCTTCGGCTCTGGGGCATTTCTATCCTCGTATGGGATTTGCCGAAGCTCTTGGCGAGCTTCCAATGGGAAAACCCGCCTTCTGTGGAAAATTCCCCGCAAGACGCGTCTAAATTTAGACCCGGCCATGCAGTACATGATGAAGTTGCACGAGTTGTTGACGTACTGGACCAGGTTGACGAGTGCAAAGGTCAGGTAGATCTGTGCAAAGTCTCGCTCGCTGGCCGCCCGGCTCCTCCAGGTGGGCATGACGATGAAGAAGACGCTGACCGGAGTGGTGGTGACCAGAAACATGACGTTGAGCACCAGGACGATGGCGGTCATTGACGATGACCTGTGAAGCTTCAGGCTTCTTTTGGGCAGCCTGTGGTCCAGTTCGGCGTTCTCCATCCCCTGGCTGAGCTTCACGCTGGTCGTGGTGGACATGCTGTCCAGCCCCAGGGTCCTCCTCCGGCTCATCCAGACTCTGACCACGATGCAGGTGTTACCCACGCTGATAATGGTGATCGGGACCAGGCTGAAGACGCAGAAGTCTATCCAGGGCCACGTCAGGTACAGGAACCGCCCGTACGCTTCAGTCAGAGGGCCGCAGTGCTTCATGACCGTCTCGTTTCCTACCCGGTTGCCGTAATAGCTTCCGGTGCCGTACAGGAAGTGGCTGTTCAGACCGGTGAAGACCACGATGATGACCGCGACGACCACCAGTGACGTCACGCGGGTGCAGTAGGTCTTGACCTTGTGCGGCAGGTAAACGGAGAGGATGCGCTCCAAGGTGAAGGCCACAAGGATCCAGACGGACACGTCGAGGGAGGTGTAGACCAGAATGGTATTGATTTTGCAGCTGGCTTCAGAAAATTTCCTAGACAAGTGGAACAGAACATTGTGTGATCTTTTTATTTGATGTATGTACCGGTTAACAAAAAAAAAATGAACGATAGATTTAAGAAGAAACAACACTATATCTATAGCCAGGATTGATGGGTATACCAGAATCCAAATTTACTCTGTGCTAGAATTCGTTCAAACTCCAAACTGTCTGCCTTCCAAAACAGTTTTTCACTTTTAAATCGTAAAAGTCCGATCAAGGATCCTTACAAAACGGACTTTTCTAAATATTTTTTTCCATTCAATTTTAAGTTAATTGCATTATTTGTAAATGGCCAATAGACTAGATTGTGATTACAAAAAAAAAAGAAGAAAAGCTTAAAAGTAAGCATCTAATTTTTTTTATTAAATTACACGATGTGCTTTCAATAAGAGGAGGTCATATTGGTGGCCTAATGGTGACATAATGATGGCCTAATGGTGGCATAATGATGGCCCAATGGTGGCATAATGGTGGCCTAATGGTGGCATTATGATGGCCTAATGGTGGCATAATGATGGCCTAATGGTGGCATAATGATGGCCTAATGGTGGCATAATGATGGCCTAATGGTGGCATAATGATGGCCCAATGGTGGCATAATGGTGGCCTAATGGTGGCATAATGATGGCCTAATGGTGGCATAATGATGTCATGGGTGATAGGGAAATATAGCACCCCCCCCTCATAGGGTAAGTAAAGGAAGTTAATTCATGGGCTTATCTTTCTTTTCGTATGGTCCTAATTACCTGATGTCAAATCCGCAGATCTCCCGGACAAAATGACGCAGCAGTCCAGCGTTTAGAACTAGAATGTCGGCTACTGACAGCGCCACAAGGTACACAGTGGCCTGGGATGACCTCATGTCCCGCCTGCTCCAGACGATGATGGTCAGAATGTTGCCAACTGTCCCCAGCGTGAGCAGTATTGGTGATATGACCTGGTGAGTCAAAATGTCCGATAAAAGTACATGAAGTGTTGGTTTATTCAAATGACGAAAAATCCACAAATGAAGACATTAAAAGGAAAAAGTATCCATCTATCTATCTATGTGTCTGTCTGTCTGTCTGTCTGTCTGTCTGTCTGTCTGTCTGTCTGTCTGTCTGTCTGTCTGTCTGTCTGTCTGTCTGTCTGTCTGTCTGTCTATCTATCTATCTATCTATCTATCTATCTATCTATCTATCTATCTATCTATCTATCTATCTATCTATCTATCTATCTATCTATCTATCTATCTATCTATCTATCTATCTATCTATCTATCTATCTAATCACCTAAGTGCGTTATTTTGACCAAAAATGCTGAAAGTTCAGAGTAGTGCCAAATCGATAAATAACCGAATATCACTCTACAATGTCCGATCACTTACTTCGTAGCTACTCCCACTCCCCACCTTGTCGCAGTTCGCACACACCCACACTCACCACCAGGTATGCGGACAAAAGCCCACTTGTTATATAAAATGAAGATGTTTTTGCTATATAGCCCTTCGATAAGTAACCCCCCCCCCCCCCCGATCCCTTCACGGTCATGTAAAAAGAGAAACGTTTCATTCACGAGTTTACATTATATACTGTAGTGTATTGGCAGAGTAAAAGAACAAGTGTTTATTGAACCCGGTTATAATCGGGTCACAGTAACGAGATGCAAAATATGTTGTTTCATCCTTGTACTTTTCGCATAATTTGAACCGAATTTTGAAAATACAGAATCTTGCGGGTCAAGTCTGCAACAGCTGCACTAATAGTTTCATATACATGACACATATCAATCAGTGTCTAGACTCGGGTGATAGTAAAGGAATCTGGACTTAGTAATGATGACAAACAAACATCAGAACAACCACAAAGAAAGCTCTAATGCAGGAACTATTATCAGATTCCGAATATGAGCCATTCATGCCTTGCTCCACCCCGACATTTGTTGACAAATACAGACTGGAGCCACCAACTGAAAAAAGACTAGGAGCCATTAAAATTGTGGGAGTTACATGATGACAAATACCCAGTTTTGGCTAAGTTAGCAAAAAAAAAATAAATTATTATTTAGCATCCCCCCTGCCACTGTTGTCCCTTGTGAACGTCTCTTTTCTGTTTCTGGCCATGTTGTTAACAAGAAAAGAGCAACAGTCGAACCTACGAATGTGAATAAATTGTTATGTTTAAACAATTGGCTGAATAAATAAGACTGATTCAGTTAAATAAACTGTTCATACAATCAAATTTACTATTTTAAGATACCAAGTTGATAGAATAAAGAAATATTACACACAAAAAATAAAGTATTTTTTTTTCGATTAAATATGCGTTAATTTTCGATACATTTTTAAATTATGCATTAATTTCGGTTAAATTTTTGAATCGAACAATAGTTCTAATAAATAAATAAATATATAATGAGCCGCGCCAAGTCTATCTGCAGCCCAGCCTCAGTGTGAACTAATTCTGCTATTTTCCAGTCAACAAAAAACTAAATAAAACCCAGTATCATGTCTGTTTTTTTTTCTCGTGCATATTAATAGATCTCTCAAAGATTCTATGGTCATTCAAATAATTACTTCCGACTTTAAAAAACAACAACATCTGACTTAGCTCAATTCACCGAGATACAACATCGCGTGAACACAGTCCTATAAACTTTAAATATCATCCGACATTACACATTAAGGAAGCGGTGGCAATTATCCCCACAATAATATAAGAAACTGCACTTTCACACAATAAAAGTTATATTTTGTACTTCAACAGTTTTCATCTTGTCATTGTCCTTGAACTTTACAGCTCATGGCTGGGTATTACCTACTAGAACTTTACTGTTAACTTGTTGATAGCTTGGAAGCTAATATTACAAAAATATGTTTTCTTATGAATATTTTTTTCGTCACGCAGAGGACCCTAAGTGAAACTTTGGTTAGGGCCCAATATCTTTTCCTAGAATCCCTAAACTTACTTAGGCTAAGACCCCCCAAAATTCACCTCTTCCCAGGGCCCCCAAATTCACCTCTTCCTAGGGCTCCCTAATTCACATCTTCCTAGGGCCTCCAAATTTACCTCTTTTAGCCCCCCCCCCCAAATTCACATCTTCCTAGGGCCTCCCAATTCACCTTAGCCTATGCCCCCAAAAACAAACAACAACAATGTAGCAACGCCTCTGCTCAAGATAACATTGTGAACTATTCTTCTAAGGCTATGGTGGGTGACTCCATTAAAAGCATTCAACTAATTTTATATCTCTCTTATACCACAGGTAAAATATTATAACATACAATTTTTTTTTAATCTCAAGAGACTGAAATTTGTCTCCCCTTCAAATTCAATTGTATTGACAGACTCAGAGAAACTGGAAACTTCCCTAACATGACTTGGTCTCCTCATTCGTGAGCTGGTTTGTTTTTCTTTTTCTGACATAAAAATCAAATAAAAACTCTCCATATGAAGTTTATCTGCTCAAAGCGTGAATGATATCAAGTTCTAAAAAAGTGATAAACTCAATATCCTAGCAATATCTATTTCAAATCATTCTCAGCACTGGCAGACTGAAGAAGACTACTTGCATTGTTCTTTGTTCTATAACACGTGACACGTCTTAAATATCCTGAAGTAAACAAAAGGGCGTGGCGAACCACTGAAGCCCACTGGCACTTGGATATCACCACCACAATGATTCAACGGACCACTGAAGTCCACTGACACTTGGATATTCCCACGACAATGTTTCAACGGACCACTGAAGCCCACTGACACTTGGATATTCCCACCACAATATTTCAACGGACCACTGAAGCCCACTGACACTTGGATATCCCCACCACAATGATTCAACGGACCACTGAAGCCCACTGACACTTGGATATTCCCACCACAATGTTTCAACGGACCACTGAAGCCCACTGACACTTGGATATCCCCACCACAATGATTCAACGGACCACTGAAGCCCACTGACACTTGGATATTCCCACCACAATGATTCAACGGACCACTGAAGCCCACTGACACTTGGATATTCCCACCACAATGATTCAACGTACCACTGAAGCCCACTGACACTTGGATATTCCCACCACAACGGATTCAACTAGCCGCCGCACTTACCGCCCACATGTAGAATCCAACATAGAATTCCACCGAAGTACTCATTTCAATCATTCTGCTGCCATCAGTTGTGTACGCAGGTAACAACAACCAGGTGTCGCGTCCCAACAACCGAACACCATCATGCAAACTGAAATGTGGTCGTCGTGAGTGCCAGTCATCGTCGTCCCGAGTCTAACGGTGAGAACGAACCCCCCCCCCCCCACGTCGTTCATCACACTGCCACTGTCAGTGACACCAGCTTTGTCTTGTCGTGTCTATTGATTAAGTAATTTATCCCAACCCCTCCCCCCCTCCCCACCCACCTCCCCCCCACCTCCCCTTGTCTGACAACATCCCCCCCCCTCCCTCAGCCTGCGCGGAAATATCTGCAACTAGTGAGATTTCACATAAGTCCGGTGCCCGGTTGATATATATACTATCATTTGAACTGTGAGGTTACTGACCTTTATTTGTCTTTTTTTTTTATTAATGTCACTATTTTAAGATATTGAAGACTCAGACTGTTATGATTGTTTACGTGGCCGCTGTATATCTTCTTTATAAATAAACAGATACAAACAAAAAAGTTGCCGGCATAACTAGAATAGAACTTTCAAATGCGGTCGTCCGCGGTGCATAGGTTGTGCACTCTTGCTGTACACACAGTACACAGCACTGAATGGATTAGAAAAAAAAATACTGAAACCTGTCTACATGTCCAGGATTTCGGTAATTTAAGTCGGGGGGGGGGGGGGTTAAGGAAAATTGAGTATCACTATTCTTTAAGTCTAATGGTGTGTCCTCTCTTCAGACATTTAGCCACCAGAGATCGCATTAGAAGAATACGATGATTCTCACATTGCTAAAAAACAACAACAACAACAACAACAAAAAACTAACACGAAAACAACCACGTGAAATTTTTTGCTTGATTATCTATCTAGCTCAGGAAAGGGGCGCTTGAGGTCGATAGCTATTGTGGCGCTCCTCCTAATCTGAAATAATGTAAAAAAAAATAACCTTGTTCTTTCGGCGCCCCTTCACAGCTCGGCGCCCCTTCATAGCTTGGCGCCCCTTTACAGTTTGGCGCCCCTTCATAGCTTGGCGCCCCTTCATAGCTTGGCGCATCTTTTACAGTTTGGCGCCCCTTTATAGTTTGGCGCCCCTTCTTAGCTTGGCGCCCCTTCAAAGCTTGGCGCCCCTTCATAGCTTGGCGCCCTTATAGTTTGGCGCCCCTTTATAGTTTGGCGCCCCTTCTTAGCTTGGCGCCCCTTCATAGCTTGGCACCCCTTTATAGTTTGGCGCCCCTTTATAGTTTGGCGCCCCTTCATAGCTCGGCGCCCCTTCACAGCTCGGCGCCCCTTCACAGCTTGTCGCTCTGCTCGCCGTAGCAATCCGCAATACTCTTCCTACGCTAATGGCCGCAATTCTATACTACTTTGTAGTTCATCTGAGTCGGAATAAGTTAAAAATGGTACAATTATATTACTATTCTCTCCCAGGGCCCCTTTAGGCCCGCTGGCTGCAGGTAAGACACCACGGATTAAGAATCGTTGATCCATGATTCAATTTCAATTTCACTTCTAAAACAGTTTAAAAAACAAAATGAAAAAAAAAAATATCCTTTATTAAAGGGAAGCAATACCACAAAATTACATTTTTTATTCTTTAGGCGAGGTTATCCCCCGTTACATTTTTGTTCTGTTAATTTTTTTTTTCTTATGGACAAAGAACATTTTTGGGCCCTCGCATAATTTTAATATTTGTATGACCAGCCATGGAACTAGACAAATTTGCTGATGGTCTAAAAATAAGCACCATCCTCAAAATAAATTGTTCTCGTGTTAAAAGGTTGGCTCAGAGAGTATGACACCTTCTAATTATAAACAATTTATTTGTGGAATTAAAATAAATTCGATGCTGGTTGGTCAGCTATCAGTAGATAAATTTCGTTACTTTGGTCTCCATACACAATGTTTTCTTTATGGGGAAACAAACACCGAACATACATAGCACTTTTGACATACGGCCAGTTGTGTGGCTTTGAACATATGTTTATTTATTTGAAAATATTACCTGTGGAGTGGATGAAAGAGAGAGAGAGAGAGAGAGAGAGAGAGAGAGAGAGAGAGAGAGAGAGAGAGAGAGAGAGAAAGAGAGAGAGAGGGAGAAAGAGAGAGAGAGAGAGAGAAAGAGAGCGAGAGAGAGAGAGAGAGAGAAAGATCAAAACTTCTTTGGCTTTGTTGTGAATAATATTTACATAAACAAATCATCCAATGTATTACGTTAAAAATGTTTAACCCATGCATGTTGGTCAATGATGAAGAACTGTGTTAGTATTTTGCAGTAAAAAAAGGAAAGTTTCGTTTAAAAAAAATTCACATAAATACAACAACAACAATAAAACAAACTACTCTCAAACTAGCGAGCTGCTTTGATTTTTGATATTGTTACTTTTAATTCATTTATCAGGTAATATATTTTAACAAAACCACTTACAATGCACTCTGCCACTGTACATTTAGTTATTTTATTCAATTTATACTGTGTGATTGAACGGGATTTTTTTTATAGATTTCAAAATGTGTCCTTTCTACATTCGGATGCATAATTATTTACTGAGCATGAGGCTAACAGTAATGTCCAGAACCGTGCTTGTAGGTGGGCCGACTAGTAACCGCCTTGGCCCCCCCAACGCGAAAAGCCACCCCCTCCCCCATTTCAAAACAAATTCTATCAAATCTGATGCTATAGGGACCCCAAAAAAAACACACTAACGTTCCTGCATCTGTCACCGATTGATCCATTGGAACACACAGCCCAGTAGCGTGAAAATTCTACAGCAGGGGCCAGGCAATAGCAGGGGGCAGGTAATACATTTTACTGAGTTGAACAAATAAGCAGAGGGGGGCCAGACAAAACGCAGGGGGGTCCGGCCCCCCTGCCCCCCGCACACTACGGGCCTGGGAACACCTCCGATGAAAAAAAAAATGGAATTTAGCTCAAAATTGTTGGGCTAAGTGAAACAACAAAATCAATAAAGGAAAAATGATTTTTGTTCTTTAATAAGGATAAGGAAAAAAACCCAACAGGGAAAAAAGATCAATCGGTTAATTCTCAGCTTAGCCAGGTCGATAATGCCAACTCTTGTCTGCACTGAATCTCATAACAATGATAATGAGAACAAAAACAAAAAAAAACAACTTATGGAAAAGAAAATGTAGAGTTGTAACTTGTAATAAATCTACCAGACAGAGTGACTTGTGGTATACTGAACTGTAGTTGATGAGCCATGGTCAGACAACTCATGAGTGTACTGTACTGTAGTTGATGGACCATGGTCAGACAACTCATGAGTGTACTGTACTGTAGTTGATGGACCATGGTCAGACAACTCGTGAATGTACCATATACTGTACTGTACTTGATGGGCCATGGACAGACAACTCACGTAGATATCATTCTATACTGTACTTGATGTACCAGGGGTGGAACAACTCGTGAATGTACCATATACTGTACTTGATGGGCCATGGACAGACAACTCACGTAGATATCATTCTATACTGTACTTGATGTACCAAGGGTGGAACAACTCGTGAATGTACCATATACTGTACTGTAGTTGATGGGCCATGTTCAGACAACTCATGTAGATATCATTCTATACTAGGGATGTGACGAAGTTCGAAATCGAATCCGACGACATGCGAACTTCGACGTTTTTTGAGCAAATTCGAATCCGACGGATTTAAAAAAAATTCTGTCGGATTCGAATTTGAAAAATTACCGTTTTCAGATCAAACACGGCCGTAGAAATCGTAACTAAAATTAAAAAACCTAGAGACATTCGAAAACACGATATAAAGAAAAGTTTAATCTGCCATTAATTAATTTCAAGTACTGGGGCCTCATGTGAGTGTGACAATAAACAGTATGATAGTTAAACAACTGACACTGGAGTTATAGTAAACAGTACAGAAAGAACAAACACAACAGAAATTTCCAGACAATGTTTTGTTTAGTAGTGTAAGGTTACATGTTTTAATTTGGTTGTGATGCCATGGAATGAGAGAGTCTCAGTAGCCTGCTGATTGTGCTTGACTGATATGACTTCAACTTGTAGAATATTTCTTGAATAGTTACAAGTGAGAACAGTATTACTGTACTTTTTATTTTTAATACATTCTTTTTTTTTGTGTGCATGAAAATTAAATAAGAAATACGACAGAAGTAGAATTAAGGAGATTTTTATTTAATGCAAAGCATCTTGTACTGATGATTCGTTAACAATGTGGCTACCTATGCTATGTAATTGTGTATGCTGCTGTTCATGCAAAATAAATGATAAAAAAAACCTCGTTGTCGGGAGGGGGGGCATCAGCTCCGTCACATCCCTATTCTACACTGTACTGTACTTGAAGTGCCATGGTCAGACAACTCATGTACCTAACGTACTTTGTTGTAATTGATGTGCCAGGAGTGAAACTTCTCTAAAAAAAACAGACAATCAACAAACACTATTGTCGACAGCATTTTCATGTCCAGTTGGAATAATCTACTTGGTTTAGATTTTGTTATAAGTTATTTTTAAATTGACGAAAGTCAATCAGTAGCTGTCTCGATTAAAATAACTGAGCATGGTTAGCCTGAAACTGCTCTTTGATTTTTTAATTAGGGAAAAAATTTTGTCATGTTATTTCACGTCACGGTGTGATTAAAGTGTTGTTTGTTCCGTTGTACAAGACGTAAGTGTTGTATGTTTTGCTGTCATGATGTGATTAAAGTGTTGTTTGTTCCGTTGTACAAGACGTAAGTGTTGTATGTTTTGCTGTCACGATGTGATTAAAGTGTTGTTTGTTCCGTTGTACAAGACGTTAGTGTTGTATGTTTTGCTGTCATGATGTGATCAAAGTGTTGTTTGTTCCGTTGTACAAGACGTAAGTGTTGTATGTTTTGCTGTAAGCTGAGATAAACTAACATAAGGCGCATTATTTCAGATTTAACCTAAAGTTTAATGAAGTATTGTATGTTGCATAAAATCAGGTGTAAAATGAGCTAAAGGGTTGGGTAAGACCAGGTGTAGATTGGAGTAACAGTGTTGTGTGTGTTGTGTTAGACACAAGGTATGAGTTAAAGTGTTCGAAGTTGTTTAAAGCCAGGTTAAGTTGAGGTGAAGGGCTACACATATATTTTGTTGAACCACATATTATAACAACACCTGTGTATGAACTGAAATGTTCATTTATTATTTTGTCAATGTTTAGTTTTATCTCCATTGGCAACCTAACGGACGACTGGACTCTCATTCCACTCACAGATAGCAACATGATCTCACTACCCCCCCCCCCCCCCCCCACACACACAATCACACAATCCTCTACACATCATCCCATCATTTCCATAGATAATTTTTTTTTTAATTAAAAAAAAAACTGTAATAATTCAAGAATAGAGTCTGTCTGGAGATATTCAACACTGAGGTATTCAATTATTTCTATCGAGTCAGTGAATGTGTTTTGTTTAACTTTGTTTCAGGTAGCAGACATTAAGATGACAGTCGAAATATGATACATATTAAAAACTCAATACAACACAAACCACACTACACTGATCCATTTATCCATCCATATTCATCCACCACATCCATTCATCCATTCACCACATTTATTCATCCATCAACCATATCGACCCCACCATCACATCCATCCATCCACCCACCACATCCATCCATCTATCCACCACTACATCCATACAGCCACCAACACACCACATCCTTCCATCCATCCACCCACCCACCACATCCATCCTCCACATCCATTCATTCATCCACCACATCTATACATCCATCCACCCATCCATCCACCCACGACACATCCATCCTCCCATCCATCCACCCACCACACCCTTCCATCCATCCATCTACCCACCACATCCATCCTCCACATGCATCCATTCATCCACCACATCTATACATCCATCCACTCATCTATCCACCTACGACACATCCATCCTCCCATCCATCCATCCACCCACCATATCCATCCACCCATCCATCCACCCACGACACATCCATCCTCCCATCCATCCATCCACCCACGACACATCCATCCTCCCATCCATCCACCCACAACATCCTTCCATCCATCCATCTACCCACCACATCCATCCACCACATCCATTCATTCATCCACCACATCTATACATCCATCCATCCACCCATCCATCCACCCACGACACATCCATCCTCTCATCCATCCATCCATCCCACCACCACATCCTTCCATCCATCCATCTACCCACCACATCCATCCACCACATCCATTCATTCATCCACTACATTTATACATCCGTCTACCTATCCATCAACGCACGAAACATCCATCCATCCATCTATCCATCCACCCACCACATCCATCCTTCCATCCACCCATCTGCATCATTTTTCTATCAAATGTTCTCACGCTTTCCATTTCTTTTTTAAGCCAAATCTTATTTACGTTTTATCTCCCCTCTGTCCATGGCGACCATCTCATATAAACAATTATGTTCTCATGCGTAAGGAATTGATAACCTGGTCACACGTTCAACAGACTTTTACCAATTACCAATCTTCATATCGTCAGTTTAGCGGGGTTACCATCACTAGCAGTAGTCAGGTGTTTATCCCTTTCACCCCGTATCGAACCTGTTACCATTAGTGAGGGCAAGTTCAGTGCCGCCGCGAGGGGATTGTGGGGATGGGGGAACACGAACATATGTTAGGGGCACCTCGAGACTTTCAGGGAGAGGGGGGGGGAGGCTCCACTTTCGGAATGTATTTAATATAATGTATTATTTTTTTTGGGGGGGGGGAGGGAGGATAAGGCGCCCCAATAAGTCAGATCCTGTCAGCGGGGGGCGGGGGAGGGTCTCACATTTTCTGGCGTCCGTTCCTGAAACAGTTTTGTCGCCCTCTTTGTACACCACCCCTTTCTAGCCATGGGTTTGGTCTACATTGGTGCAGTGGGTATACCGTACTTAGATACAAAAAGTACAATGCATTGCCATGTAGTTGACAGTTTATTGACAAATGGCCAGTTTTATTACTGTATACGGGAATTCCCCAAGCTAATCTAATGGGTGTATAGCAGAGGTGTGCGGATCTTGAAATTTAGCGTCCGCTGTCCGCTCATCTCTGGTGTATAGTAGGGCCGCGGGTCTCAATCGGTGGTACGTGTAACCCAAGGGCGGGGGGGGGGGGTGGGTGGGTACAGGAAAGGTTATGCAGGGGCAATCAGCGGACACATAATTTTCGTTTAAAACAACCAAGAGTTGCAAGTAGGTCGCCCAGTTTGCTGCGTGACTCATCACCAAACCACGTGACCGAGTATCAAATAATTAAGGGTGAGCACGTTCCATAATGATTAAAGCACATGTACATTTACTGGGCGAACTTACGTGTACCGCGGACATACTTTCCGCCACCCTTTTTAAGGTGCAGTCTCGAAAAAAAGAAAGAGAGCCGCTGTATTAGCGTGTCACCACCATACGGGAATTCCCAAAGCTTGTCTTGGTGTATAATAAATAATACATTTGTCAAGTAGACTACATCCAGTGGCTTCATTAAGGTTGGTGTCACCTACTGCAGTTCGCACCACATAGTGACGCTACTGACAATATCACTGATCATTAAAATACAGGAGATAAATAAATATATATGTGGGGGGGGGGTTCGAATCTGCAACGTGCATCGCTCTGGTTGTGCTCTCAACCTTCCGCCCCCCCCCACCCCGAGTCACCCTAACCATTCTCGATACCTCCCCACCTCATGGCCCGGGGATGTAAAAAAAAAAAATTCCTTAGATAATACCAACATTAATACAAATCATCATTACTGAAATTAAAAACGTGGGTGAGTACCAAAATACTGAACTAAATATATCTTAACATTCGTTTGATAAGTTTCAAATAATATATATATATATATATATATATATATATATATATATATATATATATATATATACTAGCTGCACCCTGCAAAACCTTTGCATAGAATTACATCCCCTTATGCTTGATCGGTAGGCTAGGTTATTTTTTGGTTTCGGGCAGATCCGATTTTTTTCATGGTTATATTTTAAAGTGGAATACTGTTGTATTAATTCTTTACTTTCGATTTAACGCACACTGGAAATGAGTATTATTATATACTAGCTGTACCCTGCAAAACCTTTGCATAGAGTTATATCCCCTTATGCTTGATCGGTAGGCTAGGTTATTTTTGGTTTCGGGCAGATCCGATTTTTTTCATGATTGTATTTTAAACTGGAATACTGTTGTATTAATTCTTTACTTTCGATTTAACGCACACTGGAAATGAGAATTATTATATATGATGATATATATAACTAGACAAGCTTATAGTTTGTAATAGGGGTAATCTCTATAACTATTTCTAAGATCTACTGAGTTATTTTTACATACTTTTTGTTTTTAAAGTTTTTTTTTTTTGTTTAAATATATTTTTTTTTTAAAACTAAACAAGTTCCAGTGATTGGTATGAATTTCAAAGAGACAGTATAATGAATGAAACTTACAATATTAGTCTAATTAAAGTGTACAAGTGTCAGAGAATTCCTAATTATGATAGTAAAAAATGCTTAGTAAAAAAAAAAAAAACGAACTGACGAGGCAGCCACTGTCCACGTTCATAACCTGGGTGTGGACTAGGTGTGGTGAACATACAGCCTCATACTGGGTGTCATGGCTCATGGTGAACATACAGCCTCATACTGGGTGTCATGGCTCATACTGGGTGTCATGGCTCAAGGTGAACATACAGCCTCATACTGGGTGTCATGGCTCATACTGGGTGTCATGGCTTATGGTGAACATACAGCCTCATACTGGGTGTCATGGCTCATGGTGAACATACAGCCTCATACTGGGTGTCATGGCTCATGGTGAACATACAGCCTCATACTGGGTGTCATGGCTCATGGTGAACATATTTTCTTCACAGAGAAATACTTCAGCTAATTTAAACTTTTATTAATGTCACAACTACCCGTGTGACATGTCACTTTAAAAACAAACAAACAAACAAATAAACAATTATTATAATTATATTTTTGTTTGAATAATGGGCTATTTCGTGAAATATTTTTTTTTTTTTACAATCACACAACAGAACGTTTCATACACACTACAAACAAACTCGCCATGACTATGTGTTTATTTTGATATTTAGGAATTTTCAAGACTAATTTAGCAAACAATAAATTAATTTAGTTATTGTGTTTCTAGCTATAGAAGTTAAAACGTATTCAAACCTAAACAAGAGCCCATTTTACGAAAAAAAAAAACTGTTTAAAATGTTGCCTTCTCCACTCAATAAATACTATTTCTCGAAAACACTTTTTTAGACGGAAATGAGATGTTAATGATATACAGTGATGTAATTTCTTTTTAGCCTAATTGCGTACATAGAACAAAAAAAAAAAACCAACTCCAGCTGTAAACTGTGGCTCCTATAACATAATTTCCAACAATCTACACCTCGGTTTTCTTGGCACCTCTTAAAGAGCAAAGGAAGGAATTGGTCACACATACACATAACACATGTACAAATACATTCACTCATACATAAAAATAGCACACGCATAGGCTACACACACCACACGTATATATATATATATATATATACATACACACATACATTGCCGTAAACAAATGTACACATGCTCACTGGTGCCAAATAAAGCAAAGTGGTTCCATTAATTTGACGAGCAGTTTATAAATTTCGCTAATGGATATTAGAGCCTGGATTCCTTAGTATTTGATCATTACCAACTTGTCATGAAGGAAACAGAGAGGGCACGAGAAAAATCATTTATTTATCAATTTTATTTTATGTGTCCATACGAATCAGAGAGTTGTCTGAAAATCAACACAGAGTGAAGTCAATGATTCACTCTCTAATTAAAAAAATATGGCATTGGCGTGACAGATTTGAGCCAATCTTTTATTTAAATTATCTCTATTTTTTTTTTAATATAAGTAAATGTTCACAGATTCTTTCGAGGCTATCTATCTCTGTAGACAAAATACATCGATACTCCGCTAGACTGATGTGCAAATAAAGCAATAAGATGAGCACCATTGAACTACTGCACTGAGGCTTGGGGAAGGTATCAGTGAAATTATGTTATATGACGCCCATACATACAGATGTGTATACAGGTAGACTCCATTTATATAGATGTGTATACAGGTAGACGTCCATTTATATAGATGTGTATACAGGTAGACGCCCATACATACAGATGTGTATACAGGTAGACGCCCATACATACAGATGTGTATACAGGTAGACGCCCATACATACAGATGTGTATACAGGTAGACGCCCATACAGATAGATGTGTATACAGGTAGACATCCATACATACAGATGTGTATACAGATAGACGTCCATACATACAGATGTGTATACAGATAGACGCCCATACATACAGATGTGTATACAGATAGACGTCCATACATACAGATGTGTATACAGATAGACGCCCATACATACAGATGTGTATACAGATAGACGCCCATACATACAGATGTGTATACACATTGTGCGATATTCGTATAAATAACATTTGTGTAGCAGTCAGATGTTTTGTTTATTTAATTAAAAAAAAAAAAACAACAAATGATGAGAAATCATATTTCAACAAATGTTTGTGTTTGTGCGTGTGTGTGTGGAGTTTCTGGGTTGGGGGATACAGGCAGACAATGTATGTGTGTAAGTGGATGGATACAGGCAGACAGTGTGGCGATAAACAGCCCAGTCTTTGGTCACACTATCGATCTACAACGATTGGGAGGATGAATTGGAAGCAGCATGAAACAATTGTCAATACATTCGCATCCCCCATCCCCCTCCCCTCCCCCACATACGGCTCACGCCCCACCCCCCTCCGACCGATACTACCCAATGCATGGGACGAGAGGCGAAAACAGAACCTCATAACTTATAAACTGTGTGAGGGGGGGATGCGAAGGAGAAGAGGGTGAGACCGCGGAGTTGGTGAATAAATATTAGTCTACGGTATTTTGATGACGACCACGATAAAGAACCTACAAAAGTTCCCCCCCTCCCCCCACCTCTACCCCCCTCCCCTCCCCTCATCCCCATTAACCACCGTTCCTGCAATTGCCTCATATTCCCCTGCTCCTCCCCAGAACATCGAACGGCACAACCGATCTCTCCTCCACATCAACACGCTGAAAGCTTCTCTTCCTTCCTTATTATTTCTCTCTCTCTCTCTCCCCCCCCCCCTCTCTCTTTCTATCCAAGAGGTCGCCACGCTGCCTTCGATTAGCTTGGAAGGGGTCTGACGCAAGGATTGGAGGCGAACACAAAATCTCTCTCTCTCTCTCTCACAGTTCCCAGCGGCTCGACAAAGTGGGGGAGGGGACAGTGTCAGATTTGGCACACACCGTAGTCAAAATGTTGTTGTTTTCGTCAGTTTAAAAAATAAAAAAAAAAATTGAATGGCTGTATTCTGTTTGATTTCCATGGAGTATGTTGTGATGCTGTGCTGACAATAGGCTGTGTTTTTTTTTTTAAAGTTGTGTTTATCATGACGCCGAGTGTGTATTATGTTTCACTTGCTGTTTGAATCAGGACATGAAAGAAAATCGTTTCGTACCGGACATTTCTTGATTGGTTCGGTTACCAGGGCAACGTTTGATCACACAACCACCCCCCCCCACTTCTGGTACTCCTATCTATCTATCTATCTATCTATCTATCTATCTATCTATCTATCTATCTATCTATCTATCTATCTATCTATCTATCTATCTATCTATCTATCTATCTATCTATCTATCTATCTATCTATCTATCTATCTATCTATCTATCTATCTATCTTCTGTCTGTCTGTATGGTCTGTCTGTCTATCTAATATATAACTATGTAACTGTATGTATGTATTTATGTTTGTCTGTCTAATGTGTCAATACATCGGTCTACATATCTATCGTGCTATTTTTCAGACTATCTGTGTTATTTTTTTTTTAAATATCCATCAACAAAGTAAAGGCCTATATACGTTTAGACCTAAATACAGGCCACTTAAGCTGACTCGGTTTCTAAGTTTAGGCCTCTTATAAGCGTGAGATCTATAGATACTGGTAACTTAAGACTGTTACTTTATATTTCTTCTGTAAAAGCCAGTACACAGGGGGGAGCCCGTTATGATTAGTGCATATCTTACAGGTCGTTGTACGTTCCACAACATACAACCAACCCAGTCTGAGGTGGGAGACGGCTTCACCATAAAAGGAAACTGTTGACAAACGTTCATACCTGTAGTGACCTATTTCTAGTTAGCAGTAGACGTTAAAGGTAATTTGTTTAACATTCTTCTGTAAGTCGGTCTTTTATCACCTATCTTTTCATCTATAGTACATCCAGCCCTCTGCCTGCCTGCCTGTCTATGTGTCTATCTATTATCTAATCTATCAAGCTATACGTCTATTGTCGTCTATCATGCTATCACTGATAAATATATCTCTGTCGTTCTGACGTTTTTTTTTTATTCTATCTATCTATCACTATTATTCTAACCGTCACTATCTCCCCATTCATTATTGCCTGTCTGTCATTCCCTGAAATTAAAATCAGGCTCCGGTAATGTAATACGCCCCGTGTATTTTTCATCCACTACATTGGGTTTTGATTTTTTAAATTCTTCCCACTTCACTCCGGAATACTTCTACCGTGCTATCTTGTTGAATGAATCTCTCTACACTTGAATAAGGCTAACCGTGGAAGCACTCAAACAAAAAAAAAATATTGTGTTCAAAGGTTAACACAGTTAGCCCCCAGGGAGGCGTTGCCGCTGAAGGAAGGATGGTCTTTGACAGACGATTGACCTAGGACATGGCTAACAACAGGGACAGGCACGGGGTGAAGGAGAACCTACTGGAGATGGGAGGCAACAACGGGGTCCACAGAGATACCGATGTCATGAGACTGGAACGGAAGAAAATGGAGACTGTCATGTTGAACGACGACCGCAGCCCCAGTGACCACGGCGGCGAGGGCGTGGACGAGCCGCTGGAGGACCACAGCGACGATTCCGAGAGTATGGCCGAGTCTCACATCTCGCACAGCCCGGACCCCAACACGTGAGTACTGCGTGTAGTAGTAGTAGTAGTAGTAGAATACAACGCTCATAGATTTAGAACCTTTGTTGGTGACCTTAAATGTCTCTACTTTCGCCACTATCCTTGTCTCTATTAATGTCCGACAAAATCTGTCCACCACTGCTTGCGCCCCCCCCACCCCTTTGCTGTTTGTCTTTCTATAACACACACATACGCAAACATACAAACACATATACACACACAATACACACATATACATACACACACACTATCTTAACGTTTTTCGTTCGATTTTTCTAATTATAATACTCCAGAATATAACTTCTCGCTTTATCTCTCTCTCTCTCTCTCTCTCTCTCTCTCTCTCTCTCTCTCTCTCTATTTAATCACTTCCTTGTGAGATTCTTTCCTTTAGACAACGTGAGATCCACTGTGAATATGAAAGGATTTAATGTTATCTGTTTGCTGTTGCCTATGTGCTAGACACACCGGGCTAAAAAAAAAAAGTCAGTTTACAGTTACTGATACATGTACTAGTTTGTCACATCAGATCACGACATTATATATTCACCTATCCGTTGTTGTATCTATTATTAGTTTGACTTGTTGGTAGTAGTGTATGAGAAAAGTATATGTTTACCATTAGTTGCCTCACCTTAGCTACCCAAAATACAAGACACATATTTGTTTACCTCGTCGTGGCCAGTGGCGCCGAGAGCCAACACGGGCACCACGGCAGGACATCATTGCGGGCCCCTCAATAAACAATTCGTTGTGAAAAAATTGACATGGTCGGGGCGGTCGGGCCCCCTTACAGATGCGGGCCCCCTGGCAATGACCCCCCCCTGCCCCCCCTCTCGGCGTGCCTGGTCGTGGCTACCTCATCTTTTATACCTCGTAGAAGCTACCTCTTCTTTTATACCTCGTAGAAGCTACCTCTTCTTTTATACCTCGTAGAAGCTACCTCTTCTTTTATACCTCGTAGAAGCTACCTCTTCTTTTATACCTCGTAGAAGCTACCTCTTCTTTTATACCTCGTAGAAGCTACCTCCTCTTTTATACCTCGTAGAAGCTACCTCTTCTTTTACATCATCATGGAGTAGCTACCTCATCATTGTATCTCTTTCGAACTAACCCAGCGAGCTACTTCACTCATCTTCTCTCTATTTACACAGAAATACCTTCAGTGTAGCCACCTGACCATACCACCGACTCCACAAGAAAATACCTTCAGTGTAGCAGCAGTTTGTCCACACCCTCACTCACCTTCACAGTGAGGCAACATCTGAATCGATACCGTTATTATCGCCCACCGCAAGATCGATACGATTGGTATTTTTCGTTAACACACTCGACTCACACACAATAATATCATAGCTAAAGATATCACTAGCCGTTGCCGCGTCCTACTATGGCGCTAGGGGGGTGCAAAACGTCCGGGCGGAGATCTGTGGGTGAAGTTGGGGGAGGGGGAGGGGGCGGGCGGTGGCGGCAAAATCTTGACGTGGTGTCCAGAATTGAAAAAAAAAAGTAAAACTCAAACATTTATTCCAACTTTTATAATTAAAAACAAAATGTTTGATAGAATGACTTAATCTATAATCGTACAAGATTATTATTATGAAATGATTAAAAATGATTTACACCTGCGATTATTGAAAAATAAATGATTTTAGTAGGTCTTCTTTAATTTAGGGAGGGGTTGCGAGATGAAGTGTTAGCATCCCCCCCCCCGGGAGGCAGGAAGGTAATAAGCGTCTCTGACAGTAGCATTGATTCTCTCTTATATCACCAATTACAGTGACATTGATTCCCTCTTATATCATCAATTACAGTGGCATTGATTCCCTCTTATATCATCAATTACAGTGGCATTGATTCCCTCTTATATCATCAATTACAGTGGCATTGATTCTCTCTTATATCATCAATTACAGTGGCATTGATTCTCTCTTATATCATCAATTACAGTGGCATTGATTCCCTCTTATATCTTCAATTACAGTGGCATTGATTCCCTCTTATATCATCAATTACAGTGGCATTGATTCCCTCTTATATCATCAATTACAGTGGCATTGCTTCCCTCTTATATCTTCAATTACAGTGGCATTGCTTCCCTCTTATATCTTCAATTACAGTGGCATTGATTCCCTCTTATATCATCAATTACAGTGGCATTGATTCCCTCTTATATCATCAATTACAGTGGCATTGATTCCCTCTTATATCTTCAATTACAGTGGCATTGATTCCCTCTTACATCATCAATTACAATGGCATTGATTCCCTCTTATATCATCAATTACAGTGGCATTGATTCCCTCTTACATCATCAATTACAGTGGCATTGATTCCCTCTTATATCACCAATTAATGCATCAAAACCAGGTCACCCAATCTAAATATCTATTGCAGAAATCTGTTGACTTGTAAGCCATCTATTTTTATAAATTCTTTTTTTTTTCAAACCTTTCTTTTCGTTCCGTCCAAATAACGTTTGATTTATTTTATATTAAACTAAAGTAGAAAACTCCCCCCCCCCCCAAACATATCTCTATAAGTCACAGTACTGACAAGATCAATACCAGTGGTGGTTTAGAAATCCCAGATTCCATTGTTCTCTGTTGCCCTTACCCCCGATCTCTTGGGGGCGGCTCCGTGTTTCTTGGCAAATGTCGTTTTCATTATAAACTGACTTGAGACAATCTCGGCTAGTGATGGCTGCTGTTGGAATCATATCTATGGTTGGAATCAAACATAAAGATTGAAAACATGAGATAGAAAAAAAAAACGGGTAACAAGAAATGAAACAAAACATAAACAATCGCTTCCTTAAAAGGAAACTTCTTATTAAGTATTATAAATTACAACTAGAAAACAGTTGAAATTGCAATTTTAAGGACTGGCCTGGAAACTCATATTTTAAGAAACATTGACATTCATCTATGTTAAGGAGGATAAAAAGTATGTCTATAGGTATGTATATCACTACTGTGTTTTCTGTACCCGTGATTACTGCAGCCTTGACTACATCGTAGAGATAAGACAGGACAAATGTAAACATGTTATGTCCGGAGAGAAAAGAGAAGACAGACATTATAATTTCTGAGAGGAATAAGAAGACAGACATTAGAATTCTGAGAGCAAAGAGAAGACAAACATTGTAATTTCTGAGAGCGAAGAGAATACAGACATTGTAATTTCTGAGAGCGAAGAGAAGACAGGCACTACAATTTCTTAGAGCAAAGAGAAGTAAGATATTAAAATTTCTAAGATATTTGGAAATCTACTCAAATCTTTACGAAATCTTATCTCTTGACTCTTTCAATATTTCATGTAAAAACACTATCTTGAGAATCCCTGATTGATAAGACCAATATGAGTGATATTTTCAGTACATGTTAAAGACATGAAACAGCACATTGAAACCTGATAACGGCTCTATTTATCTAGGTTTTTTTTTATCTCTTGCAGTCAACAAGTGCTCCAGTTAAAAGTTAGTCAAATATTAAACTCTCGACAAAGAGAGTAAATCAAAACTGCAGTCATATTACACTAAGTACTGGATTATGTGTCTGTTATCTGCTGGCACGCCGAGGGGGGGGCAGAAGGGTCATTGCCAGGGGGCCCGCATCTGTAAGGGGGCCCGGCCGCTCCGACCAAGTCAATTTTTTCACGACTTTTTGTTTATTAAGGGGCCCGCAATGATGTCATGTCCTGGTGGCCCGTGTTGGCTCTCGGCGCCACTGTTTATCTGCAGTGTAAAATTATGGTATATTTTTGTGAATCGATTGCTTATTTAATTTAATTTTTCACATTTTTCCGTTCTATAAAAAAAATATCCTGGATTTGAAGGTTTATTGGTTTAATAAACACACTTACGACTATGATTCTTTGATGTTAAGATTAGAACTTTTCCCTCTTCAACACGTTGCGTGACCACCACCAGTGACTCTTAACATAGTTATGTAGTTCCCGTATTCACCAAGACCACTGACGAGCTAATTTGGGATTTGTCCACGACAGCGCATGTCCACTGTGTGTGTGAAGTCCCTGTAAGGATGAGATGAAATCTCTTAGATCCTATAAACCACTGATGGGGCGGTTTTTATGGTTGCCCTTCTTTCATCCCCCACCATAGCCGATAGAGCAATGGTCATGAAGGCACCAAGGGAGATACAACGGGACCTGAAATATCTGTTGGGCCTCACCGGAGATCGAACCAGGGAACCCTCAGGTCGACAGTCGAGCACTTTACCTCACGACGGATGTTCTCCGGTGAGGACCAAGGAAAATTTTTCAGGTCTTGGCTCGAGTTCCAGTTATATCTCCCGTGGTGCCTCCATGGCCATTGCACTATCGCCTAGTTTTTCCTATCTGTCAAGATAGACCTTGCATCTGTCAAATTAGAGTGAAAATTGCAACAGTCTGAAAAAGTTAGACAATTTTTGAGTTTGGAGCCCGTGAACTGTTGGTCCCTTTGTGTTTAGGTTTTGTAGAAAGTAGTAGCTGAGGTGTGTGTGTGTGGGGGGGGGGGAAGGTGAGCAGACGATACATATCAATGCTCGTTCTCCGGTGTTGTTGCTTTTTAAATTATTGTCCATGTTTTATGTTTCTGTAACAGTCCCTGCCTCTCCCATTCCCCCGGGGGTCATAAACCGAAAGAAACATTCATTTAGCAGTATGCTAGAGGCATTTTATATTGTTCTCCTTTTTTTTTTTAATTATTTTCCAAAATCAAAACAACAAACCGTTTTTCAATATTTTTTTTGATGTCTACCCTTTTTTCCCCCCAAACATTCTGGTTTAAACCGGCTAGAGCAATGTACAATTTGCATAACAATAATGTAATCGATTAGTTTAGAGTAGAAAATGATTTTTTTTTTCGTCTCTATCTGTCTATCAGTTGCCGTTGCCGAGGAGACGTAAAACAACACTTTAAGAGTTGCTTATAATTAAATTTACCACAACTCGTTGATTTTCTACGGTCTGACCTTCTCTGGTACAAGTTGTCTGGACTGGGAGATAGTTTGTCCGTAGAATGAGTAGATTCTGTAAAGTGCTTGTCTGAAACCGAATAAGTGGACTGTAATACGTGTCGGCTGTATTTAGTACAAGTTCAATGCGTTTAGTGCTAGCTCAATGTGTTTAGTGCTAGCTCAATGTGTTCAGTGCTAGCTCAATGTGTTCAGTGCTAGCTCAATGTGTTCAGCGCTAGCTCAATGTGTTCAGTGCTAGTTCAATGTGTTTAGTGCTAGCTCAATGTGTTCAGTGCTAGCTCAATGTGTCTAGTGCTAGCTCAATGCGTTCAGTGCCAGCTCAATGTGTTTAGTGCTAGCTCAGTGTGTTTAGTGCTAGCTCAATGTGTTTAGTGCTAGCTCAATGTGTTTAGTGATAGCTCAATGTGTTTAGCGCTAGTTTAGTGCTAGCTCAATGTGTTTAGTGATAGCTCAATGTGTTTAGTGATAGCTCAATGTGTTTAGCGCTAGCTTAGTGCTAGCTCAATGTGTTTAGTGCTAGCTCAATGTGTTTAGTGATAGCTCAATGTGTTTAGTACAATCTCTATGTGTTTAATACTAGCTCAATGTGTTTAGTTCGAGCTCAGTGTGTTTAGAACAATTTGACTGTTTTTGTTACAGTTTGACTGTTTAGTACCAGTTCACTGTGTTTAGTACAAGGTCAATGTATTTGATATAACCTGACCGCATTTGATATTAGTTCAATCAGGGGCGCCGCAAAGAGGAGGGCAACACTTGACAGGGGACCCCCCCAGAACACCTGACTTTGGCCATACAGTCAAACGCTAGTCATGAATGTAGGTCCTACCCACTAACTGCCTGCCGTCAGCTGATAGTCATCACACCACCACATGTCAGTAAAATACATTGCGAGCGTACAGAAACAAGTAACTTTACAAACTAGGCGCCATCCTGTTTACCTCCCTCACCGCCACCGCCGCCGCATTGGCACCTGGAAACTCTGTCATCCCATGAAAAGTTTAAAGAATGTCGCCATGTCTCTGTTTATTTTTTTTTTGTAATAAGTTGAAACAAATGTTTTCAGATGAGTTCATGACGTTTTATTCGAATTATTTCAGGACGGTCACACCCGATGGCTGGATGGCGACGAGGAAGAGGACCCCCCCACCCCACCCCATACCTACTCCCCATTTGCAGCCCATATGACTGTCTGCACTCCATATGCTATAACTGACAGAGACTTTCCCTATGTTAGTTAAATATAAATTCCCCACGTTTTATTGTAACTGCATTCCTACATTCAGAATGCCTCACAAATGAACAGGTCATTAAACACATCCGTCAACACACCAGTCAACACATCAGTCAACACATTAGTCAACACATCAGCCAACACACCAGTCAACATATCAGTCAACACATTAGTCAACACATCAGTCAACACACCAGTCAACACATCAGTCAACACATCAGTCAACACATCAGTAAACACATCAGCCAACACACCAGTCAACATATTAGTCAACACATCAGTCAACACATCAGTCAACACATTAGTCAACACATCAGTCAACACACCAGTCAACGTAATGAATTGACAAATTCATGGATCATAAGACAAAAAACCACTGCCATTATATTAATGTATTATTATATTTTATCATTATTTTTGTTATTGTGTATTGAATACAAAATTCTGAATAATTTGTCACAATTATATCACTACTAGCTGTACCCCGCAAAGCCTTTGCAGGAAGATAGACTTGTTAAGCCATTGCCGAACCTAGGATTTTGGGGCCCTGCATTTTGACATTCGATATCATGACATGAGATTATGTACTTAATATTTAATGTAAAAAATAATTTTGGGAGCTCCCCTAAAGCAGGAGCCCGGTGGGACTTTCGATTTTGGACCCCCCCCCCAAACCCTAGTTACGCCTCTGTGTTAATTTTTTTTTTAAGTTATGAAATAATTTAAAATCTAATTAGTTGTTGTTTCTTTTTCTTACAACATCCTAAAAGATAAATTATTTCAATTTAAAAAAAAATGTCAAAGAGATCTGATTAGTTACTTTTCATTAAAACAACTAAAAGGATACATTCTGAAACAAAAAACAATAAAAATAAATGTCACTGGGAGAAATCGAACCCGGAGAGACTGCATAAAAGTGAACATAGTCCAAGCTGCATAACCATCCTGCCACCGCGCCAACCAAATTAAGTTGCAATTTTAATGTACTATAAGAAAAATATTGCTCGGTTATGTTTTCATTGCCTTTTGACCTAGTTTTTTAGGCCTATATTGTTATTTTGTAATTAAGAAATAATTCAAAGCCGTATTTATTTAAAAAAATAAATATTATAAAAGCTGAGAACTTAATTAGTATAGAAATGTGCAGAATTTCTTTTTTAAAATATTATATTGACTTTATTTACGAAATTAGATACGAAAACGCGGTCAATAGTCTTATCGTCGCCGACGTCGGAGATTTTCGATTATTACTATTGTTTACGTCTGACGGTGTTAAAATGCTCTGTTGTAATAAAAACTACTATGATTTGAATAATATTATATGCTAATTATTCATTTTTGATATTGGGGACTTTAACATTTCATAATTAAAAGCACAGAAACTATTGAAAACTGTAGATAATATCAAAAAGAAAAATTGAATCGAGACACAGAGGATGACGCCATTTTGAATTCTTGTTTTCCGCTTTCGATTTAACGCACACTGGAAATGAATATTATTATATATATGATGTTAATCATGGAAGTTTCGACAGCGGCATATAGGCCAGAGATGAGCGGACAGCGGACGCGTCCGCTTGCGGACGCAGATCCGCAGACTTTTCCGAATCCGCGGACTGATAGCGGACGCATTGTATGGTTAAGTTGCGGACTCGCGGACTGACGCAGATCTTCTTTAGCGTTACCATAAAAAAAATTTCAAGTCATTTAAACAGCTAAATTTCAGCTATGCGGACGCGCGGACTGGTCCGCAGACCAATGTTGTAAGATTCTGCGGACGCGGACGCGGATCATTGATAGAAATCCGCAGACGGACGCGGACGCTAAATTTCAAGATCCGCACACCTCTGATATAGGCCTATCATATGCAGATTAATTGTATCCCATGACCTTTCTGCTCTATATATCGACCGCCTAAAATCTCCAGTTGCTCTGGAGAACATCTTTTTGAAATCTGATTTGAGAAAAAATACTGTCAAGAATAATCCATTGGGATTCTAATCTCAACTTTTGATTTTTTTCCCCTTGGTTTCAAAAATAATTATTTCCCTTGTTGGTCGAAGGTTATCTCCCTTAGCTTTAACTACAATAGTTGGTAAATTTTGGACTGTTTGAGACTAGGGGAGGTAAGTAAACAATCAGTTGTACTAATTCTATGGCCACAGTTTATGGTGGTCACAACATTGACCTGACCTTATTAATTTCAGCTACCACCTTACATAACCCTCAAGCGCTGAAGTGTGACCCGGTGATCATCTCAGCCTTATGTTAATTATTATAATTTTCTATCTATCTATCTATCTATCTATCTATCTATCTATCTATCTATCTATCTATCTATCTATCTATCTATCTATCTATCTATCTATCTATCTATCTATCTATCTATCTATCTATCTATCTATCTATCTATCTATCTATCTATCTATCTATCTATCTATCTATCTATCTATCTACCACGGGACAGTTTATTGTATCACTCTTTCTATATCAGGGGTGTGCTCATTTTTAGTGTCACGGGTCACTTTGGGTTCTTACCATGGTTCTTACATTTGACCAGATGACACGAACTAATATAAAATTTACGGTAAACATCAAAAGTATAAAAAGGCTAGTGTTGTGCTTCACTCTGAAACGAGTGGCGGGCTGCTGGCCGGTTTAAATAATAATCCATAGGGCTGTTCTACGTCATCAATATAGTCATAGACCCACGGAGGCACTACTGGGGTCATAGGTAACTGGGGTGGAAGAGGGTTCGTATCCTCACTTTACGACACGTCAGTTGGCATCACCGTGTCACCCAAAGCGGATAACACACGTGTGTCGCCCATCACACATGTGTCGCCCTCCCTTATGTGTCGCCCTCACAAAGAATGTAATATATCGATACGAAATATCTGGGGCCATCTCAGTGACCCCGATGGCCATTAGCAGCGTCGGCCATGACGGTGGGAATGGCCTACCTGTCGATATGAGAACCAAAAATGAACCAATAGTGGTTATATGTTTGAAGTTTGATTATAATGACAAATTATCTTAACACGTCTTCATGTGAATAGACAGGTTCTCAGCAGTTTTGATTGGCTGAACATGATACATGCGCACATCTTCACTTCGATTTACGTGTATATAAAGGAGTGCGTCTATTGTTTCAGTGATTGTTTGTTTTGATCATTAGTTTAAACTAATATAAAGTTTACCAAAATTTGGAGCTTTAAAATTCGTGCTCGATAAATTTTCATAGTTCTCAGCAGTTTTGATTGGCTGAACATGATACATGCGCACATCTTCACTTCGATTTACGTGTATATAAAGGAGTGCGTCTATTGTTTCAGTGATTGTTTGTTTTGATCATTAGTTTAAACTAATATAAAGTTTACCAAAATTTGGAGCTTTAAAATTCGTGCTCGATAAATTTTCATAGTTTTTTTTCAATTATGATTTTTCAGGTGCCACTAGTCAATATTGAGTGATGAATCTTGACATTCCTGTACAGGTTGACTAATCGCCAGACAGTTGCAGTCTTTGACCCATATTGGACAGCGAACCGCCTCGAATTTAACTTTCTATCATGTCAGTATCGACAACGATAACACCGCAAATCTATATGTTATAATCATTGGGATGACTCACTCATGAATCAGACATTCTTATCTTACTTGACCCGCCGCTGCACTCCCCCATTCTGTCCGCCATGATTCATTGCTATTAACCAATCATTGTTGCAGACGTCGTATGTGTAACTTAAATATTATTGTATAGTTCAGTGGCATTGACATCATTACTGAGGGCGCTTTCAGTGTTGGTGGCGTTGTATTGAAGCCCTCCCATGACTTACTACACAAACATCTATACACCCTTTACAAAACAACAAACAATAACAAACAACAAGAACAACAACAGCCACCACAAAAAAAATAATAATAACGAATTGAATTGTAAACTTTGTTTTATGGATACATTTCCCATCGGCGAACAAAATTTGCAGCAAGCTAATCACGTGACCACGATCAAAGAAAATAAATGTTTGTTTTCTCAGCTTTACTACGGCAATAGAAGTTTTTCATTTTGGTAAGGAGAATGCTCATTGCGGGTACATGTGTCAAACGTATTGTTAACACATTGCTATATTTATTTATGTTCCAGCAGAATAAATTGTTGTTGTACTTTCTCTAAGTATATCTGTTATTTCCAACATATAATTTTTTTTTCATTTCTTTCACAAAAAAAAAATATGTTTGTACTTTTATGTTTAAGAATACTACATCGTGTGTGACCAATTACTATATTTATATTTAAATTATGGACATTGAAGTTCATGGTCGTCAACGATTAAAGGGTTTGAATTCAAGGGAGAGCAATTTTATGAATGATTTTTTAATATAATGTATGGTCTCCCCTTACCTTCGTCGTTTTTACACGTCTTGAAGGTAGACAGACATACACACAGAGACACACGAGTCGCACTATTGACACACTGACAGGGGCTGTCAAGTTGACAGTTAATTGAAAAACTGTAGGCATCTTCATCAAGCCAATGACAATATTAGCATCGGGATTAGTTCGAGTTCTCCTGGTGACGCTGAACAAATTGTTGCTGGGAAACGGAAGTCATCTGTGTATGTGTGTGTGTGGATGTGCGCGTGTGTGTCCATCCTTTCCACATTCCCCGCCCCCCCCCCTTCATTCTATTGTCAATCCTCAATAGACATCCTTCGTTGAGCACTTTCATTAGCGTCGTTTTTTTTTTTTTATTACGGTAACAAGGTGTCTGAAGCACAGCATAATAGTTTCAGGGACTTTGGGGAGTTTTACACCGACTTACCAACGAAATCTGGCCAAGACAAGTATTGTTGATTTGAAGTAGACTTGCCCGTTTGTCATTGGGACTAGCTGACTAGCCTTTTTTTGGACTGCAATTTGCATCTTTTCTTATTTAAATCAATCCAACTGAGTTTGCGGATAGAACAACAAAAAGTTCCTTATTGCAGCGGTTCTCATATTGTTCCGTTTCGCGACCCACTATTACAGGGGGGTGGGCAAACTATTTGGAGTCGCGGGCCACATTGAGTTAACAAATGTATCATGCGCGGCGGTATTGACATGAATCAATATTTTATAAAAAAAAAGGCAGAGCCCGTAACATAGAAGGCTAGTGCTTTAAACGAGTGACGAGCCGCAGTATGCCGGATTAGACAGTCTGGTGGGCCGAATGTGGCCCGCGGGCCGTAGTTTGCCCATGGCTGAACTCTGAATAACGTTTCTATTTCGCGACCTACTATCAAAAAAACTATTTTGTTATCGCGAGCCACCCTTCAAAGAAAAACTATAATTTAAAATAAAAAGGGGGGGGGCATCAGTTATATATATAGAGTGGGCCAAAAAAAATGAGAACATTGCGTAGACGGTAATATAATTATATCAAAGTTTGTTTAGCTGTACGCTTAGAAAAAAATTGTTGATAAGCAGGGAGGACACATTGAACAAGATTTCTGATTGGCTAAATACTTTTTAAATAATTCGTATGTTATATGATGTTCTCACTTTTTTTGGCCCACCATATATATATATATATATATATATATATATATATATATATATACTTATAAGACGCATTTGTTGTCTGTCTGTCTGTCTGTCTGTCTGTTCCCTTATAACTCAAGATCCAGACAAACAAATAACGTGAAATTTGTTACACATACACATAATTACATGGGGAAGGTTATAGGACAGGTTTTGTTTCATCTCGATGGGTAGTTTAATTGTAATTAATTATTTTTATTTTAGTATTTTACTATATTAAAGTAATCTCGACGGCGCCATAGATAAAATTCCTCTGTGACGTCATTTCCCTATGATACATTTTTAAAAGAGGGGTAACTCCCGGAAACTCCAATTGTAAACTTGATGAAATCAATAGTCATATCTATTTACCTATCGTTTTATGTATTCGGAAGATTAAAATTAAGGGTGCACTTTAATAAACCGAAATAAATTAATTAAAATGTTTCTGTGACATTATTAACATTATTAATACAATCTCAATGCGTAGTTTAATTGTAATTAATTATTTTAGTATTTTACTACATTAAAGTATTCACGGTATGGGATCGCCTTCACGGACGGTGAAGAAAGGGCTAGGGACGGGAAAAAAAAATATCGTTGTTGTTTTTTTTTCATGCTGCAAGTACCCGACTTTGCCCGGGATTAAAATAAGGTTTTCTGTTTATTTAAGAAGCGTAATTTGACGTTTAATTGTACAGAAAGAGGGAGGGGGAGAGAGATAAAGAGAGAGGGGGCAGGGAGGGAGAGGGAAGGAGGGGGGCAGAGAGGGGGAGAGAAGGAGGGAGGGAGGGAGAGAGGTGGTAGGGAGGGAGATTAAGGGGGAGGGAGGGAGAGGGAGGGTTGGAGAGAGAAAGGGAGGGAAGGAAAGAGAAAGGAAGGGAGGGAGTATGGAGGGAGATAGAGGGGGAGGGAGTGAGAGAAAGGGGGAGGGAAGGAGAGAGGGAGAGAGAGGATGGGAGGGAGTGAGAGATAATGAGAGAGAGGGGGCAGGGGAGGGAGAGAGGGGGCAGGAGGAAGGGAGGAAGGTGGAGAGGGGGGGACGGGAGTGAGAGAAGGAGGGAGGGATATAGGGAGAGAGAGGGAGATGGGAGAGTTAGGGAGGGAGGGAGGGAGAAAGGGAGGGAGGGAAAGAGAAAGGGAGAGAGGGGGTAAGGAGGGAGAGAGAGGGGAGGGAGGGAGGGAGAGAGGGGGTAGGGGAGAAAACAAAAGGTAAACAGAAAACCTTATTTTAAACCCGGGCAAAGCCGGGTACTTGCAACTAGTATATATATATATATATATATATATATATATATATATATATATATATATATATATATATAGAGAGAGAGAGAGAGAGAGAGAGAGAGAGAGAGAGAACTTTTTTTAAAATTTGCATTCACGAACTCTTGGTTTTGTAACACTTGTAAAAATAGAGTAATGACAATGTATATAAGGATTTGTTTTTTTACCGATCCGTTAATTCTAAAATTTACATTTTTCCTCCATCCACTCTTTGATGAAAACTGCTTTTACAGGAATCAGTCTCGTATAATTGTCGAGCCGCTACAAATGTTTCGCGCGACATTTGCGCATCTGAAAAAAAAAACAACGGACAAAATAACAACAAGAACATCAACAATACTATACAATAAAAAAAAAAGCTGCCAGTTCCTCAACAGAACAAGGGAGGTAAACAGTGCGAATGTAAGACTATAGGTGTTTCTTTCTGTCTTTTTTCATAGCCTGATTATAGGCCATTGGGGCAGAAGATGTTTAGAATTCATATACAGGCCATTAGGGCAGAAGATGTTTAGAATTCATATATTGGCCATTGGGGCAGAAGATGTTTAGAATTCATATACAGGCCGTTGGGGCAGAAGATGTTTAGAATTCATATATTGGCCATTGGGGCAGAAGATGTTTAGAATTCATATAAAGGCCATTGGGGCAGAAGATGTTTAGAATTCATATACAGGCCATTGGGGCAGAAGATGTTTAGAATTCATATATTGGCCATTGGGGCAGAAGATGTTTAGAATTCATATAAAGGCCATTGGGGCAGAAGATGTTTAGAATTCATATACAGGCCATTGGGGCAGAAGATGTTTAGAATTCATATACAGGCCATTGGGGCAGAAGATGTTTAGAATTCATATACAGACCATTGGGTCAGAAGATGTTTAGAATTCATATATTGGCCATTGGGGCAGAAGATGTTTAGGATTCATATACAGGTCATTGGGGCAGAAGATGTTTAGAATTCATATACAGGCCATTGGGGCAGAAGATGTTTAGAATTCACCTGTTTTTTTTTTAGCCACGATATATTCGGGGATTGTGTTGTAAGAACAACGCCAAGCCGATTTTACTTCCCTCATTAATGTCAGGTACTCATTTAAAGCTGGGTGGACATGGGGGAAAATCGAACCCGGGACTTACAGGTCGTCAGTCAAGCGCTTTTCTACACCGCTCGACCGCCCTGTCTTTTCCTAACGAAGTTATATATTTCCAGCAATTGACCTGTTTCCATTGGCTGAGTTAAGTGATAGAGCGGTTTTTTTCCCCTTCTGATTCAAAGAAGATTTCATGCGGGGAATATTAGTTGTGTTAAAGTTTAGAGATCTACAGCTTCAATAAAAGGTTGAGAGCCACTGTCATACTGAGATGTGAGGTGAGAGCCACTGCCATAATGAGATGTGAGGTGAGAGCCACTGCCATAATGAGATGTGAGGTGAGAGCCACTGCCATAATGAGATGCGAGAGCCACTGCCATAATGAGATGTGAGGTGAGAGCCACTGCCATAATAAGATGTGAGTTGAGAGCCACTGCCATAATGAGATGTGAGGTGAGAGCCACTGCCATAATGAGATGTGAGGTGAGAGCCACTGCCATACTGAGATGTGAGGTGAGAGCCACTGCCATAATGAGATGTGAGGTGAGAGCCACTGCCATACTGAGATGTGAGGTGACAGCCACTGCCATAATGAGATGTGAGATGTGAGCCACTGCCATAATGAGATGTAAGGTGAGAGCCACTGCCATAATGAGATGTGAGAGCCACTGCCATAATGAGATGTGAGGTGAGAGCCACTGCCATAATGAGATGTGAGGTGAGAGCCACTGCCATAATGAGATGTGAGGTGAGAGCCACTGCCATAATGAGATGTGAGAGCCACTGCCATACTGAGATGTGAGATGTGAGCCACTGCCATAATGAGATGTGAGGTGAGAGCCACTGCCATACTGAGATGTGAGGGGAGAGCCACTGCCATAATGAGATGTGAGGTGAGAGCCACTGCCATGCTGAGATGTGAGGGGAGAGCCACTGCCATAATGAGATGTGAGATGTGAGCCACTGCCATAATGAGATGTAAGGTGAGAGCCACTGCCATACTGAGATGTGAGGTGAGAGCCACTGCCATAATGAGATGTGAGGTGAGAGCCAGTGCCATAATGAGATGTGAGGTGAGAGCCACTGCCATAATGAGATGTGAGGTGAGAGCCACTGCCATACTGAGATGTGAGGTGAGAGCCACTGCCATAATGAGATGTGTGGTGAGAGCCACTGCCATAATGAGATGTGAGGTGAGAGCCACTGCCATAATGAGATGTGAGGTGAGAGCCACTGCCATAATGAGATGTGAGGTGAGAGCCACTGCCATACTGAGATGTGAGGTGAGAGCCACTGCCATACTGAGATGTGAGGTGAGAGCCACTGCCATAATGAGATGTGAGGTGAGAGCCACTGCCATAATGAGATGTGAGGTGAGAGCCACTGCCATACTGAGATGTGAGGTGAGAGCCACTGCCATACTGAGATGTGAGGTGAGAGCCACTGCCATAATGAGATGTGAGGTGAGAGCCACTGCCATAATGAGATGTGAGCCACTGCCATAATGAGATGTGAGGGGAGAGCCACTGCCATACTGAGATGTGAGCCACTGCCATAATGAGATGTGAGCCACTGCCATAATGAGATGTGAGCCACTGCCATAATGAGATGTGAGCCACTGCCATAATGAGATGTGAGCCTCTGCCATAATGAGATGTGAGCCTCTGCCATAATGAGATGTGAGGGGAGAGCCACTGCCATACTGAGATGTGAGATGTGAGCCACTGCCATAATGAGATGTGAGGTGAGAGCCACTGTCATAATGAGATGTGAGCCACTGCCATAATGAGATGTGAGGTGAGAGCCACTGCCATAATGAGATGTGAGGTGAGAGCCACTGCCATACTGAGATGTGAGGTGAGAGCCACTGCCATACTGAGATGTGAGGTGAGAGCCACTGCCATAATGAGATGTGAGGTGAGAGCCACTGCCATAATGAGATGTGAGGTGAGAGCCACTGCCATAATGAGATGTGAGGTGAGAGCCACTGCCATAATGAGATGTGAGGTGAGAGCCACTGCCATAATGAGATGTGAGAGCCACTGCCATAATGAGATGTGAGGGGAGAGCCACTGCCATACTGAGATGTGAGCCACTGCCATAATGACATGTGAGCCACTGCCATAATGACATGTGAGCCACTGCCATACTGAGATGTGAGCCACTGCCATACTGAGATGTGAGCCACTGCCATAATGAGATGTGAGGGGAGAGCCACTGCCATACTGAGATGTGAGCCACTGCCATAATGAGATGTGAGCCACTGCCATAATGAGATGTGAGCCACTGCCATACTGAGATGTGAGCCACTGCCATAATGAGATGTGAGCCACTGCCATAATGAGATGTGAGGGGAGAGCCACTGCCATACTGAGATGTGAGATGTGAGCCACTGCCATAATGAGATGTGAGGTGAGAGCCACTGTCATAATGAGATGTGAGCCACTGCCATAATGAGATGCGAGATGTGAGCCACTGCCATACTGAGATGGCGGGTGAGAGCCACTGCCATAATGAGATGAATGGCGGTTTACACCTAATGTCGCCCGGAAGTAATACTTGTACATGGTATGTAGTCACGAAGATAATAACTGACAACATATCATGTAGGTACAGGATCCACCAGAGAACTTCAATATATTACTATGTTAATTAGTTTAGATGGCCAAGACCTAAACAATACCTTGTTTATTATGTCGGATGGTCATTGAATCCAAGACCTAGACAATACCTTTTTTATATTATGTCAGATGGTATTTGGGTTAAATATTTAAACAATACTATGTTTACTATGTCACACGCTTCTAAGAAAGCAGTAGGAATCATTCTTTCCTACAGAAGTGTTGAATCAACCTCTACAAATAATGCACACGCACACAAAATAAGAAGTTCGTCTTTTTTATAACATGGAGAATGCGAGATGTCTAATTGAATGGGGCTTCGTGTTATTTGATTGGATAAAAGCTCTCGGCATTTGATTGGCTTAATATTTGTTGACAGTCGTAAACACCAAGACGTGAAATAGTTATTTTTAATTGGAAATTTGTTTTCCCTTCTGGAGTTCCATGTCACGTGATAGAACAACAATTCGCATGTTCTCTTTCTTCCCGCCCTCTCTGCCTCTCCCCCCCCCCAGCCCCCACCGTTCCACTTATGGGTCACTTATGTAAGAGAGTCGCTAGTATTGATGCACGACTTACCTGTGTGTGTCAAGTTAATCACCTGCAGAAAATACAAAACAATCAAATGGGAAACAAAACATTAGGAAATTAGTTTATTTGATGAGGATTTCTTTTGTAGGAACATAGGACAGCGTTAGACTCTTCCAACTCTCCCCTCCCCCCCCCCCCCACCCCGTGTAATACATCCTTGCAGATAATTTGTATTATTTTAACTCAAAATTAAATGAATTCTCAATTATCCTAAAAAATAAATAAACTAAATCCACTCAACCTAAAAATAATAAACATGCTGCATGTAAGTCAGTACCACAAAACCATAATACTATACCTACAATACAAAAAACCCACACAAGAACTAAAACATTTTTATAAAAAGAACATTTCACCAATTCATTGCAAACTACAATTTTGATAAAGAAGTTAAGAAAAAAAAATGTCGAAGAAAATTATAGGTAAAACTCGTGCCATGATCTATTAAACACAATTGCATTATATGTAATAAAGACAATTACATTATATGTAATAAAGACAATTACATTGTATTGAAACCTAGTCAGTGATAGAAGTCAAAATATATTTGAAAAATTAATTCTCATGGAAACGATCCGTTAATAAATCCTTATCTCCCTGTGAGAAATCCCACCGTGATGAAATCAGTCAACTGAATAATGAAGTCAAACGGCGTGGTCGTTACCAATGGTCTGATACTGATTTCAAGCGATTAGTTGAAATAGAACTTTTTTTTAATAAACGGGGTCAATCATGTAGACATTTTCGCAAACACATTCACAGGCTACATTTGATATATGAACTAAACACATTCACAGGCTACAGATGATATAAGAACTAAACACATTCACAGCCTACAGATCATATATAAACTAAACACATTCACAGTCTACAGATGATACATGAACTAAACACATTCACAGGCTACAGATGATACATGAACTAAACACATTCACAGTCTACAGATGATACATGAACTAAACACATTCACAGGCTACATTTGATATATGAACCAAACACATTCACCGTCTACAGATGATACATGAACTAAACACATTCACAGCCTACAGATGATACATGGACTAAACACATTCACAGCCTACATATGATACATGAACTAAACACATTCACAGTCTACAGATGATACATGAACTAAACACATTCACAGTCTACAGATGATACATGAACTAAACATATTCACAGTCTACAGATGATACATGAACTAAACACATTCACAGTCTACAGATGATACATGAACTAAACACATTCACAGTCTACAGATGATGCATGAACTAAATACATTCACAGTCTACATATGATACATGAACTAAACACATTCACAGTCTACAGATGATACATGAACTAAACACATTCACAGTCTACAGATGATACATGAACTAAATACATTCACAGTCTACAGATGATAATGAACTAAACACATTCACAGGCTACAGATGATACATGAACTAAACACATTCACAGGCTACAGATGATTCATAAACTAACTTCATTCATTGTGATCTTAATGTTCACTTGCCTTGATGTATTTCGAGTGCTATTAGTAAAGTTTTACACTTTGGCAGTGGCAGAAAATATTGACCGTATATCAAATAACAATATGATAAATAGTATTAGCACATGTCAGCGACTTGCAATCGGTTCAGTCATGTGTTAAGATGTATTTTACTGGCTGACTTATCAATTGTACTGATTGAACTTCAAAGACTAACACGGTTACTGCGCAGATTATTTTTTTTTAAAAGCTTGTTAAGGTCTTTCTTAAAATAATATTGATTGGTTTATTGAGATAAGTAGGTCATTTATTGGTTTATTGAAATAAGTAGGTCATTTTCCCGATTTCATTTTTCCTCTAAAAAAAAAAGAAGTCAAATCTACGCTAAATTAGCTGTTAAATAGATGTTAAATCGTTGTGGCTTTTAAGCTTTACATGAATGAAGTCCGTGCAACTGATTGTAATTATTACAGTTTACAATCCTTAAAGTCCATTTCTCCCTCTTCAGCGTCTGGGAAACAAAGCATATATGAGCCACCATGGAGGCCCTAACTATTCAGGGATCACTGGGATCCGAACCGATTTCTCGCGCCACGGCATCAGACTTAATTATGTTTCTTTTTAGAAGAAAACCGTTCTAACCTAACACGTGCAAACAACTTTGCATTATTAAAGTTGACCATCACTTTCGTTCCCCGCCGGTTACAGCCAAGAAGGTGAGACCTTGTGGGTTTACTTTGTCAAGCCTAATTTACCTACCTTAAGTTGAGTTCAATCAGAGGCCGGATATAACACACACATACATGGGCGTCGCTAGGAATTTTTCCAGGGGGGGGCAAAAATTGTCCAGGGGGGGGGCAAAGAACAACTTTATGAATTTTTTTTTAAATGTAAGGGGGGGGGAGCTAATGCCCCCCTCTTATATGGCATTTTTTCAGAATGTAGGGGGCGGGGCAAATGCCTACCCCTTGCCCCCCATGAATACGCTCATGCACACATACATACACCGATCAGGGACTTGAGAATCCCTTGACGCATGGGGGATGACCATTCATGGGTTGGGGGGATGGATGTTCGGCTCTCGACTGTTGACATGATTCGACCTTTGACTGTCGACATGATTCGGCCTTCGACTGTTGACATGATTCGACCTTTGACTGTCGACATGATTCGGCCTTTGACTGTTGACATGATTCGGCCTTTGACTGTTGACATGATTCGGCCTTTGACTGTTGACATGATTCGGCCTTCAACTGTTGACATGATTCAGCCCTCGACTGTTGGCATGATTTGGCCTTCGACTGTCGACCTGATTAAGAAGGCTATGATTTTATTAAATGATTTGCGAAACATTTGTTTTTATGAAAAACCATAAATTTCAGTTTACAGGAGTTCAGTTAAAAGAAAATAAAAAAACAAAACAAATAATAATAAAAATAATAATAATAACAACAACAACAATAATAACAACAACAATAAAAACAACAATATAAACAACAATACAACAACTACAATAATAACAACAATAATAACAACAATAATAACAAAAATAAAAACAACAATAGTAACAACAACAATAAAAACAACAATAACAAAAAGTACAATAACAACAGCAATAATAACAACAACATTATTATATAATAACAACAATAATACTAAGCATAATAACAACAACAATAATAAGAATACTGCTACTAATAATAAGACAACCATGGCTATGGCTATGCTTGTTTAAAGGCTGTGTCTCAACTTTATCAAAACAATAAAATATCCAACTGCCCATGTAACTCTGAAGAAATAAAGCCAACTAAATGTTAACAAGGAAGAACTATGGCGAACCGCATAGGAAATTTAAAACAAAACCTGATGGACGTATTGTACGCAGGAAGAAATGTTTGAATTTTTATTCCCTCACACTTTCTATCCATTGATTGCGCCACACCATATTTTTTTTTCTGATTGGATCAATCATCGATTTCTCTAGACACTCCCAGCACGGTCAATCAAACTGTGTGAATTGCGGACAATTTTAGGAATAAACCTCAGGCTACATACATCTTAGGAGCAAACATCTGCTTTACACATTTTAGAAGCAAACATCTGTTTTACACATTTTAGAAGCAAACATCTGTTTTACACATTTTAGAAGCAAACATCTGTTCTACACATTTTAGAAGCAAACATCTGTTCTACACATTTTAGGAGGAAACATCTGTTTTACACATTTTAGAAGCAAACATCTGTTTTACACATTTTAGAAGCAAACATCTGTTCTACACATTTTAGAAGCAAATATCTGTTCTACACATTTTAGAAGCAAACATCTGTTCTACACATTTTAGAAGCAAACATCTGTTTTACACATTTTAGAAGCAAACATCTGTTCTACACATTTTAGAAGCAAACATGTGTTCTACACATTTTAGGAGCAAACATCTGTTTTACACATTTTAGAAGGAAACATCTGTTCTACACATTTTAGAAGCAAACATCTCTTTTACACATTTTATAAGCAAACATCTGTTTTACACATTTTAGAAGCAAACATCTGTTCTACACATTTTAGAAGCAAACATCTGTTTTACACATTTTAGAAGCAAACATGTGTTCTACACATTTTAGAAGCAAACATCTGTTTTACACATTTTAGAAGCAAACATCTGTTCTACACATTTTAGGAGCAAACTTCTGTTTTACACATTTTAGAAGCGAACATCTGTTCTACACATTTTAGAAGCAAACATCTATTTTACACATTTTAGAAGCAAACATCTCTTTTACACATTTTATAAGCAAACATCTGCTTACACATTTTAGAAGCAAACATCTGCTTACACATTTTAGGAACACATCTATTTTTACACGTTTTAAGCACAAATATTTTCTTACACATTTTAGGAACCAACCAACTAAAATTATGAATTAAGCTTTTAGGATTAACCTTGCCAGTGTAAATCAAAACACACCATTTGAGAATTTATGATAAGTTTTCTAATGACGGTAAATTATGAACTATCCATTCACAATAAATCATGACACATTTTATTCATAATGGATCATAATAAAACCATTTGCATAAAATGAAAAGGTTATATCAATATATAATTTATTATTGCTTATCCATTCACAATAAATCATGACATATCCATTCACAATAAATCTTGACAAATCCATTCACAATAAATCTTGACAAATCCATTCACAATAAATCATGACATATCCATTCACAATAAATCTTGACATATCCATTCACAATAAATCTTGACAAATCCATTCACAATAAATCTTGACAAATCCATTCACAATAGATCTTGACAAATCCATTCACAATAAATCTTGACAAACCCATTCACACTAAATCATGACATATCCATTCACAATAAATCATGACACATCCATTCACAATAAATCTTGGCAGATCCATTCACAATAAATCTTGACACATCCATTCACAATAAATCTTGACATATCCACTCATAATTGATCATGACATCTTATTCACAGTAAATCAATCATGACTTGTCTGTACCCAATAAACCACGATCTATTTCATTCACAGCAAATCGCGACATATCATTTCCTAGCAACAGGTTTAAATATGGATAACAAAAAAATAAGGTAGTGATAAAACCGGCATGGGCCACTGGCATGGGCCACAAGATGTTATTATTTATGGTGAATCCTCGAGCTCGCAATAGACGTCATTTAACATCCGGTAAGATGGACGAACCTTCATCTCAATTTACCCCGTTATTAAAACGAAAGATTTCCTTTTCCTTTTCCTTTTTTTTTTACATAATGATTGATGCCTGTTTAACAAATTGCTCACAGAAGCGCTTAGTACACTACACGTTGTTGTTGAAGCACTTTCATTTGCAAGTCTCGTTAGTGCAGCAACAGAAAGTAAGTTTTTAGCCAATACAATGTTTGTGTCGGTGTTAGGATTACATTTTCTGGTAATGTTATGTGACGTGTTTTGGGGGCAGCACATAGGGAACACCCTAACCAACTGTTTTCTTTTGGTACATGCAGATATGGGATTCTTTGTTAAGAGATTATTAGCCCTACATACTTTGTAATACCATCTCTATTCATTTGTTGTAGATGGTTTACAAACATAAGCAATTCGCAAAAGGCTCACTAAAAAAACCTATTGGGACTTTGTGACGAAAATGTAGAGAAATAAATGCCTGCCTAGTAAAATCGGTTTCTAAATGTCTATCTATCTATCTATCTATCTATCTATCTATCTATCTATCTATCTATCTATCTATCTATCTATCTATCTATCTATCTATCTATCTATCTATCTATCTATCTATCTATCTATCTATCTATCTATCTATCTATCTATCTATCTATCTATCTATCTATCTATCTATCTATCTATCTATCTATCTATCTATCTATCTATCTATCTATCTATCTGTCTGTCTGTCTGTCTGTCTGTCTGTCTGTCTGTCGTTTTCTTACCGGCCATTATGTCTGTCTATCTCAACAACGAGCTGCGTGTCTGCCCTCTTTCACCATGTCTATTCTGGGCTCTATTTCTTTCACATTGTGCTCTCTAAAGACGCCCAGTGATACATCTTATTACTTTTCCGGAAAATAATAAAACAAGACCCGCACTTTAGGCTGCCACCAGTGTTGTAACATCACGTGATATATGACGACAGAATCACCTGGGGTGTCGTCTGCCAAACGTCGGCTGCCGGCCATAATCCGTTCAACAAACAAAATCACCAGTAACAATTTAACTCGTCTGCAACTTTCTTGGTGTTCCCCCCCCCCCAGCATCTAATTATCAACAAATAGCGGCATGTTTTGCCTGGCAACTCATCCTTCTTTTCTTCCCATCAGGTCTGACAAAAAAGTTTATATTGCCAGACCTGGTCAGTGTGACGTCATCTTTCAAGGCAGCGAGGGGTGGGTGAGGGTAGGAATCAGGGAGAGGACAAATGGAGGGATTCAAAGAAACAAGTATAATTGAAAAAAAATGTGTTCAACGAGTGTTAATCTGTGCCTTAATCATTGCGCAGCATATGCGTTTTAATACATATCTTTTAAATGTCATATAATCGAATACGTGTAATCGAATGCCACTTCCAAAGAAGATCTCATGCTTGTATCTCGTGTCTTGCGAGAGTATATGTGTTCCCACCCTCTTTCCATTACCTCACTTACTCCCCCTCACACACACACACACACACCCCTCTCCTTTCCTCTCCACTCTTTCTTTCACCCTCCCCCTCCGAGCCCCCTCCACCCCCCCTCCCCTTCCTTACCCTAAAGCCCATCCATTGCGTGGAGCGAGGAAGTAGTTGTACTGGCTCAGGATCGCCCTCGGATCGATATTGGCCAGGGAGCGGAGTCGGCGTTCAAAGACTACCAGTAGTGTTGGCTAAAATAAAATAAAGAAAAAAAAAAATGTATAACTTGCCTGTTGGCCGGTTTCCTAGACTTTCAAAATGGCTGCCACAGATGCGCTAAAGAGATCGATACATCCAAATCAAGGAGGGCCAAATGTGTGTTTGCGTGTGCGCGCGCGCGTGTCTGTGTGTGCGTGTGTGTGTGAGAGAGAGAGAGAGACAGAGAGAGAGAGAGAGAGCGTGTGGCTATTTTTAATGCCTACCTATATAGCGACAAGTTGAAAATGTCAACATCGGAGGAATTTACACCACCGTCTGGAACATTTATTACTGGGCTGACCAAGGGCCAGGTTTCCCATGGCCAACATGGTCGGGAGGAAGGCTTGGGAGGACATCATTTGTACACGGGGTGGCTGTTATAGGCGGTTGTTATAGGTGGTTGTCAATGGTGGTTGTTATAGGTGGTTGTCATAGGTGGTTGTTATAGGTGGTTGTTATAGCTGGTTGTTATAGGTGGGGGAACATGTAGTCCAAGTGCTCCGTAACCTTTTTCTCAACACGCGGGACAATTTACCTGTTACAGACATGGGGCGGTACGTTTAAGTAAATGCTGAGTACATGTATTGACACATTAACTTCTTAGTTCACTTAAATTTTTTTTTCCTCGAATATCCATTGACAATGATTTGATTTAAAAAACGGATAACAGACTTAGTCAAATATGTTTTTGGACAAATGTAAAAGAAAAAAATAAGGAACAAAAATAGCATTCATTCTTATATAGTCACTCTGATACACACCCTCTGATACACACCTTCTGATACACACCTTCTTATACACACCTTCTGATATACTCACTCTGATACACACCTTTTTGATATGCACATTCTGATACACACCTTCTGGTACTCACCCTCTGATACACACCTTCTGGTACACACCTTCTGGTACTCACCCTCTGATACACACCTTCTGGTACACACCTTCTGATACACACCTTCTGATACATACCTTCTGATACACACCCTCTGATACACACCTTCTGATACACACCTTCTGATACACACCTTCTGATACACACCTTCTGATACACACCTTCTGGTACACACCTTCTGATACACGCCTTCTGATTTACTCCTTCTTATACACACCTTCTGATATACTCACTCTGATACACACCTTTTAATATGCACATTCTGATACACACCTTCTGGTACTCACCCTCTGATACACACCTTCCGATACACACCCTCTGATACACACCTTCTGATAAACACCTTCTGATAAACACCTTCTGATAAACACCTTCTGATACACACCTTCTGATACACACCTTCTGACACACACCTTCTGACACACACCTTCTGATACACACCTTCTGATACACACCTTCTGACACACACCTTCTGACACACACCTTCTGATACATACCTTCTGATACACACTTTCTGATTAACACCTTCTGATACACACCTTCTGATACACACCTTCTGATACATACCTTCTGATAAACACCTTCTGATACACACCCTCTGATACACACCTTCTGATACACACCTTCTGATATACATCTTCTGATACACACCTTCTGATACACACCTTCTGATACACACCTTCTGATGCACACCTTCTGATACATACCTTCTGATACACACTCTCTGACCTCTGAGCTGTACCAACAATTCAAGTAAAACTTTAATTATTATGTTTTGGCTGAGGTACATCTGCCATCCTCTCGATGCTAACTGGCAAATTGGTTGTCGAGCACTAAATAAGGCAACTGTCCAGAGCTCTCACTCCAAAATAGGCCCCTTTGAATATTTATTTCTATACAACCTAATGCATAAATTGGTCCCATCCCTAAAAGCATCTGCCTAGATCTTTCAAATACATAAGGTATACACATTTAAAAACATGCTCACGCAAACATATATAAAAGGAGGAAAACAACATCGTAACATGATCGTGGTTCATTGATTGGCTAATCTGAGTTCATTGATTGGCTAACGTGAGTTCATTGATTGGCTAATCTGACAAAAACGTCTATTTATGATCTATTTTCGTCACTATGTCAAAAGGTGTATAGAATTTTGGTGAAATTGACTGAGATAAAATGATACTTGGGAATAATAGTTCGGCTGTTTTATGAGGAATGGAAGGAGAGGAATAATAGTTCGGCTGTGTTATGAGGTATGGAAGGAGAGGAAGAATAGTTCGGCTGTGTTATGAGAGGTATGGAAGGAGAGGAAGAATAGTTCGGCTGTGTTATGAGGTATAGAAGGAGAGGATGAATAGTTCGGCTATGTTATGAGGTATGGAAGGAGAGGAATAATAGTTCGGCTGTGTTATGAGAGGTGTGGAAGGAGAGGAAGAATAGTTCGGCTGTGTTATGAGAGGTGTGGAAGGAGAGGAAGAATAGTTCGGCTGTGTTAGGAGAGGTGTGGAAGGAGAGGAAGAATAGTTCGGCTGTGCTATGAGAGGTGTGGAATGAGAGGAAGAATAGTTCGGCTGTGTTATGAGAGGTATGGAAGGAGAGGAAGAATAGTTCGGCTGTGTTTTGAGGTATAGAAGGAGAGGATGAATAGTTCGGCTATGTTATGAGAGGTATGGAAGGAGAGGAAGAATAGTTCGGCTGTGTTATGAGGTATGGAAGAAGAGGGACCGTTGTTTTTGAGTTTTATTTTACCGGTTGTTTATATTCAAAGTAAAAACTGACATATATTGTAAGTTATCTCAGTGAATCTGTGCACTTTAATGTTTTTAGAATCACAATATAATACTGGCTATACGAATACATAACTTTCTTGTGACATAAATTTTGCGGGGGGGGGGGGGACCATGCGCCTTCTTTGCACCAGGGCCCAGAACTTCTCACGGCGGCCCTATGTGTGAAACTGTATATGTGTGTGTTTATGATAGGGCTGGAGCATGCCCCCCCCCCCCGGAATCAAGAAGAGAAGATAATGAAAAAGCTAAGCTAGTAAGCATTTTCCAGCCTTTTGGATGGGGCACCATTTGAACACACGGGTATGCTGGGCACCTTATGGGGTGTGTGTCTGTGTGTGTGTGTGTGGGGGGGGGTTAAATGTTATGCCCATTGACCATTTCCTGTTTGTAATTCTCTTTGGGCGCCCATCAGCATGGTGTAAAACCATGAGTGTACCCGTTTTTATGGACAGGCCCCCCCGCCCCCATAGCCAAATGGGCTCCCTCCCTTCACATATACCTATAAATGTGTTAAATGTGCTTCAAATATTTCGAATGATCTGCTTGGGGGGGAGGGGGTCTCTATAAACATAATAATGGCATTGGCCAACGGCTCATCAAGTCCTTAATTTATGAACTCATTAGCTGAATCAAGATTGTCACCGAATAGAGATTAATTTACAGTTTTCGTGCAAAGAACTGAACAAAAAAAAAACCTAAAAAAAAAAACAACCTAGAATCAAAGCCGAGATTTGCCCTTTTTTTTACTCTGATTCTGAGTTCTACCATTTAAGCCCGTCATAGAAAAAAAAAAGGAAAAAAAAAGCACAAAATGAAACCCGCTGAGGAAACATAAATTTATTGAGTTAAAATTTACATTCTATTTTTATTCCGTTTACCTTGCTTCCTTAGTTATTGTTTTTATTGTTGCACTAGAAGATGATGAGAGAGAGGAACGCGGGCACGGGGAATTTCCGTTGCCGTTGACAACGGAACGAGCAGATTGTTTTTATCACACACTGCCAGATGGGAACGTTTCCTATTTAGGTCACTGTAGGCAGAGGCGGATGGTGCGCCAATCCCCCCCCCCCCCAAAGTAATTCGGGTTCCCCACAGAACCCAATTTTAAACCCTATAATGTCTCTCTTTTTCAAATGGGCCCAACATTTACTTTCTGCTTCCGAGTCATTAGCTGGCTTAAGTCTGCCCCCGATTGAAGGGGTTTAATACTGCAAGCTCGTCTGCCCCCCCCCCCTCCTTTTTAAAGTCTATTGCACCCTCCATAACAAGTAGGAAATATGAATAGAATTTTGATTCTAAAGTTAAAATTAACTATTATTTTTTACGACAATCCATTTATAAGTAACACTTTACTCATTAAAAATTTATGAAATAAGACGGCAGGTCAAATATCAACATTACTACACATTAATAAATGACAAAAAAAAAATAACATTATATACATGTAAAGAATTTCAAAAGTGTAGAGGTTTTCACAAATAGTAGTAATATTGTCTTCGAGATCAAGGCTTAAAAAATGTTCAGAAAATAATATTCTGACACATTGCCGTACATTTTAACAAATGTTCATAAAGTAATACTGTGAATGTTCATCTAGTAATACTGTGACACATCTTGTTCAAATATATAGTCGTACATTTTAACAAATGTTCATAAAGTAATTCTGTGAATGTTCATCTAGTAATACTGTGACACATCTTGTTCAAATATATAGTCGTACATTTTAACAAATGTTCATAAAGTAATTCTGTGAATGTTCATCTAGTAATACTGTGACACATCTTGTTCAAATATATAGTCGTACATTTAAAAAAAAAATTGTTCTAGCCCCAAGACAATCAACATACGTTTCATTCTTTGCATCCCCCCCCCCCCAATACATTTACGTTCGCTGATGCGCAGCTGAAATGTCAACAGCCCAACAGCTTTTCAAAATGAAAATGAGCTAAATCATGACAAAGTAAATCTCATTACCTGAGAACATTCTAATTCTAATGGAAGAACTATCGCTCCAAGTTTGGAGACTACCGGTTAAACGATACCGGATTAATATAGGACACAATGGTTCCAGCCACATCGATGAAACATAGTTGCACACACACACACACACACACACACACACACACATACACACACACTCTCACTCACACACACGCACAAACACACACACACATACACACACACGCACACACACACACGCACGGACATATGCACACACATACACACACACACACATATACACACACTCTCACTCACACACACACACGCACAAACACACACACGCACACACACACGCGCACACATATACACACACATACACACACACATACACACACTCTCACTCACACACACACACTCACAAACACACACATATACACACACATACACACACACGCGCACACACACAAGCACACGCACATACACACGCACACACACACGCACACACACACACACACATACCATATTCTCCCGGGCCGGATTAAGACACTGTTAGGTTAGGTTGAGCTCTCTAAGTCTTTCTTTCATTAGTTAATGAGCGTTTGAAATGTATCGCACATGTCTTCCTAAAGTATCAATACAACAAACTTTTACAAAAAAAATGTTATGAAGTGATGGAGGTTAAAATTGGCACACGTAGACTTTAGATGAAATTATATCTTACTGATGGTATGGAAGAAATTAGATTTTACTGATGGTGTGGAAGAAATTAGATCTTACTGATGGTATGGAAGAAATTAGATCTTACTGATGGCATAGAATAAATTATATCTTATTGATGGTATGGAAGAAATTAGATCTTACTGATGTTATGGAAGAAATTAGATCTTACTGATGGTAATATAGTGATGAGATATATTTTGTTGATCGTAACTTAGAGAGAAATTGGATACTATTGATGGTAACGTAACATAAGGGAAAAGATTATTTTGTTTGTAGTACTTTCGGGAGAAATTATATCTTACTGATTGTAACCTTACCTTCAGACAAGATTTGAAAATACCACCCCCCCCCACCCACACCATCCCATCCGGTCATACACCATTCTCTTAAAGACCAGCCACCTGTTGAAGAAATACAGATTTCAAACCTGCCAGACACCCACCTGGCCATCAGGCAAACACAGGTCTACTGGCCAGTGACACGATTTAAAATGTACAAAAATTCAAGCAACAGTTACCGCCAAAATGACGTCTGGTTGCTTGTTTAGAAGTCCATTTCAGTTGTTTTTTTTTAAAAAGTAATTCGGTTACAGCGTGCGGGAATTGAGAAGGGGGTTGGGCGGGAGTGGGGGGGGGATTGGGATGAGTGCCCACAAGAGGCCCGTAAATAATTGATTCCACCTGTCAGTAAATGTTGTGAATTAAGTAAATTGGTTGTTTCCCCTTAGATTGTAATTTGTCTATGATTTCCCTCGTACATCAACTGGTTAAACACACGCTGACACACACACAGATTAAACCCACAGACACACACAAACACGCATGCACTCACGCACGCACGTACACACATAGACATTCACATATATATATCTATCTATCTATGTATCTATCTATGTATGTATCTATCTATCTATCTATCTATCTATCTATCTATCTATCTATCTATCTATCTATCTATCTATCTATCTATCTATCTATCTATCTATCTATCTATCTATCTATCTATCTATCTATCTATCTATCTATCTATCTATCTATATCTATCTAATTTCTCTTATTTTTCCCACCCACAGATGCAAAGGTAAACTTGCGGCCTTCTTAAAAACAAACATCGTCCAGTACTCGGTCATCACATTGGTCATTGCCGATTGCGTCATCATCGTCCTTGAGCTGCTCATCGACATGAAGATCATCGTATGTAAGGCTTCATTGTCATCTAGTATATAGATATTTGTCATCTAGTTTATAGACATTTTTCATCTATCATATAGACATTCGTCATCTAGTATATAGACAATTGTCATTTATCATATAGCCATTTGTTATCTAGTATATATAGACATTGGTCATCTAGCATATAAACGTTTGTCATCTAGCACACAGACATCAATTTCATCCTGTACTCACTCACCACGTTAGGAGTCGTGCACACAACAATGTCAACAATTGTACATAGACTGTCATAGCATTATGGGCGAAACTGTCATCTAGCGCTTGTAGCTATGATCTTACACAAATGACACTGATATCTGGCACACAGAAACTTTCCTAAAGAAATCATTCCTCCCATCCTCTCATCAGTCATGCTATATCTGCTTGCATCATGCAAAAGTATTTTAATTATCACCTCACTCACACCCCATACTTTAGTATTATCACTTGAGTCAAGTACAAGTGAACTCAACCACACACATATCATTATCACTTGAGTCAAGTACAGGTGAACTCAACCACACACATATCATTATCACTTGAGTCAAGTACAGGTGAACTCAACCACACACATATCATTATCACCTGAGTCAAGTACAGGTGAACTCAACCACACACATATCATTATCACTTGAGTCAAGTACAGGTGAACTCAACCACACACATATCATTATCACTTGAGTCAAGTACAGGTGAACTCAACCACACACATATCATTATCACTTGAGTCAAGTACAGGTGAACTCAACCACACACATATCATTATCACTTGAGTCAAGTACAGGTGAACTCAACCACACACATATCATTATCACTTGAGTCAAGTACAGGTGAACTCGACCACACACATATCATTATCACTTGAGTCAAGTACAGGTGAACTCAACCACACACATATCATTATCACTTGAGTCAAGTACAAGTGAACTCAACCACACACATATCATTATCACTTGAGTCAAGTACAAGTGAACTCAACCACACACATATCATTATCACTTACTCAATATTTAAAACCAAAATGAACACATTAATCGATATTTGTCTACCAACTTTTTCATACATAAACAAATATTTTTTTTCGACCCATTATTTGTTTTGTACATAAATGAGCAGCGCTAGATCATTTGCTTTTCGAGTGCCCCGGACTGGCGGGCGGACCACAGGGTGGACCAGTCCGGAAGCTTGCTGGCCATCGGGCTCTATGGCAGTCTCCAGATGTTGAGAGACACAGCAGGTCTGATCTCACGGGCTCTAAGAGACTAAGTCTCAGCCCGCAGTTTTCACTGAGAGAGTTCAGAGAGAGAGAGAGAGAGAGAGAGAGAGAGAGAGAGAGAGAGAGCTAGCTATACATAACTCATTTATATCATTAGTTCATTTCAGCAACCATCTTTTAAAATAAATGTAATCACTCTTTATTCGTAATACTTATGTAATAGTATATTAATATTATGTGGGATGATTCAACCCACCTTCAGATTTTATATGATATTTCTAGTTTTTATATGTCCACATTGGCTAGATTTTTATTAGCATTATGCAGTATTATAATATTCTGTTCTCTGAGATGGGAACATTCACTTTGACTTTTGAACTTTTTGAGTATTTCATATTAATTAATGAATGGTTTCCAAACTTTTAAAGGCATGGGGCATCTTGGGGCATCTTGGGGCCGATTTTAAGAATCAATTTCTATGTAACGGAACTTCTTTGACATTGATTTTTGATGCCTCTATGACCTGAAAATATGCTGGGGTTACTGGGTAAAAGCACTATCGGGACGGTTTTTATGGGGCCCTTCTCTCATCCCCCACCGATAGTGCAATGGTCTAAGAGGCACTACGGGGACTGAAATACCACTGGTCCTCACCGGAGATCGAACCAGGGACGCTCAGGGGGGGGGGGACAGACAAACGTTTTACAGCTGGGTAAAACGTAGAAAGTATCGATTGAAATGTGTAAAGTTGAGATGAATTGTGAAATATGTTAATGTGTAATAACACTGTGTGTACTGTGTAGTCTTATGAAATACAAAATGCATGATGGGTTTACAAATGTGGAGCTTTCAGTTGAAATTCATACTACTGAACTAAATATTCAGCATCATTATGATATAATTATAAAGATAATGTTCCTTCCAATGAAACTTTTTTTTTAAAATCCCCACAATAACAATGCACCGACAAACTGTCAGCTCAGCTGAAATACTCACCTTCGTTTGTTTACCTGCCTTGGTGTGACCTTACACAGAACATTTTCAGCTAATTGGCACAGTTATTTGTTGAACATGCAGCTGTAGGCTACTTCTTTAACAACTCATTAATTGATGCTGTTTTTAAATTGATGTATATAATTTGAAATCCACTCTGTCGTTAAATACGATAGCCGTCTATAGTCTACCTACATAAGGGGCGGTAACTGTTTATTGCAATGTAACTTGACGGATCTCAAGTTTTTGAACCCGCTGAGACTATACCTGGGTTTTTTTTTATATAACGACTCCATTAATCTACATTTTACAAGCAGAGACAAGTGAAGCCCCCCCCCACCCCATCCCTCTGACTTGCTGCTTCTACCAGTACAAATTACTGTCAAATTGGATGTTATCAGGATCAGTGCAGGTAAATTTGCCAAGGACTTCATGACATCCAGCCCCGTAGCGTGAAAATTTTACAGCAGGGGACCAGGCCAATAGCAGGGGGGGGGTGGGCAGGCCAATAGAAGGAGGGGACAGACAAAATTTTACTAAGTAGAGCAAAAAAAAGCAGAGTGGGGTCAGACAAAACGCAGGGGGGGCTCCGGCCCTCAGGCCCTCCACACGCTACGGGCCTGATGACATCTCAGAATGTCTCTGCTTAGGGATGCCGAATGAAAACAACCATAGCACGGCCCTGTTTAAAAAAAAGCTTTTGGACACTTCTAGAAAAGGCCGCTCTAGACCCTGGTGCTTTTTGGTGCTGAGGTTAAAGAACCAATGCACACTGTAGAGTAAATGCTACACGTTTAGATAGGGCACCCCCTTAAAGAAAGTCTGGGGATCCCCGGCAAAAACAATGTACGTGTGGGCCCATTTATAACATTAATTGATTTGGTATTTAATTTATAAATAACATTAGGCTATGATTAAGTAGTAAATGGGGGGGGGGGGGGGCGGCTTCGTGCGTGATGGGCCAAGTGGGCCCCTGAGAAATGTACAGGCTGCACCCCCATCTCATCCCGCCTTAAGGTTGCATTTAGGTAAAATGAACTGAAGATAAACGAAAATAAAAAAACAGGAATGAATTATGTACAAACGAATAAAACTAAAACAAATATCGTCACATTAATAGTTGTGAAATTTCTCTTGACATTGTCAGATTACTTATTTTAATGACATTGTCAGATTACTTATTTTAATGACATTGTCAGATTACTTATTTTAATGACATTGCCAGATTACTTATTTTAATTAACTGAAATTCAAATTCTTTCATTTTTTTAATGTTATGTTGTTTTCATATCTGTTTTTGTTTCTAATGTTTTTATTGAACACTTTGTGGATTGTATTTCAAAGTCTATTTAAATATCCCATGCTGCTTGCTGTTATGATAAAGTTGCATTCACATGTGCAGTTTACGCTGTATCCACGGGTGTTGTATTCACTTGTGAATTGCTGTTTGCTGTATCCACGGGCGTTGTATTCACTTGTGAATTGCTGTTTGCTGTATCCACGTGCGTTGTATTAACGTTTGAATCTATGCAGAGATCATTTAGACTGTTTATTGTTTATACAAGTACTGTTTGTTGATGTATCCACTCTCAACCTTATCCTGAATGGATGGTAACTGCTTCTTAGTCTATGTGCACTGGGGGTCGTTATAGCAAGCCCGCGGCGTGAGAGGTGGTGGTGATTGTGACAGGTGGAAATATTTTTTTAAGAGGCTCCACCCCTCAAACATTTTGTAAGAGAGTCCCCCCCCAGTCTTTCACCTTGCCCTTCACCTGTCTTCATGCGTAGTTTTGTTTGTTGTATTTACATGTAGAGCTAGGTCTTACGTCTAACCCCCCCTCCCCCCCCAGACCAAAATGAGTCCGCCCGTGTGATCAGTGTGTATTATATATGTACAACTCTAGCCAGATGTCTACATTAACCCCATTGACTTATCACCAGATGTCCACATTAACCCCATTGACTTCTCACCAGATGTCCACATTAACCCCATCGACTTATCACCAGATGTCCGCATTAACCCCATTGACTTATCACCAGATGTCTACATTAACCCCATCAACTTATCACCAGATGTCCACATTAACCCCATTGACTTCTCACCAGATGTCCACATTAACCCCATTGACTTATCACCAGATGTCCACATTAACCCCATCAACTTATCACCAGATGTCTACATTAACCCCATTGACTTATCACCAGATGTCTACATTAACCCCACAACCTATCACCAGATGTCTACATTAACCCCATCAACTTATCACCAGATGTCTACATTAACCCCACAACCTATCACCAGATGTCCACATTAACCCCATCAACTTATCACCAGATGTCCACATTAACCCCACAACCTATCACCAGATGTTCACATTAACCCCATCAACTTATCACCAGATGTCCACATTAACCCCACAACCTATCACCAGATGTCCACATTAACCCCATCAACTTATCACCAGATGTCCACATTAACCCCACAACCTATCACCAGATGTCCACATTAACCCCATCAACTTATCACCAGATGTCTACATTAACCCCATCAACTTATCACCAGATGTCTACATTAACCCCATCAACTTATCACCAGATGTCCACATTAACCCCATCAACTTATCACCAGATGTCCACATTAACCCATTGACTTATCACCAGATGTCCACATTAACGCCACAACCTATCGCCAGATGTCCACATTAACCCCATTGACTTATCACCAGATGTCCACATTAACCCCACAACCTATCACCAGATGTCCACATTAACCCCATCAACTTATCACCAGATGTCCACATTAACCCCATTGACTTATCACCAGATGTCTACATTAACCCCATCAACTTATCACCAGATGTCTACATTAACCCCATTGACTTATCACCAGATGTCTACATTAACCCCATCAACTTATCACCAGATGTCCACATTAACCCCATTGACTTATCACCAGATGTCCACATTAACCCCACAACCTATCACCAGATGTCCACATTAACCCCATTGACTTATCACCAGATGTCCACATTAACCCCATTGACTTATCACCAGATGTCTACATTAATCCCATCAACTTATCACCACATGTCCACATTAACCCCATTGACTTATCACCAGATGTCTACATTAACCCCATCAACTTATCACCAGATGTCCACATTAACCCCATTGACTTATCACCAGATGTCCACATTAACCCCACAGCTTATCACCAGATGTCTACACTAGTCATATCAACTTATCACAAAATGTCTACACTAGCTCACCAGATGTCTACACTAGTCATATCAACTTATCACAAAATGTCTACACTAGCTCACCAGATGTCTACATTAGTCATATCTACTAATCACAAAATGTCTACACTAGCTCACCAGATATCTGCACTAATCCTATCCACTATTCACCACATGTCTGCACTAATCCTATCCACTATTCACCACATGTCTGCACTAATCCTATCCACTATTCACCACATGCCTGCACTAATCCTATCCACTATTCACCACATGTCTGCACTAATCCTATCCACTATTCACCACATGCCTGCACTAATCCTATCCACTATTCACCACATGTCTGCACTAATCCTATCCACTATTCACCACATGTCTGCACTAATCCTATCCACTATTCACCACATGTCTGCACTAATCCTATCCACTATTCACCACATGTCTGCACTAATCCTATCCACTATTCACCACATGTCTGCACTAATCCTATCCACTATTCACCACATGTCTGCACTAATCCTATCCACTATTCACCACATGTCTGCACTAATCCTATCCACTATTCACCACATGTCTGCACTAATCCTATCCACTATTCACCACATGTCTGCACTAATCCTATCCACTATTCACCACATGTCTGCACTAATCCTATCCACTATAACCACATGTCTGCACTAATCCTATCAAGTAATCACTCTACCTTTGAAGATTCCTCCCACTCCACCTCCTCTTGTTACCTCCTAGCTCGACGTAAATTTCTTTTTTAATGATATCCACCTCAACGCCCTGATGGGTTTAAAACATTTTTTTTTAATTTTAGTTCCAGAGAATCCCCCGGGCCATCACAACTCTTCCTTATCTCACGAGGACCAACACAATGTCACGCATGACGTGGTTCACGCCGCCCATCATGGAGCTCACGATGTCACGCATGATGTCACACACAGTCAATGGAACGCTACACTAGACGGATACAACAAGTTAGTTGGCAGGAAAAAAATATATTTTCTTTGAAATTTTTTCTTTTTGAGTGCATGGGATACACCAGCTCTGTTCTGTACAACGCGGAGCTCTGTCATTTGTTTCATCTGGATGAATAATATGACATCTCTGCTCCGAGCTCCAGAATGTAATAATTACAAATATCAATCACCCCTTTCATCATTCTATTTTAGTCTTTTTTTCTAAGAGGATGAACTGCGTTATCTGTGGAGACAGGGGTCAGGATGGTCGAGCGGTAAAGCGCTCGACTGTCGACCTGAAGGTACTTGGTTCGATCTCCGGTAGTACCAAGGAAACCTTTCAGGTCTTGGCTCAATTTCCCGATATATCTATGGTGGGGTTGAAAGATGGGCAGTGGCACTGCAATAACCGTCCAATCAGTGGTTTATAGGATCTAAGAGATTTCATCTCATCCTTACGGGAACTTCACACATCTGTGGGGACGGATGGTCGTATGGTAAAGCTCTCGAGAGTTCCAGGTTGAATCTTCGTTGAGATCCAAAGGGTATTTTCCAGGTCATGGTTAAAGTTTCCTCCATGTCTCCCTTGTTTTCTCCATGGTCACGTATCGGCTAAAAAAAATAAAAATAAAATAAAGCGTTAAAGCTAGTGCACCCACCACAATGTGCACAGTGACATCACACATTTCACCAATCCGCGATTACAGATGGCATCATACTGAAAGCACCCTGTGGCGTCAACTGAGTTGTTATATGAGGTGATATGTAGTTTCTGCTATCGCTTGCCACGGTTCCGTTCTCCAACTCAGTGCTTCTCAAAGTGGTGGGCGCGGCCACCTAGGGGGGGCCGTGGACTGTCCGGAGGGGGGGGCGTGGAATTTTGAAAAATGTGACACATAAAATTATAATTAACCTAATGTATTGCAAGTAAATAGTATTAATATATGTTTAAAATAAAATCTAGTTTATCTTATTTTATATGATGCATCCTTTTACTCTTTCATTAACATTAGAAAAAGCATGTATTGACCAGTATTGACAAGTATTGACCAGTATTGACCAATATTGACAAGTACTGACCAGTAAAAGTTTGCATATAGAAGTTTAAAATTATAAATTTAAGCAATCTAAACCAAAAAAAAAAAATAAATAGGGGGGCAGCGACATATTGATTGGCTTTCCAAGGGGGCCGTGACTTCAAAAAGTTTGAGAAGCACTGCTCCGACTCACCACAAAAAAAATATAATAATTTTGCATCGCGAGGTTTGAAGCCTGTGTATTCCATGAGATAGATACAGGTGCAGCAAAGGGAGCAGGAGGGAGCATGTCTTCTATCCTGTATTGAGCTCCTGTGTAATGAGCCCCTGATCTATTAGGCTGAAAAAAATAAAATGAGATTTTTGGCTTGTTTTCCTCCTTTTATCGATGGTATAAAGAATGGGCCATTGACCCTTGCAAGCTGTGCGTGAGAGATCTCGCAGCGGGCATTACAACACAAATGTTTCTCGTAGAGCCGTAGCGAGTTTTTGTGGCGCCCTATGCGAATTATCCTTTTTTGGCGCCCTCCTCGCAATCTGAAGAGTGAAAAAAAAAACATTGAACAGCGTTCTATTGGTGCCCCTTACTACACTACTGGGCATATATACCGTTATGTTGCGCACATAAAGTTGAATTATCTTACCAAGTTGCTCATTTCTTTAGCCGCTCACATCCTTGAGAAACGCAACGTTTTCAAAATCGATGGTATTCTGGGGGGAAGGGGGGGATTTAAGGCTAGGGTCATCTTATGCTTGTCCTTGACCTTTGGCATTTTTTTGCATCAAAAGGTCTTTAGAAGGCTCCACGCTGTAGAAAAATTACGGTAAAATTCTAATTTTTCAATGACATTTTAAGACTGTCATCGGCCCTTATAGGGTCATGTAGCCTAGACACGGTGCCCTACTGTACCTACAGGAGATGACGGTCCTGTTTCTGGCTCTGTCCATATAGAATCATGTATCAATTAATTGACGTCTGTAGTTACCGTTTGACTCTAACCTCCGTCTGTTCCCTGAGCCAAGGATTAAACAGCGGAAGAGCGACATGGACCTATTAGGTCACGTGCCGATGACAAGGAACTCTGGGGGGAATCAATACCCAACATAAATGTGGGCGGCTGCTGACGATCGTCACGTGAAGAGGGCGGGGTCACGTGGACAGTTGAACCTAATTATACGATGGCTTACTGCAAAAAGGAAAAAAAATACTGCCCAGAAGAAGAAGAGTGTTAGTAATTATTTATATTCTGAGTCTACCAATGAGATTAGGTATGGAGATTGTGATAGAAGTAAAACATGATATGGAGATTGTGATGGAAGTAAAACATGATATGGAGATTGTGATGGAAGTAAAACATGATATGGAGATTGTGATGGAAGTAAAACATGATATGGAGATTGTGATGGAAGTAAAACATGATATGGAGATTGTGATGGAAGTAAAACATGATATGGAGATTGTGATAGAAGTAAAACATGATATGGAGATTGTGATAGAAGTAAAACAGGATCGAAAAAATAAAAACCCACACGCACCAGAAAAAAATGGTTATTAATGAAATAATGAGGCCCGTGCTAGATATAAAATGCCAATAATGTAAACACATAAATGTTGGCTGTCAGAAAGAATATTACCAAAGGGCCACATAAATAAATAATAAATTGATTCAAGTTTACCCATGGAAAGGAGATCCGTATGTAAACAAAGATATGCAAGCGCTCTTCCCCCTGTGTGATCTCTGTTGAAATGAGATATTGATCATCAGAGGCTTCTTTAATGAACCCGCACTACACGGCCGGGAGAATTCCTTTGTAATCCAATTTTCTGGATCCTCACCATACATCTTAGGCTGCAATGGCTACGGCAGCATCTTTTGAGGTCATAGTTCACTCAGGACGAGAACTCAAACTGGTGATTTATCCCATAACCCTATGACGACAAATGTGAGTAAAAATTAAAGAATTGAATCGGTTATAATAGCTCCACTTGCTCGGAAGTGGGAATCAAATCTTTGCCGAACTAACTCCAAGTCACATGAGGAATGATATGTGATCTCTAGATGTAAAAAAGTTATATTATTTACAACTGAGGAAGATTGTGATTACTTTTTTTTTATTTACTGTGTAATTGCTTTAGATTGTCTCCATGGAAACGTCATTTTAGTCTTCAACGTCAGCTTAGATTCCATGGAAAAATACTGTTATTATTTGTAAAAACACCAATGTTTCAATTCAGAAAGAACTTAATATGGAAAGTATGGGGTACTGAATTGCACCCAGTGTGGAAATGCCGGTGCATTAAATTGTACCCAGTGTGGAAAGGCCGGTACACTGAACTATCCCAGTATGGAAAGGCCGGCGCACTGAACTGTACCCAGTGTAGAAATGCCGGTGCATTAAACTGTACCCAGTGTGGAAAGGCCGGTGTACTGAACTGTCCCAGTGTGGAAAGGCCAGTGTACTGAACTGTACCCAGTGTGGAAAGGCCGATATACTGTACTGTCCCTGTGTAGAAAGGCCGGTGCACTGAACTGCACCCAGTGTGGAAAGGCCGGTGCACTGAGCTGTCCTCATGTGTGATGATACGTTAAAAGATAGATTTGTATATGTTCCACACTAATGGAACACTCGCAGGTGTGTGTGGGGGGGGGGAGGTGGTAACGACGTCATTTAACTGGGCGTGGCATGTCTGTTATGTCGTCATAAAATAGTATCACTGTCTTGTTGTACTGATGAAGGCAGGCATTCCATATTTAGACTGACATTTATTAATATTCGGTTGCTGTTGTTTTTTTTATGTGTGTGTATTATTTATCACCGAATGTCTGGTCAATTCTGTGCTTTAATGGCCAGCGACTCTTTTCCATTCCATGTAATGTTTGTGGTGGGTGTGATCACAGCACCGGCAACAGCACTCATGGAGCACAGCACCACCACCACCACACCAACAAGGAGAAGGCAGAGCACGTGCTGCACGCCCTCAGTTTAGCCATTTTGTCCATCTTTATGGTGGAGGTAAGTTTAGACATTTTGTCCATCTTTATGGTGGAGGTAAGTTTAGACATTTTGTCCATCTTTATGGTGGAGGTAAGTTTAGACATTTTGTCCATATTTATGGTGGAGGTAAGTTTAGACATTTTGTCCATCGTTATGGTGGAGGTTAGTTTAGACACTTTGTCTATCTTTATGGTGGAGGTAAGTTTAGACATTTTATCCATCTTTATGGAGGAGGTAAGTTTAGACATTTTGTCCATCTTTATGGTGGAGGTAAGTTTAGACGTTTTGTACTTCTTTATGGGGGAGGTAAGTTTAGACATTTTGTACTTCTTTATGGTGGAGGTAAGTTTAGCCATTTTGTCCATCTTTATGGTAGAGGTAGGTTAAGCCATATTATTTTTCTTTATTGTCTTGCTAAGACTAGACATATTGTCAGTCTTCATGACGTATAAACATCTGCACAAAGTGTCCACCGTAAGATATAGTTAATTTTAGCTGTATTGTCCATCTTTAAGGTGGAGGTAAGTTCACACATAATTTCCATCTTTATGGTCAAGGTAATTGCCCATCTTAGTGGTAACAGTTAGTCTAGACATATTGACATGTTTATGGTCAATGAAAGTTTACAATGACTCAACCTTTTCCATCTTTAAATTGTAGGTCATTCCATGTTTGCGTTGTGTTTTTGTATGATAGGGAATGCTGGACACAACGTGATGACCTTTGTGTAGATGTTAGCTCCGACAACAGTTTATTGAATGGACCATAGGCATAGCTTAAACACTTAGGGGGGGCATCCAAGAGAGATGTTGTTTTTGGTCTCTATAAATACCCTGTCACAGGGTGACAGCGCACCACACGTGATGCATCGTGGATTTAAAGTTTTAAACGTCAAGACGCACGAACGGTTGTTGTTTTAGAAATGGAATAGACTGTTTTGAATCGATGGTTTTGATAACCATTATTATTGTTGTTGGAGTTATTTTATATTTATATTGTGATGTACCCTCTATTCATTGAATTAAAATGCCTATTTATTAAAAACTTAACAAAACTCAACACATAATTTTTTTTTTAAATAAGTAGAAATAATATAATTTTATTTTAAAACAATGTGTAGTAATATTTTTGTTTGCTTGTGATATTACCAACTTTATTTATTTTATAACCACAAATTATATTTAAAAAAAAAATCAATATTCTTTAATAGTATTTTAAACTGATTCTGACCCGTTGTTAGATGCAATACAATCTTTACTTATATTTTAGCTCTTTTTTTTTTTTAACTCACAGACAAAAATTACATTCCAAAATGATGTAGTGAAATAGAATTCACAAGCACATACCCCACCTCCCCCCCCCAATCCTTGAAGTATTCATTATCAATGAAGCGTGTTTATGTTACACGTAAGTCACTGTGTAGTGTGCTCCCTTGTGTTCCATTTACTGATTCTTTACCTATCTCTCAGGTTTCACTGAAAATCTTCGTAGAAAGAACACATCTTTTAAAGCAACCTGCAGAGGTAAGTAGTACATTAGGATTAAGTCTGTGCCGCTTCCCTCTTTACACGACTATACCATTAGGATGTGTTTATTTATTTTTTTTTTAAAATGTTTATCAGCTTACCCTTTATGTAATGTAACTATTAAAAACAAACAGTTGCCCGTATGTCAATATAACTACAGACTTTGTTGAACAAAATCAAATGGCAAATAAAAATATGCTGAAGAAAATCAAATAATTTGGTGTATGGTATCAGACAGTCAGTATTTCCAATTAGGCTCTTGTTAGGATGAAACAAATTCTTTTGAAACTATAGAGACTCTGCAACCTGTATATTGGGACAGCTATTGTTGTGCTATAGCCAAATCTAGAGGCACCGCATTCAGAAAGAAAAAAAAAACGAAACAAATCTCTAGGGCAGCCTGTAAAGCCCTTTAGGGTCAGATGACGTTGTGTCCACTTGTTTCTTCAGCCGTGGCTAATAGATGTGTGTGGCTAATAAATTGTCAAGTCGCCTCAACTTTTTCTAACTATTGTGTGATACACCGGTACGCTGATACACCGGGTACCGAACTCAAAAGATCTTCCATTTTCCAGTCTAGCGCTCAGCCACTTTGACATTCAATCTCTAAGGGTACGTAGGAGGTGTCAATGATGACTTTGTTGCTGGGGTTCAAAACCGTAACATCTACCATACTGACCCTGCCAACACCAACAAAAAAAAAAAACGTCAGAAAGTCACCTAAAAGATTCAGTTTCAGCACCCGCTGAGATGTTTATCTCCGAGATCCTATAAATTACTAATGGTACGATTTCATGGTGCCCTTCTTTTATCCCTATCAGAGCCGATAGAGCTATGGTGATGGAAGATAAAAATAGATGACTGCACACACCAGAGTAGAACCCATAACCCAATGAGTACAGTAAACACAAAAATACAGCAGGACAAGGTTTACTCCATTTGTGTGTAATGTCGCCGCCTCCCGTGTTACCGACTCGAGAGTTATAGGGCGTCATAAAACAACAATCATCATCATATATATAATAATATTCATTTCCAGTGTGCGTTAAATCGAAAGTAAAGAATTAATACAACAGTATTCCAGTTTAAAATACAACCATGAAAAAAATCGGATCTGCCCGAAACCAAAAATAACCTAGCCTACCGCCGATCAAGCCTAAGGGGATATAACTCTATGCAAAGGTTTTGCAAGGGTACAGCTAGTCTATACAAATAATAGCCATAGGTTCTCCACCACTGCCTTGAGATACACTCATGCGGCACACGTCTACGTTAAATATGATGCATTACTCCAGGATGTCATTTTTTTAAAAAGAAAGATACAGATTCATTTCAAATACTTCGATGCAGTACTGCCTTACTTCAGTTCTGTGTTCAATTTCAGCTGACACTCCACTGTCCAACCAGACATTTACCTACTCCTCATTCCCCCCCCCCTCACATTCCCCTCACCAGACTAAGCGCTTATTTCCCTTGTCAAATAGTTGTCGCGATTGTCTTCCCTTGAGTTCGCGTGCGGGAGGGAATCGGACCAATATGTCGGGCATGCTTTGCCTTCCCATTGCCTAATTTAAACCTCCAGTACAAAGGTAAAAAGACTCGGCCGCATTTAGCCGTAAAAAAACAAAGCTTCTTGGAAAGCCTAACCGTTAGAGCCATCACGATACACACTATCCTGATGCAGACCGAGCATCGATCCCCTCGGCTCTATTTGACTCAATCGATACCGTAAAAAAACAAACATATAAAGAAAAAATAAATTCCGATAAGGAATGTAGGTCATTCAAGGAAACTTAATTCTCACAGGGCTTACCAAGGACGCTGTGGAGTATCGGTACTTTATTACAAAAATATGATTTGAAAAAGCATGGGGATATTACATTCCCAATAAAAACTTGACACATGTATTTATTTACTAGCTGTACCCTGCAAAACCTTTGCATAGAGTTATATCCCCTTAGGATTGATCGGTAGGCTATGTTATTTTTTGGTTTCGGGCAGATCCGATTTTTTCATGATTGAATTTTAAACTGGAATACTGTTGTATTAATTATTTACTTTAACGCAGAACCCAAATCGCTATTATTTTATTAGATTTATTTCGATAAAATGAGCAAATAAAGTTTAAAATATTAGTACATATTGTTAGTACAGTACACATAGTTTAGAAAGGTCGATAGGTGATGTAAAATAAAAATTTAAAATACTCCTCCTCAAAAATCATTGTGAGATTTAAAAAAAAAATGGCCTAAAGCTAAACTCCGAATAAGTGAATAAAATTCAGTGGTTCTCATACTTATTCACTTCTTTCTCAATACTCAGTGGGAAATGTGGATTTCTGTGGGGAAATGTGGATTTCTGTGGGGAATGTGGAATTCTGTGGGAAATGTGGATTTCTGTGAGAAATGTGGATTTCTGTGGGGAATGTGGATTTCTGTGAGAAATGTGGATTTGTGTGGGGAATGTGGATTTCTGTGAGAAATGTGGATTTCTGTGGGGAATGTGGATTTCTTGTTTGACATGGAGGTTCGTGTCAGTATTTATTTCAGTCGCAGCTGTTGATTTGTTCCTTGAGGTGGAGGTCTTTTGAGGAGGTCACTAGAGTACTCAGTCCATCTTTTGATTTGGTCAGTTTCTTTTGTGAGAGGGAGCCGATAGCTGTCTTTAATTAGTTTGATATGATAAGGTAAAAGGGAAAGGGATGGAGGTGGTGGGAGAGGTTCACAAGAACCGCGAGAAGTGGAGAGCTATTGCAAAAAAAAAAGGCCCTTAATTCCGTAAGGAGAACAGGGAATAAAGTTAAGTCTCGACATTTTGATGTCGTTAACACTCAACATCGACAATTTGATGTCGTTAACCCCCAAGATCGATATTTAGATGTTGTTAACACCCAACATCGACCTCTTGATGTTGTTAACACCCAACATCGACATTTTGATGTCGTTAACACCCAATATTGACATCTTGATGCCGTTAACACCCAACAATTGACATTTTGGTGTCGTTAACTCTCAACAATTGACATTTTAAAGTCATTAACACTCAACAATTGACATTTTGATGTCATTAACACTCAACAAATGACATTTTGATGTCATTAACACTCAACAATTGACATTTTGATGTCATTAACACTCAACAATTGACATTTTGATGTCATTAACACTCAACAATTGACATTTTGATGTCATTAACACTCAACAATTGACGTTATTATTTCCGCGTAACATTCAACTTTGACTTCCTCCTCCCCCACCCCCCCAGCGGGCTGGCTAAATGTTTTCAAATCAAGAGCCCAATAGAAACAACAACGGGATCCTGGCTGGCACACAAATAAATGCTGGCCAGTCTTTTTGTTTTTATTTTAATTTTTTAATTCTTGTATATTTTGTGTTTAATATTTTGGTGTTCCGTAAAACCACCTGAAAGTGTTCCTTGGCACACTCGGACTGAGCAAGCGCTGATATATAATTTGATGGTCGGAGACATGGGGGTGGGATGGGGGGTCAAGGAGATCAATATTCTTGTCTTGAGTGGAACGCCCACCGCATTCTGTTCATTGTTTTAATGACAATACCCCCCTTCCCCGACCCCCACACACCTTACACAGCATTCTTACCCCACAACCCCCTCACCCTAAACACGAGCAACATCCCCCTCCCCTCTCCCACCAACAACCTTCTGGTTAGATTTTATTATGTCAAACGTTTTAAAGACAAGATCGATATGGCACGTCACAACGTCTGGAGGGGGAGTGGGAGGGTACTGGAGGGGGAAAGGGGGGGGTGGTTGGGAAGAGGAGAAGGAAAAAAAAACATTGAAGAAAGACCGTCGGCCCCCGAGTCCTCGCCCCTTACACGTGACTTTAACACTGACCCCGCCCCACCCCACCCCAGTACACACCTACTGGGCAAGCAAACATTTCTCTTGTAACGTAAACATACATTGTTTATTTTGCTTGCTACACTTTATTTTTTTTTTCCTTCACTTCATTTACTGATTCTTTAGCTCATCTCTCTCTCTCTCTCTCTCTCTGTCTCTCTCTGTCTCTCTCTTTCTCTCTCTCCTCTCTCATCTCTCTCTCTCTCTCTCACACACACACACAAATAAACACTGGGATAATTAACAAACAAAATAAGAAGTCTGAGTGTGACAGATGACCACCTGAATAGATGACCGACTACTGGCTGTTCACTGTTTCATGTCCGATTTCATGTTCAGTTTTAACAGAAGATATACGACTTAACCAGGTCTTGTAACTGAGGTAATCAGATTTATCTTTGACTGAGGTCATCTCTATCTATGGCTGAGGTAAACTCTATCGGTGGCTGAGGTCATCAAATCTATCTATGAATTTATCATGATGCATTGTACTTATTCTATTTGACTTTTTGAACCCCGATCAATACGTTTCCCAATTGAACCCTTCAAGGCGTCAACTCGTGAACCCTTCTATATTTAAGATAGACGGTAAACTCTCCTCCAAGACATACCTGATACAACCTTTACGTATGTTACACAATTACATTGTAGTTTGTTATGACTACGAAGTTTGCATTAACAAAACAGACTTTATATGGAAAATGTCCCATTAACAATTTTTATTATTATTTCTGAATTGTGAAATACTGCCAGCTGTATCGAGTGCCAACCATTAGCTGGTTATTGTGGTAGTGTAGGACATTGTCAATAGTGAGAGTTTCCAGTTTAAGAGTTACGGTGAAGGGTGTATGGTGGTGGTAGTGGACGGAGAACATCTTCACCAGACCCGACCATCGACTGCTGTTTCCGCCAGTAGCATCGATAAATCTTTACCCCGTGGCCCGAGGGCCAGCGGCTGGGAAACCCACTCCTGCTGTAGTCGATTCGGTCATTGTTTGCTGTTCACGTTTCAGTCCTGGTCTGTGGTCAGTTTTTTTTATCTTTTTGGAAAGTGTGTCACTTGACCGACCCCCCCCCCTCTCTCTCTCGCCATACTTTGGATTTCTGGTCTACTTTCTGTTCGTCCAGATTCTAGACATCATAGAATACAGAACCACCCCTGGGGATTTGTAATTGTTTTTGTGTTTGTTGATTGCGGTGATTGGGCGGGTGGGTGGGTGGATGGATGATGGATACGTGGTATGTACATGACCAGACATCACCAGTGATGTGACCAGTTTATGTACTTGCACGGTTTTCTTTCTAACAAGACAAAGGTACTTAAAACAATAAGCAGATACAGATAACCAGTAAATATAACTTGGTTCGGTGCTGAAAGCCTGCAGAAGCATACATCCCCTCGATTTATCTATTTACCAACACATTTACTATCTACATACCTTTCAACTTATCTATCTATCTATCTATCTATCTATCTATCTATCTATCTATCTATCTATCTATCTATCTATCTATCTATCTATCTATCTATCTATCTATCTATCTATCTATCTATCTATCTATCTATCTATCTATCTATCTATCTATCTATCTATCTATCTATCTATCTATCTATCTATCTATCTATCTATCTATCTATCTATCTATCTATCTATCTATCTATCTATCTATCTATCTATCTATCTATCTATCTATCTATCTATCTATCTATCTATCTATCTATCTATCTATCTATCTATCTATCTATCTATCTATCTATCTATTTCCCTAAATCTCTCTCTCTCTCTATGAGTGAGTATTACTAAACTGTGATTTCAACGGAGTAGATAAATGGCCTATTCCAAATAATTAATTGATACAATTGATGCCAAACCACACCAAGCCTAACCACACCAAGCCAAACCACACCAAGCCTAACCACACCAAGCCTAACCACACCAAGCCTAACCACACCAAGCCTAACCACACCAAGCCAAACCACACCAAGCCTAACCACACCAAGCCAAACCACACCAAGCCAAACCACACCAAGCCTAACCACACCAAGCCAAACCACACCAAGCCAAACCACACCAAGCGAAACCACATCAAGCCTAACCACACCAAGCCAAACCACACCAAGCCAAACCACACCAAGCCTAACCACACCAAATAAAATATGTATGGTATCTGTTAGTGTAACAACTGTAGAACTTTAATGTCTATATGATACCTACTAATATAAGAACCGTTGACTTTGTCTATTACAGGAGTTGAGTAGACCTAATGTCAAGGCACAGTGTCAATATTATCTATTAGTATAATAATTCTAGACCTTATATATAGATAAATCGTCAATATGATATCTATTTACGTAATTAACAGAACACCTGGTATCTCTATACATTGTCAATAGTAATAAAACTACTGTTAATAAAAAACGATTTCATTAGTGAAGGATAATTTGATTTTAGCAAAAAATTGAAACTACCGGCGATGAATGACAGTATCTTATCAAGCCATCTCTTGTTAAATCATATTCTCCCTTTTGTATTTTATTTATTATGAGGCGATTTATTCTGATTCAAACTCTAAATATATTTCGCCATAATTATTAAAAGTACTTGCTTTATTTCCTCGTAAGTAAGTTATACTTTTTTTTATTTCTAGTTAGTATGTTTGTATTAGTACAAATTATTGATGGCGAATGCTCTTTATAATAAATCAATGATTAAGAGCGGATGATCTTTTGCCAATAGACTGGGCCAAATATAGACGTCACGTGATTTATAAAATACAATAGCAATGTTTCCGCGACTGAATGTTAATGGTAAAGGTTTGGGATGGGGGGGGGGGGGTTGATACACGTGATAGTTGAATCGCGCGGTAGTTAGACAGGTTATTTAGAAGTATAGTTTTTTTTTATTAAATACATTAGTTGCCTGGCTTTCAGTGGCGTAAGTATGTGGGGGGGGGAGGGGGTGGGTACCGAGTGGCGGCACCACCTCGGGCGGCACTTACTTTGTTGTCTCCGGCATGGGGGGGGGGGTGGCACTCTCAGCTATTGTCACGCTAACTAACGCTAGTCACGCTAAAGTGTGTTGTTTCTTAAACATTATAATTGTAGGCGCTACCTTCTCTCCTCCTCCTCTATGTCTCCTTTTTTTGCTTTTATCTTGTTTTGTATGGGAATAAGTCAGTGTTTCCACAAACTTTCAACATGTGTGTATCTCTTTATTTTTTTTAAATTTCGAAATACTGAGTACACGTAGTATTATATATAAAAAAAATTGCATATTTTATTTATTACAGTCATGGTTCCACCGTCATTTAATTTTTGTTTTTCGCTATATCAGTGCATGTTTACCCGATGTTCTAAGCGGGTTCACCCCCCCCCACCCCTGTTGCCAAACTCTTCCCGTATCCCATGGGGTTCGCGTACCCCACACTTTGGGAATCACTGGAATAAGTCATGACAAGCTAACTTTGTACAGACACTAAAGAGGAGCTAACGACAACTGTCGTTGAATATATTCCTCTGGAAACTAATATTGATTCCAAGACTCTTTAAACACACGCAGACACACACACACACACACACACAGACAGACACAAACAAACACATTTAACAGAACTACATAAATGAGTTTTATGTCAAACCTGTACAGTGATTTACAAACCTGTACATTGTACATGTACACAGAATATAAATCATACACTATGCGCATCCCTCGTTTCGGATTCCTATTTCCGACCGCCGACATGTTTGTTATTTTTTAACTCTTATAATTTATTGTCATCTATTATTACTGTATCATTGTTTATCTAACATCTTCTTATAAATAATCGACATAGTCACTGAAAATACTGTAATTAAGTGTTTTTAAGGCTGGACTGACATTTTTATTAGCAATATTTTCATCAAAATATTTGTTTTGATTCACGAAGTTGTTTCAGAATTCATTGCTTTTAATTTATTCGTCGAAAGTCTTTCTTTAGTAATACAACGTCTATTTATACCCAGAGAAGTCTATAAATGTCTATATTTATCTGCCAAAAATCCTTAGCTACTGGCCGCCAATATTTAAACAATGGTGGAGTAAATAGAGATGCACAGTCTATATTATATATATATATAATATATATATATATGTATATAAATATATATATATATACACACACACACACATATATTCTGTTGTACATGTGCTTTCATTTCTCTTGGTCAGATTTAGTTTGACCTCAATAAAACAACTACAAAATAAAGGGCGGGCGTTCGACCCGAATAACACAGCAAACATACAATTACTGCCCACAACCAAACAATGTATGGCAGCTGAAAATGAAAACCAAAAACTTTTTCAATTAAACGGTGTAATGAGTCATTTTTCTTTCCCTGACACCAACAAGACGTAATTTTAAAAGGGGGTATGTAAAAATCTCACACCCACAACAACGTACATAAACTGCACACATGATGGCATCGTCGTCCTTAGTGATTTGCAAACTGGGTAACCACTTAAGGCCCCTTATTGCAAAAGCCCCCCCACTGCCAAAGGTCCCTACTGCCAAAGGTCCCTACTACTAAAGGTCCCCACAGCCAAAGGTCCCCACTGCCAAAGGTCCCCACTGCCAAAGGTCCCCACTGCCAAAGGTCCCCACTGCCAAAGGTCCCCACTGCCAAAGGTCCCCACTGCCAAAGGTCCCCACAGCCAAAGGTCCCCACTGCACAACGTCCCCACTGCAAATGGCTCCACTACTGCAAAGGCCCCACATAACAGTTTAAATTTCTACAAAATCTGATGCTACAGGCTCCCCCTAACGGGTTAATTGGGCCACCTGTTATCACTTAATCCCTACCAAGGGGCCCCCAGAAATCTAAGAACATCCCTGCATGATTGTTTATAAAAGAATCTAGCTTGGGTAAACAAGTAAGTGTAATTATTGACTGTAAGTGTAATCAATTGCTCATTACATGCCGGTCTGGTCAGAATGTAATTCCAATAAAATAATAATAAAAACAATAAATAAACCAAAAAAATGTCGTTTTAATATTCATTTTACCTGCGCACTGTTTATAAAATCATGTCAGACACGGATTACATTACGCTAACACCTAATTAATGTGCATGCACAACCAATGAATGTGGATACGCACTTCCATTGATTAATGTGGATGCACACACCAATATCTACTAATTAATGTGGATGTGCACACCAATATCTACTAATTAATGTGGATGTGCACACCAATATCTACTAATTAATGTGGATGTGCACACCAATATCTACTAATTAATGTGGATGTGCACACCAATATCTACTAATTAATGTGGATGTGCACACCAATATCTACTAATTAATGTGGATGTGCACACCAATACCTATAAACAAATGAGGATGCACTCACCCACTCCAGCTAATAAATTAACAAAGTGCCTGCCACGCAACTATGGTGTTTTAGCAATTCCTGTTTTTCTTCCAGTTAATTCAGTTTTCACCTGGGTGTCTTGAACTGTTGACTCTTGAGTCATTAAACATGTAAACACCCGAGGAATCTGTGATTATGGTCTTGAGTCATTATACATGTAAACACCCGAGGAATCTGTGATTATGGTCTTGAGTCATTATACATGTAAACATCCGAGGAATCTGTGATTATGGTCTTGAGTCATTACACATGTAAACACCCGAGGAATCTGTGATTATGGCTGGCTTATGGTAAACCTTAGATAAATTACATGACAAATGACACGTTCCTTAAAGTAATGATGTTTTCTGTACATTTTTTTTTTACATTTTAAAGTGCTCTCAGGATTGAAAAATGAGAACTTCATTTGTTGACTTGAACATTGATAAATGAAAATTGAGGTTGATGAATAATGCAGGAGTCACCGCTTGTTGGTTATTGATCGTTCTGTGTCTTAATAATTAGATGTCTTAGCTATTTATTGCCCAGTATGATACGATCTTTAAAATGTTATCTATCTATCTATCTATCTATCTATCTATCTATCTATCTATCTATCTATCTATCTATCTATCTATCTATCTATCTATCTATCTATCTATCTATCTATCTATCTATCTATCTATCTATCTATCTATCTATCTATCTATCTATCTATCTATCTATCTATCTATCTATCTATCTATCTATCTATCTATCTATCTATCTATCTATCTATCCATCTCTCTGTCTCTAATATACTATTGACAGTCATTAATTAATAAAAAAAAAGTCTAACTATTGCTCAGAATATATATTGACTCGCTGAGCTAATGAGTGAACTCATCGGTTCCCATGACAACTAGATGGGCGCTAAACCAAAATGGGGGGAAAACTACAGTTTCACAAAGGAGACTTCTAAATCCCTTCACCGCAACATTTATTTTGGTTTCGTTTCGTGCTGTTTAGTTGGACAATTTTTTAAAGTACACTAGATGCAGGAGTACACACCGTTGATAAAGGCGCGTATTGCTGCCGGAAATAAATGTTTTGCGTTAGGAAAAGTTCTAAAAAAAAATATCCCAGAAAAAAATCAATGACGACCAGTGTGGTTAGAAAGAAATGTGGATTGAATTAAGATGAAGAAATGAAGAACGTTTTTTTTTGTATTAGTTGTGAATATAATTGACTTTGGTCATGGCAGATATGGATTGGGAAAAAATGGCTAAAGGCTGAAATAGAACTGAACGAAAGATGTAAAAAAAAAAAAAATACCGATAATTTAACTGGTATTCATACGGACAAACAGATGGGTGAAGGTACACATAGACATATTAGTTAGATAGACAAACATACATATGAACGTATTAGATAGACAGACGAATACACCTGTTGACATATTAGATAGCCAATCCTACATGCAAACGTATTGAATAAAGAGAAGAACCCCCCCCCCCTCTCTCTCTCTCTCTCTCTCTCTCTCTCTCTCTCTCTCTCTCTCTTGAAACTTGCTACTGTTGTACTCTATCGCCTAATTTCGGTAACGCAGTGGCTACGGTACCATCAAGCGGGACTCCGTATTTTTTTTCCGGGTACCAGCGATAGATATTACTCCACACCCTAACCCTAACCCTAACCCTATCCCTATCCCTAACCCTATTCCTAACCCTAATATAATTGCTGGTACCCGAAAAAAAATACGGGCACCAACAATATTCCTAACCCTAATATAATGGCGCCTGATGGTACCGTAGCCACTGCGTTTCGGTAAATCTATGCACGTCTAACTACCTTCACTAATTTGTGCACGAGTGCACTGTGGTGCTACACTACCCTTCTTTTGTTCATGATAATGTCAAGGTCAATTTTTTACCATTATATAAGAATTACTAAAGAGTAATTATCTTCGTAATTTTACCAAATGTTAAATCAAGAACTCAAATGATTGGATCATGTATTGTCATGTTGAATCTACACATGATGCCAACTTTGAGTGTGCTCAATATATTAGAACAGATCCTAAATTGAGTAACAAGGTTAAATGACAAACCCACAGAAAGTGAAGCTAATTAAAAGCTTATAATAAACTCAGATAGACACGCATACAGACAAATAATTAGGATAGTAAGATAAACAAAGACAATTAGAAAGATGGTACTGAGTGCTTAGTACTAAGAGAAAATACAGACAAGTCAGTCATAAATCTGTGACAGGCAAAAACAAAAACCAAACAAAGTACAGAAGACACAACCAGCCCTAGAGTTGGTTTGTGTTGATGGAGAGATGAGATAATGAGACAGTCTAACTCTCTCTCTCTCTCTCTCTCTCTCTTACTCTCCACTGGAACGAGGTAAAGATGAGGTGACCAAGCCATGAATTTATTGCTTGTCTAATGGGGGGGGATGTCTCAATCATCTGTCTATCTAATCGATCATTCAGACAATTACCGAACAAAACGTAGTTGGTTGACCGAACCTCATCACTTTGTGTGTGTACTTGTGTGTTTGTATGTGTTAGTGTTTGTGTGTGTGTGCGTGCGTGTGTGTTTGTGTGTGTGTGTATCCCACAAGAGGTTTTTTTTCAGTCTCGTATCTTGGTTTTTTTTTTGTTGTTGTTGCTATTTTGAATGCCTCAACCCGTAATAATGTTCGATGACGGCCCCCATTGGTTTAAGAACACATTTCAATTAGATAATTAGATTTATTGAAATAGGACTGGAAAAAAAGGGGGGGGGGTGGAGATTAGGAAGAGATTGATTTTTAAAAGATTCCCAAAAAAAAAAAATCAATGTGGAAGACAAATCTATTGCATCGTGAAATGAATGAATATGTCCGATTCTGATATTGGAAATTCGGTATGTTCTATAATTGGAAATGTTAATATATAAGATTCTCTCTCCCCCCTCCCTCCCATCTCCTTGCACGGTTATTAACTGAGCCTAAGACACGGGCGTGATATGAATAGCAAATGAAATGACATTTTTTTGTGATCAGTCGAATGCTGAGAGAATTAAAATTCAGTTTTCATGAATTCTTAGATTTAAAAAAAAAAGGATTAAAAAAGTAAAAATTCAATCCATAAACCACAAATTTAATTTGAAAGGTGATTTCTGCTTGAGTCTTTAAAGTAAATATAAAAACAATGACTATTTTGGTCGTGGTCACACAATGGAGGGAACATGTAGACTCACAATGGAGGGAACATGTAGAGTCACAATGGAGGGAACATGTAGAGTCACAATGGAGGGAACATGCAGACTCACAATAGAGGGAACATGTAGAGTCACAATAGAGGGAACATGTGGACTCACAATAAAGGGAACATGTAGACTCACAATAGAGGGAACATGTGGACTCACAATGGAGAGAAATGTAGACTCACAATAAAGGGAACATGTAGACTCACAATAAAGGGAAAATGTAGACTCACAATGGAGGGAAATGTAGACTCACAATAGAGGAAGTACGACATGTACCTTGCATAGTTTGGGACTCGAACCCACAATCTACAACAGCCTAATCTCAACCAAAACGTCATCGACATGTTGACTACCTTTAATTTCCAATGGACTGTACGCTACCCCCCACCCCCTCCCCATTCACTCCTTTGTCTTTTTGAGCGATGTATTAGCTAATTAACAAAAACCGAATAAGTACAAATAGACAGCTACTCTTATGTCTAACCAGTCTCTAATGTCGGCGTGCGGCCTCAGGTGTTGAGGTAATGGCGGCCCCAAAACAACAACAAATATTTCCTAATACATAGAGAGATACAAATGAGCCCCCCCGGCCGTCCTAACTAGAATAGAACATCCAGTATGACCGTCATGCAGTGGCGTAGTGAGCTTATCTCGCGCCCGGGGCATAGTACCTTTTTAATACCTTTTTAGCGCCCCCCCCCAAATTGGAAAACCATATATATAATATTTTATGTAAATATACCATTTTGCGCCCCTTTGTGAGTAGCGCCCGGGGCATGATGACCCCCCCCCCTTGCCTGTCCCCCTACTACGCCACTGCCGCCGTCAGGGTTGAAAAGGTTTTGTACCCTCCGGGTAAGGGCCGACAGTCAGAGTTTACAAGAGATGGGCGTGGTGAGACAGGCAAATAAAAGCAAATATATTTAGTATAGTTTCTTCTTGACATAAGTGTAAAATATATGTATAGTTCATTGACAATTGCAAAGAGGTTGGTAAGTTAATTTTTCAACAAGCAAAAAAATAATAATAAAAATAAAATACTTGAAATAAATGTAATCCAGTTAAAAAAAAAAGAATTCCTAAGAATTAGATCATACAAATATTTATAGAAATTAAATTGACTTAATAACAGTGTGCGCGCCTGATGGTTTCTCTTGTATCAATGAATGGACAAAATTCCAACATTGAAATTGTATACACTCTGTATGTCTTTCAAACTGCATTCATTGCTAATGTTAGTCAATCCATACTGGCGTTCACACATTTTTGTTAGTTAATATGATTTCTAAAAAATATTAGAAAGCCATTATTTGAGACAGCCTTTATTTCAAATATCAAGTCAATATTATCACCTTTGAACATGTCGCCTGGACACTGACCCGACTTTACCCCCCACCGGTCCCCCGTCCCTCCCATGTCAATGAACACAGAATAAGATCATTAACTACCCCTCAGGTCACAGGAGACTGAAATTACATCTCTCTCTTTCTCAGACAACAAGTGGTTAAAATTAAATACAGGACACGATCAAACAAGAAGGGGAAAACATATGAAGGTTATTTGATACATTGTAAAGCGGGGCATGTAAAACTCAAGAGTCCCACGAGGGCCGCATAGGTCACATTGTCCTGTCAACAGGTCCTCTCATAGACTGGTCAAAATAATTTCAACTGACCAGTTGTACCTGGACAGTAATCAGACAGCATAGAAAGGTTTAACGAAAAAAATTTATAATTAGATTTTTATTTTTCTGAAATAATTTTTCGCTATTGACTGCACTGACAAAAGCAACTGATTGTTATCATAATATATTAGACATTTTCGAACAAATTTAATTCGGGACTTAGAATGCCCACCCCCTCCACTGGTGCATACCTATCCAGGCCCGAAGCGTGAGGGGGCAGGGGCCGGGCCCCCCTGCGTTTTGTCTTGCCCCCTCTGCTTGTTTGCTCTACTTAGTAAAATTTTTTTCCTTCCTCCCCCCCCCCTGCTATTGCCTGGCCCCTGCCGTAGAATGCCTGGCCCCTGCCGTAGAATGCCTGGCCCCTGCTGTAGAATTTTCACGCTACGGGGCTGTACCTATCATTACGCCGCCTCTGCGAATAACGTTCAATAGGTGAAGATGACCCCATTTACCGGGGAATATATTTGTTAACTTTAAATATCTTGGTACATACAACTTTTAACATACACTGTGCTCATACTTTTTCTAATATGTTGGTGAACTCGACAAATTTTGCAAGTGAACGCAGCGATATGTTTGTAAACGTGCACATACTATTTATAGAAACATATGCTTTTTGACATAAAAATGAATTTATTGGTCAAAATAATATATTTTTATAAGATGAATTGTTAGTTATAATACTATATATATACATTGTATTTGATTAGGAGAAAACATGAGTCACAAGATGAGCATATTTGCTTGAAGAATATACATTTGTTACAAGATACAAGCATATATATATATATATATATATATATATATATATATATTTATATATATATATATATATATATATATATATACACATTTAAAAAGAATAACATTGATTAACTCGAGATTTCTCAGTAAAAACAAGAATGTTTTTATAAACTTTACAATGAACGGAATCGGCCTCAATAATATGTCCTTGTGTTTTTCTTCTGATTCGAGGACATGTTTGTTTACGTAAGAAAATCAAAGTTGACAGCTTATGATGATGAGGAACGGGCCAAAACAACAAAACAACAACAACAAGGGGGAGAAAACTGTGTTTTAAAAACCCAGATAACTCTTGTGTGCGTGAGTTGAGGTCTGAAAATGGCGAAATCTGAAGATTTACTGGGACCAACGGTTGGAGTAGTGTGGCTAATGGGCCATGACCTTGTTCTACAGAGATACTTTACAGTTGATGTACAGATTAAATAAGCCAATACAACACACACACACACACACACTTTCAAACAGAAACATAAAGAGGTGCACCAAACACGCACAGGCGCAAATACAAAGTAGATAAAAGAACAAAAAAAAACGGACAAATCTGAAACTTATACTGTTGTTATTTTTATTGTTTTTACACGAGAGATTTGATACATGTAATAAACAGGGCCGGATTTACCACTAGGCTACTGCATTAGGCCCTGATAAAATTGGTCCTCATTTATATGATTATAAGAATTATTCGTGAGTTTTCACCTCTAGCTTAATACTAGAAAACGGCGAGAAATCTGAATACATTTTTGAATCTGATGGGAAATTGTATATTATGGGGGAAAATGTGGGAAAGCGAAGAAAAATATATTTTACGTGCGATTCGTTTCGCCATGCTATGTGACAGGTGGGGGACCAAAGGTGACTAAGCTGCCCTAAAAAGGACTTGACAAACTTCCTTTACCACAGTGCTACCCCTCATTTGTTTTCAAAATAAGGCCCTTTTTCTGTATAAACCTTAGGCCCACAGTAGCCTAAAACCGGCCCTGATAATTAACACACGTAAATGAACGTTATTAGCAAATAAACACCATTTGAGACATCCTTTATTTGAGACAGACTTTATTTGAGACAGCCTTAATTTGATACAGCCTTTCTTTGACACACCCTTTCTTTGAGACATATTTTTTTTGAGACAGCCTTTATTTGAGACAGTGTCTATTCTTAGTACGAACGTTACCACGTGTAATGCTGTATGCTAATTGAATCCAACATCACCAGACTTATTGATTGGATTGAACTATGTCTGTTTATTTCAGGTGTTCGATGCCGTCGTGGTCATAGTGTCTTTCACCCTGGACATCACCTTCAGCTTCGTGTCAGTGACCAGTGCTGCACAGGACGCTGCTGGACTTATGGTGTTACTCAGACTTTGGAGAGTGACCAGAATTATTAATGGTAGGTACATGGTCACAGTGATTGCAGGTTACATTGATGGTAGCTACATGGCCACATTGATGGTAGCCACATGGTCACATTGATAGTAGGTATTTGTTTACATTGATGGTAGCTACATGGTCACATTGTTGGTAGCTACATGGTCACATTAATTATGGTAGCTTGTTTGCATTTCCAGTAAGTAGTGGGTTGCATTAATAGTATTAAGTAGGTCACATCTCAGGTATGTAGCAAGACACACTGATGGTCAGCAGCAGGATAGCTAAGTAGTAGGTCACATTCAAGTCTGGCAGTAGGTGGCATGGGTGTGTGACTATCAAGACACAGTGATGGTAGAAAGTAGTTCTCCATCGCGGAGGAAGTTTGACCAGTGATTGGTCTTATGGTTTGGCCAAACTAAATAGTTCTGTGTTACATTTGTTACCTAGATTGTCAACTTTTGGCAATCGTTTAATGGAGAGAAAGTTTAAGAAATGAACTTTAAAAAATAAAATCAGAAATTATTTAAAGTGCATGTCAAGATAATCCCTTGCATTGACTAGAGTAAAATAACTTAATTAAGTAAATTTTGGGCACACGTGCTTAAATTTGCAAATCATACATTTTGACACTTAAAAAAAAACTATTGTTAATGTGAAGTCAAAACTCCACTTTTATACAAATTAACACTACACTAACAGACAGACAGAGAGAGGGGGAGAGAGAGAGAGAGAGAGAGAGAGAGAGAGAGATAGATAGATAGAGAGAGAGAGAGAGAGAGAGAGAGAGAGAGAGAAATGAAGAAGAGAGAGGAAAGAAAACCAAAAACGTTTAGCAAATAGACCATCGGATTTTTTAAATATATTACGACAGCTACATTGAAATGTTTATCAACCATTAAAATATTTTAATAACTTGGCTAATGTTTATGTTTAGATTGAGTAGAGTAATAATAACAGATTTTTGGGTACACATCATTTAATAAAATAAAAATTAAAAAAAACTTTCTGGTCTGATTTGTTTCTCAGCGGTAATTTTTTGTATTTGGTCTGTTGTTATTCTTTTATTTTTTAGTGCATTTAACCTGAGATAGTAATTTGTGGTCCCTGTTTCCCCAGGAGTGATTCTGTCGGTCAAGTTGGACGCCAAGAAAAAGATTGATGAAGTGAAAAGAGCTTTGAGACACGCAGAGTACGAAAACAAAAAGTTGAAATCAAAAGTAGACAAGTTAGAGGTGGGTAGTTTAGGGTGGGGTGGGGGTGGGGGTGCTATGTGCTGTGTTCAGTACAGTGTTAAACGAAAGGGTGCTATGCCTGTGTTCAGTACAGTGTTAAACGAAAGGGTGCTATGCGCTGTGTTCAGTACAGTGTTAAACGAAAGGGTGCTATGCGCTGTGTTCAGTACAGTGTTAAACGAAAGGGTGCTATGCGCTGTGTTCAGTACAGTGTTAAACGAAAGGGTGCTATGCGCTGTGTTCAGTACAGTGTTAAACGAAAGGGTGCTATGCGCTGTGTTCAGTACAGTGTTAAACGAAAGGGTGCTATGCGCTGTGTTCAGTACAGTTTTAAACGAAAGGGTGCTATGCGCTGTGTTCAGTACAGTGTTAAACGAAAGGGTGCTATGCGCTGTGTTCAGTACAGTGTTTAACGAAAGGGTGCTATGCGCTGTGTTCAGTACAGTGTTAAACGAAAGGGTGCTATGCGCTGTGTTCAGTACAGTGTTAAACGAAAGGGTGCTATGCGCTGTGTTCAGTACAGTGTTAAACGAAAGGGTGCTATGCGCTGTGTTCAGTACAGTGTTAAACGAAAGGGTGCTATGCGCTGTGTTCAGTACAGTGTTAAACGAAAGGGTGCTATGTGCTGTGTTCAGTACAGTGTTTAATGAAAGGGTGCTATGTGCTGTGTTCAGTATAGTGTTTAAACGAGACGGTGCTATGTGTTTTGCTCATTACAGTGTAGGACTAGAGGGTGTGATGTGTTGTGTTCAGTATAGTGTTAAATGAGAAGGTGCTATGTGTTTTGCTCATTACAGTGTTAGACTAGAGGGTGTGATGTGTTGTGTTCAGTACATTGTATTAAAAAAAAGAAAGGGTAGGCCTATCGTTGGGTGTTGTGTTCAGTAAATTCTCAGTGGAAGAGCAGGTGTTATCCTTTGTGGTGTACTGTATGGGTTTAATGGTTCTTGGTGAAAGTTATTGTTTTTTTTTAAAAGATTTAACTAACAGAATTGTCTTGTATAACAACTGAAAAATGCTTTACAAAATGTAATTACAAACGGCAGTATCCATTCTTTCAGACCCATTTCCGTCAGTGTGTGTGTGTGTGAGTGATGATGCTGTATATGAGATAAATAATTTAACTGGTAGTCCAACATTTTAATGCAAAATTCATCGCGTCCAATGTCCTACATGGTAGTGTGATATTCATGGCTGAAAACAATTTTTTTTCTACGGAGTAATAATTCCCCCCCCCCCCCCCCGATATCACCATTTTTTTTTACTGTTTTATACAGGTGGCGCTGCCCGCCCACTGGTCCAAGACACGTTTACTGTTTTAATTTGTGCATTTAATTGTGATACAAATTTACTGATACGTAATTGAACAAAGTTTTAAAAAAAAGTTCTAAATTTTCTTTAAACAATTTCTTAATCCATCCCTCTCCGATCTATAGAGGAGTCGAAAATTGAATTATTAAAACTCGTCAACGGCGGACCATAAACACAGACTGACATTGAGTCATTTTAAACAGTTATTGCATCGAAAAGGTATTTAGAGGTATTCTATAAACTGTGTATAGGAGACACACAAAACAGCCAATATTATAAAAATTTAATTGTCTCTTATCTTTGGGCCCCGTTACTAATGGGGTCACCGCACAAAAACCCAGGTGAACCCCGTGCTTTTGATGGCCAGGACAACCTACATTAAAAAAAACCACATGGTTTGCATCAGCAGTTCTCGGTAACTTAAGTCCAATAAATAATACGTCAACTAATCATGTCCCATACAAATAGTGTGTGATCTACCTAATTGTATAAAGTTTTTGCCATTTCTTTATTTTTTTTTTACAGAATAAATTGAAGCGTGTGAGGGCTGATGCTAAAGCAAATAATGAAGTGAATTCAGTAAGAATCTAGTTCAGGCTTGACCCACTTTATAATCATTGTAGAGATTAGTCCGAGTTATGACATTTAGAAATGTTGCTTTCGCAAACTAATTAGTAGCTTGCTTGGTGGCTGGAAGTGCAAATAATAACAGACTAACTATTTGTGGTTGATATAGTTTAGCCTATCAACAATACCATTTATCTGTCCATCCACCCAACTATCCATGTATCCACTAAATTTATCCACCCATTTATCGTAACCTGTCAATATCTCTTACGTTCTATTTTAATCAATCAGTCCATCCATCCACCCATTCATCCATCCATCTATCCATCTATCTATCTATCTATCTATCTATCTATCTATCTATCTATCTATCTATCTATCTATCTATCTATCTATCTATCTATCTATCTATCTATCTATCTATCTATCTATCTATCTATCTATCTATCATCTAGAAGAAGTGTAGAATTCACCTCTTTCTGTAACCACGGCATATGAACGGATTGTGTGGCTAGCATAGCGCCCAGCCGCCTTTACTTCCTTAACCAATGTCCAGTACCAATTTAAAGCTGGGTGGACTTAACACCAAATTTCACCTGGGAAAATTGGCTTGGTTCTCACCGAGGACTCTTCAGGTCGACAGTCAAGCGCTCCACACCGGTCGGCCATCCGTCCACCCGATCTAATAATGCCAAGATCGATATCTATTGGCTAAGAGAAACATTAATTGAGCAGCTTTGAGTTAATCTAATTATGCTAACATCCCTTCACCCCCCCCCCCAACCACAAAAATCTGCCTGAGGGTTGGGTGGAAGAGGGGAATCACAAAACAGAGTAACCCCACCAGAACAGACACTGTAGCTTCACACACAGGACACGTGTGTAGTAAAGTATTTCCGCTTCTTGTCCCGTCATCCACCAATGCTGTCTCATTTCTAATGTAATAAATTGGTTCCTCCTTCGACGGCTTTTATGAATGATACAACTGAATGTGGCAATCCACATGCGATATTTTACTTTGTTCATATATTGTGTACAAAATATTAATTTTTTAAGTCGAAACTGTTACGTGTGGTGTGGCTGCTGCACTTATTAAAATTACTGGAAGTCAAAGGTAAGGGCTGTGTGACAGGTGAGGGCTGTGTGACAGGTGAGGGCTGTGTGACAGGTGAGGGCTGTGTGACAGGTGGGGGACCAAAGGTTATTACTAAAAAGGACACAACAAACTTCCCATACCGCAGTGCTACCCTTCATTGACATCTCATTGACAACCTCATCGCATCATCGACCACCTCACTGACCACCTCATCGACCACCTCATTGACCATCACATTAACCACCTCACTGACCACCTCATTAACCAACTCATTGACTACCTCACAGACCACCTCACTGACCAACTCTATGTCCACCTGATTTACCTCATTAACCACATCATCGACCACCTCACTGACCACCTCACTGACCACCTCATCGACCACCTCATTAACCACCTCACTTACCACCTCACTGACCACCTCTATGTCCACCTGATTTACCTCATTAACCACATCATCGACCACCTCACTGACCACCTCATTGGCCACCTCACTGACCACCTCTATGTCCACCTGATTTACCTCATTAACCACATCATCGACCACCTCACTGACCACCTCATTAACCACACCATCGACCATCTCACTGACCACCTCATCGACCACCTCATTGACCAACTCATTAACCACCTCACTGACCACCTCATCGACCACCTCACTGACCACCTCATCTACCACCTCACTGACCACCTCATCGACCACCTCACTGACCACCTCATCGACCACCTCATTAACCACCTCACTGACCACCTCATCGACCACCTCGGTGACCACCTCACTGACCACATCATCGACCACCTCATCGACCACCTCACTGACCACCTCATTAACCACCACACTGACCACCTCATCGATCACCTCACTGACCACCTCATTAACCACCTCACTGACCACCTCACCGACCACCTCACCGACCACCTCATCGACCACCTCATTAACCACCTCACTGACCACTTCATCGACCACCTCACTGACCACCTCATCGACCACCTCACTGACCACCTCATTAACCACCTCATTAACCACCTCACTGACCACCTCATTGACCACCTCACTGACCACCTGATTTACCTCATTAACCACATCATCGACCACCTCACTGACCACCTCATCGACCACCTCATTAACCACCTCACTGACCACCTCACTTACCACCTCATTGGCCACCTCGTTGACCACCACAATGACCATCTCTTGCACTCTGAATCGTCTGTTATCGTTATTTACTTAGTTTGTAGGTTAATGAAGTGCTGTATAGTTTGATAATTTTATAATTGCCTGGCCTTTCTGTAATGGTATGCTCTTGGTCAGACTAAGTTTGTACATCTGACCAGCAGGGGCCACCACTTTTTTTGTCATACTACAGACAAAAAGCTGGTACCCTCTTATCTTGGGCCCCCTGACAATTTCTACTCTCTGGGGCCCCTCAGATCACAATCCCGCCTAACGTTAAGTCAGTTTATTGCAATGTATAACTGTTACCGTAGTTGCCACTTGTGCTGTAAACATGTTTTCGGTTGACATCCCACTACCTTGCGGTGGCGACACTGCTGCAGGACTTAAAACAAGCGTCCGCTGGTTGGTGGACAAGGATGTTAATCATGCATTTTGAAATGAAGTTGGCAGGCCTATGTCTGTTTATTTAGGGTGGCGATACAAAGAGGAATATGTCTTCTGTGTGTGTGGACGTGTTTGAACATCGATTGTATGAATATTATGTACACTAATATCAACATATTTTATATTGTTCAAACAGACAAGACTGTGTTGTATATATATTACAGTGTACACTAATATCTACATAGATTATATTGTCCAAAACGACAACTCATAGAATACACAGATTAAAGTGTTGTCAAACTTGTATGGTGTACAACTTTTTCTACTTATAATGTTCAAACATAAACAAACAAACAGTGATATATACATATTTAATACTCTTTCTCTTTAGACTACATAGATTATAATGTCTTCCTTTAACTTACATACAGTATAATGTCTTCCTTTAACTTACATAGAGTATAATGTCTTCCTTTAACTTACATAGAGTATAATGTCTTCCTTTAACTTACATTTACATAGAGTATAATGTCTTCCTTTAACTTACATAGAGTATAATGTCTTCCTTTAACTTACATAGAGTATAATGCTCAAACATTGCATGTAGTGTACAATAATGTACATAGTATATCATCTATAGTGTTCACATTTAGCACATATACCATATTATTTAACAGATAGCCTGTAGTGTTTCTTAGTATGAAGACCACTTAGTGGCTATTTGTATTGAAGAAAAAAAAAACTACACAACTTTGGTTGTAGAACAATAATTATTCTTTTTTTACAAATGTCTGTCACAAAAACGTAGTACGATTTGTAACGTGACCTCACAGATTTCAATGAATTGAATATAGTCAAAAGTCTGAATTCAGTTTAAAGAAATCGCTCTGGATTAGACACAACGTTTAGATTATACCAACCTTAGATTAGTCCAAGTGTGTTAGACCAAGTTTAGATTAGAACAAATTTAGATTATTTCAATAATCTTTTTATTAGTTTGCTTAATATTTTGCACTCATTGCCTTTAAATTATCACCAATTAATCATTAATTCTTATTAATCATGTATTCTTATTTATCAACAGCGAGAACTAAAATCATTGAAAAAAGACACAAGTGTAGACAACCAAGTAATTGAAATGAACTCTCCAGTAAGACAAGAGTTATTTTTCTTTTAATACGTAACTACATGTATTTTTATTTTAATTTTCTTTAAATTAGAATGCTCATTATTGGTACCAAAAGATTTTTGTCAGTTTAAAACTATTGTTTCACACTTTATTACATATATTGTCATCAGAGCAGTTTCATCTTTGAAAACAACCTCCATGAAATTGAACTGAGAGATTTGAGTGACAAAACCTAGCCACTTTTGACATTTCCAAGTGTTTCAGCATTAATTCAAGCTGGGATTAAAAGAAAAGAAAAAAAACGTTCCAGAGTACTGTCTCAATGAATCGAACAAGATACTCACCAAGTGAAAGGCTCTCTCATCCAGAAGACTTATGCACACAAAGAAACTTTATAAAAATTAATTTTATTTTTTTGGAATTAATTTTTCGTTTGGGGTTGCTTTGTAAAATTTTTTGGAAATTTAACAGAATACTGAAATACTTTTATAACAGGATCTGTTTACATGAAATGGATTTTAAATTAAATGGGTGTAAGAATAGTATTAGTATTTAGAAGGTTACATAAAGAATTGTATTCATGTATGTAATAAATATCTGCATTGTCCAGTTTTATAGTTTTTAATTAATTGATTTTTTCCTGAATAAAGTTTTTTATGTTTTAGTGATAAAATGAATACTTGAGTCCATGTTTTTGACTAGCTGCTGTTTTTGGATGATCTCCACATGAATTTAGTTTACATTTATGTGTTTTTCGCCTTTTTAAAAAATGAAATTGAAGATCAGCTCCCTAAATGACAAAATCCGAATCCTACCATATATAAGCAGTTTTCTTAATGACGCTTACAATAAGATATGTCTTATTTGTAAAAAAAAATTTCTTTTAGCTTATAATGATACATGTAAAATAATGTTTTTTTTTTAGCTTCAGATAATATAGTTTAAGTAAACTTGCATCTGTCATCTTTTTGTGACAAAGTTTTCTTACCTGGAAACTTAATACTCCTTCACTGCACAGTATAATTATATGTCACAAAAGTATAATTATTACAAGTGAAATCAGAATAAAATGACAGCATACATGGGTCAGTCTTGTTTTTGATTGACTATTTTCCAATCCACATTGAGCATTCCTATTTTTAAATTTTTCTGAATTTTTGAAATCAAACTATTTGTACTGACTGTGACACAGTAATGACTTGCGCTATTTCTTAACTGTTTATTGTTAAACAATTACTTCAAGTCTCTATAAGTCCTAATGGTAGTTTATTGTCCTTACTACCATAAAGTACAGTTAAGTCTTCTGTAATTTAAAAATTTGTTTTAAATAACTTTTTTTTCTTTTACATTCAAGGTAGCTAAATATTTAAACTTCAAGAACTTCATGAATAAACGTATCTATTGTTCAGATACATTTTGAATTACTACTGCATGTGACATTGTAAAACATACTGAAAAATCATATTGCTCACTTTGAAATATTTCTGAGCTTAAAATATGCATGTTAAAAGATAAATTCCATTGTAACATAATCATGAAAACTTAGGATTCAAATTTGCATAATTATAAAATTGAAATATATAATTTCATATGATCAATAATTTATTTATTTTGAATCTAGGTATTTCACTTTTTTTATGAGGAGAGCTTTAAACTTATAAGTTTTCTCTAAAATGTATAAAATTTCACGTACTATGTTTTACCTAATTTTGTTAACAGTCGGTTCAGGATTTATAATAAGTCGGTCAATAAAGATAATCAATTGTACAAAAAATATAACCTTTAATATTTTTTCTACAAAAAAATTGAGAGCCACAATATTACTAGATGTGGAAGTGGAATTTTGATTTGGTTCATGTAGTGAGAAGATATTTCTTGTGATGTGATATTTGATGATAAGATATTTTACATTTATATTTTATTTTTCTGTGATAATAGTTGCTGTTTTTTTTCATTTCAAGGAAATAAGCTGAGTAATGTGATGGATGTTATTGTATATTTTAGCCTTTTTTATGAATTGAATTTGAATTGCTATTTGATTCTTGTCTTCATTAAATGTTTTAAATTTAATCATTAAAACTTTTTAAACTTTATGTAAACATCTGAGAAATTATTATGGCCACAAGCTAAGGGAAACAATTATATTATTTCTTAACATTATAATTCAACAAAAAAAAAATTAATCTTTAATAGTGCTTGTTAAGATTTAAGACTTGTTTAATGCTGTTAAAGATGCTACAGCTTTTCTGGTACATTTTTAAGCTAAATTTAAGTCATTCATATATATTCAAAATAATTAAAAAGATTTTTTCTAGCCATTTTTTATTTGGTTGCATCTTAAAATGATAAAAAAAAATACTGATCGAAAACAATTAAAAAAAAACATAATGTATAAAAAAAAAATCACATAAAAGTAAAATATAAAAAAAAAAAATATTCTGTTAGTAACCCTACGGATTTACTTAGAAAATAAATAAAAACTGCACTGCTATGCAGAAAAAAAGTTCATTTATATTTACTAAATTTTTGTACCAGTAATTCAAAGTCTTTTCTGTTGTTTTTTAGAAGGTAGAGGTCAGAGAGAGAAAGGATAATAGTCATATTCATAGCCATAATACAGATCCCATTTTTAAGAGAATTGGAAAAAACAGACATCAAGTATAGTTAATGTACAGTTCAGATGAACATGCATATCACAAAAAAATGAAAAATAAAAAATTAAATAAATCAGCAATGTTTTTCATCATTTTTAACACATTAAATCAGGTTTTACAAATTTTCTATATATATTTACAGTGAATAATTGGAAACTATCCTTATTGTTATATTTCTGAGTTATATTTTACATTTTAATCACTCCTCATCACAACCAGAGTCAGATTAAACCTGCATGGGGGCCTGTAGCAAATTTAACTCAGAGGCCCTAGGTTTTTAATGATAATACTAATTTTTACAATCTATATAAACATTTTCTGATCCAGGCACAGAGCTCCCAGAAGTGTGGGGCTCATAACATTCTCCAATTCTGCTCACAACTGACTTCTTTCTAACATAATTCGAATACATTTGTTGCATTGTATATTATTTTCATCATTTAAGCGCAGTGTGTCAATTAAACAGCTCACTGAATTCAATTACATTATTATATTTTATATTAGCTTTTGTTAGTTTTGATTTGTGTGTTAGATATTCTTGGAAATGAGCTTATGTCATCCCTTCCTTATATAGAGTTATGTATTGATACATTTTTGTAAATAATGAAATAGGTTATTCAATTAAAGAAATAATGGTTTTTCTCCTTGTTCATCCAGACTTGCAGTGATGTATATAGTTGCATCCCATAATTTGCTCATTTTTGTTTTTCAAACATGCTGGAGATCTTGCAAATTATGGGATTTGTTACGTGTACAAATTATTTCTTGTGTGATTAATCTGTTAGTTAGAACATTTTTGAACTTATTTCTCTTATTCAAGAAAAAACTCACCTCACCAAACAAGCAGGAGATTGGCTACATGTTACTGTTGTGTATTTCTGTATGAAAGCAATCTTACTGGCACATAAAATGACAAACTAAACAAGAAGAGCCAATTTAGTGATGGCTGCCACATTTACCATCCACTTGAGATATATACCAGTGTTTAAGTGTCATTTTGAATGTCACATGCAGGCATGTTGAAAAGAAACAAATATGTTACTGTTGTTAACAAGATGCACCGGCCTAGATCTTCTTATCCACTGATATATTTATATGAAGGAAAACAACGTTTTGTAGATTTTTTGTAATATGAAATTTGATGTATTCTTTGAAAGGTCTGCAATATAAGCAGAATAAATCATAGTTATTTATATAAAAAGTTATGCTAATGTTAGTTCAGTTATCATAGTCATATTTCTAGCTTATAAATTTTGAATTTCTACTCAACTTTAATCATCACTTTTTACATTTGCATTTTTTCATTGAATTAACACAAAATTAATCTTTTACAATGATTAAACAAAAGAGTAACTCTTACAAGTATGTTGTAATAATTTAACAATTAAAATTACAATAACCAAAGTTAGCAGCATATGCCTTTAAAATGCTCCATTAAAAAAAATGCTTTGAACATTTTTGTCAAACTGTGGTAGTTATTAGCATAACATTTTAACTTTGTGACGTGAGTGATATTCTAAATGTCACAAAAATATTACTTCTTTTCCATTTCATTGTTTCTGTTATCATTAATTTTAGCCCTGGCTTTTTTTATTCCAGAATTTTTATAAACCTTTCTACCTAGTATACTCATTTGTACTGATCAAAGTTCTAGTGAGACAAAACATTGTACTACCAGTGTAGAGGTGCATTGTACCAGTAAATGTTCTAGTGAAGCAGTAGGTCTCAACCAATGCACTTCCAACGAATGTTCTAATGAGGCAGTTGATTGTGTGCACCATATGACTTTAGTAGAATTATCATTTGTATCATGTATAAAATGTCATTAGTTTGAAGCAGTAAACTTGATTGTTAATGTGATAATTTGTCTGAAGGTGTTTGTGTGTGTGTGTTTTTTTTTTACATATTCAGGCTTATACATGAGAGATTGTCATGTTCCAATGGAATGATGTGTAGGTGTATAGAGATAGCCTATACTATTATTAGCCTTCATGTTAAATATTTATCTAGTGTTATTTCAATGCATTACTTTGCATACAGTTTACTCATTTGGAAAGAACTGGGGGGGGGAGGGTCTTAAAGAGATAAGTGGTGAGTTGGTGTAAGTGTCGTACATTCTGTTTAGCCATTCCTTAATAGATATCTCTCTGCGATGACAGGAAACAACTAGATGTGATCCAGAGACATTCTTATGGACAGGCGGACTTGGCCCCCACCCCCCCTGCCAAATGGAAGGGTAAAGTGAGCACTTTCAGGTCCCCATACGAAAACGATTTGTTTGGGGGCTTTCCTGGGGGTGGTGGTGAGCAATAAGGGGCCCCGATATTTGCAAGCTGTGGTATTTTTTAGTGTTGTTGCATAGAACCGTTAAGTTTTCTTTTGCAGAGCCCTTTGTATCAGTAAAATACAAAGAAAAACACTGTTTTAGCATCAAACGTGAATGTTACACTCAGAGTTGTCGTGTAAAGGCATACAAGGCGGCTGCTAAGGGGGGGGGGCATGTAAGGACTTTTTTTTTGGTTCTGTAGGCCGGCCACAATCAGTAGCTACTCAAGCACTTGTCTGAAGCCTCTGACTAAAAAAAAACTTAGCAGGTGGGTTGTTGACAGTGGGGGTTGGGGGGGGGTACTGAGTTTTCCGAAGATTATAAGGGGGGGGGGGGCAAAAAAAAAAATCACTTGTATTAAACATCATGAGATACAACTTACATGTGACTAATTTTGGTCTAATCTTATATTTTTTTTTATTTCGGGGGGGGGGGGGGGGGGGGGCAAATGCCTCCCCCCCTTGTTGCGCCACTGGGTGGGGCTAAATATTTGCAAGCCTTGACAACTTTTTCTGCCAAGGACCCCCCCCCCTCCACAAATGTACTTTTTGTCTAGGGCACCCAAAACGTAGAGATCGGCTCTGATTCCATTTAAAGTCTACATGATGCGCTGGTGTGATCCATCAACCTAATAGATAAGCTTAGGGAATTTCCGTATATCCTTTTTTTTTTAAAAAGGCGAAATGATATAAATGTTTAAATTGGCGATGCACTGCACAGCCTTTTGTACTTTAATCTCTAAGCACATAATACATACAAACTAAATGTAGACTACACCCTTGCTCAGGTTACACCATGACAGAATACATCATCTCTGTAAGGATAACTGCATTTTTTCAAGCCACCCTTAGGTTGGTCTAATACACTAACTGATCGCAACAAAAAAAAAATGACTATAAATTCCACAGTTTTCCCACCGAGAGATATTATTTTACTTGCATAGAGCTGCGAACTCTGTGCCAGCTTTTACGCCATTTCCTGTTCTCTGCCAAAACTGTTACTCTGTGGTTACAGACACGATGTTTAAAAATAAAAATGATTAACACCGTAGTCTGCGAAAGAACCAGACGCTCTTAATGATGTGTTGCATATTCATTATTTTTGTATCAATAATTAGCAATAAATCTTGGATATGTTTTCGTTGTCTTTTTTTTAATATTTCCTTGGCAAAGTTGCTTTTTTTTTTTTACAGTTTACGGTTGTTGGTGATGAAGTCATTACGGTGTTGTGCTGTAATCTATTTTTCGTTTTAGTTTTCAGCCAAATTAAGAAATGTTTTTTTTTTAGTCAGTACTCAGTACCACGGCTTTGTTTCATCTTCCGCTCATTCTGTGCCAGATTGTCGCCTTGTGCCACACTGGCTGTCAATCAGTAGTTAGTTTGGTACTTTTTTTTCTACCATGTACATAGTAGAATACCATACAACTCATATTCCAAGAATTGTCTTTTTTCCATTTAGAAATGTATAGTAATGAACCATAAGTATTTTTTTTGTGTTGTTCAAGGCAATTAACGAAGTAGGAAAATTCAATAATGTCATTTCTACATTTGTAATACTAAAAGTGAATTTGATCTAATGTTTCGTATAGTTAAGGCGAAATTTGTACTTATACAAAAATTTTAATACTTATACAAAAATCTTAATTGAATTTATCAGTTGTAAACATTTCAACAGAAATGAAAGAATTTTTTGTTTGTTTTTAATTTAATGAAATTTGTCAAGCTATCATTACGGCTTCCATAAATAAATAAAATTGATTAAAAAAAAACTGCACAGAGTTGTTATATCTTGATTATATTGATGAGGCCTGTGTTATATGGCTGTCAGTGATGTTTTGTGAAAGACGTTATGTCATGTAATTGTCATGCTCTGTGAAAGACATCAGAATCACCACAAAAAGAGCGCTTGAACACATGTCAGGGGACTCTGATAACATATGCCATCTACTATGTTTTGTGAATGACATTATGCCCTTTCATTGTCTGTGATGTTTTGTGAATGACATTATGCCATTTCATTGTCGGTGATGTTTTGTGACTTTTTATTTATGAGCCTGAAATCAGGCAATGGTGAGATAGCACATAAACAAAATATGTTGGCTGGCGCTGCAATAAAAATGAAAGATTCGAATATTTTTTTTTATTTCTCATTTGGCGAAAGTTTGGAATATGTCGGGCTTGGTGACGCTTTTGTTGTGAGACCAATATGTATGCTGCAGTGGTGTAGCCCAATCTGCATGATGTAGCCCATTCTGCGTGATGTAGCCCAATTCGGTGTAGCCCGAATCGCTTTCGGATACAGGATGTGCCTCACGCTCTGAATGATAACGATGTAATGTGACAATGCAACAGTAATAAACTATTAGAATTTGATTATTCAGGTTAAGAGACAGAAAATTTAAGAAAAATATGTAAGTTTTTGCAGTTTGGGGGAGAGGGGGGATTAATTCAAAGAATAACTTTAAGCCTTATAGTCCACTATGGTGGTGGGAGGGGGTGTTATTATCATTTTTCTATCAAAGCATAGCTTGCGACTGTAAACCTGAAAGTCCCATGCCCTGTCCCCGAGTAATCCCCACAATGAGACAGGAAACTCTTTAGTGTCCTGGCAAAAGTTCTCAAGTCCACCAAACTTAAAATAGGTACCTGATAGAAATAGATGAAACTACATTTGTCTTCCGTAGTGCCTCCTTGCCATTGCACTCTTGTCTACAGGGATGAAAGAATGGAAACTACAAAAAACCCTTAGAAAAGGGCCACCAACAGCTGCCTTTGCCTAGGGCCCTCAAACATCTCTGTACGTCTCTACCTACAAACACACCTGAAATACATATAATGACATACTGTAGGCCTCATTCATTGTGAAGCCTTAAGTTTGCATAAAACCATTGCTTAAGATTAAGAGTGTTGGAGTGTTTGTTTGTTGCTGTATTAAGAGTGTTGGAGTGTTTGTTTGTTGCTGTAGTTGTCACGAAAGTTTTTGGTGTTTTTTTTTTACTATGTCAAAAGTTTCGTTTAAGAAAAAAATGTCTAATTTAATAAATTAGAAAAATCAAAACTTAAAATGATCAGAGTTTTAGGTTTTTGATGCATCCATTTGTATCAAACAGAACTTTCTTTAAACATTTTATAGATACAATTGAAAGACTATCCAGCATAGTTAATTTACACATGTGCTAATATTGCGAGTTAAAATGCAGTTAGAACTCTTCCCCTGAATAATAAAGAGGGGGTAATCCTGCCAATTACACAAGAAATAAACAATTTTGCTGCTATTTCCCCTGCAAAAAAAATAGCGATGAACAGTGTTAAATCTTCCTCGTTTTCAGAATTAAACACAATGCATGAGGAAATATTCTGTTAGGTATTTCTCTCTTAGTTTAAGAGTAAAAACTCGCTTCTTATGCATGAGTGCACAGAACTTTCAAAAACGCATAATCGAGGAGGAGAAGGATAGGCAAAGATGTTTATGATAACTACAATTTTTTTCTTTTTTTTTTTTTCAGTTTCTATATGTTCCAGCATTCAAAACTATCATATATTTGTTGTTTTTTTTTTTCGATATTTCTACTTAACTTAACGTTCCGTAAGAACTATTTATATTCGCACACTAATCGTCACACACAAACAAACACTCACTCTCTCTCTCTCTCTCTCTCTCTCTCATACACACATAGACAAACGTACGAACACGCGCAACACAGGCGCACACGCAAACACATACACAAATGTGAAGATACGCACACAAGAACACATACACACATTATATCAATCAACATAAATCATTTTTTGTTTAATTCACTGAACAAGCATCACACTGTAACTGCACTTTGTTAATGTAACAACCAAAATAAACTTTGACCTTTACGTCTGGCTGAACTTGAGTAGGTCAAGAATTTTAGTTGACAAACATTGACTTACTGCCCTTGATGGAATGAAGAACAAACAGATGTCGCTAAAGGACTAAAAGGAGATGTTTCATTCTAAATATAACTTTTGAGGGGGGGGGGATAGCTGTCTCATGTCATAAACTATTTACTGACAAATGTGAGAACATTTATTTTCTATTTACTTTTACATAATATCGCCTTGGTCCTTGAATGTGAAATGTGTCCATCTGAATTACTGAATTATGCAAAACTTCATGGTCCTTCGGAACATAGTGATATATATATATATATATATATATATATATATATATATATATATATATATATATATATATATATATAACATAACTGATAGTATACCAAGGAAGCTAAATATATGTGAACTTCCGAAGTCTGCGTTGCTAAGAAGGGCCTACGCATTGATGGCTCTCTCTCTCTCTCTCTCTCCATAAATTAAAATTGAGAAAATCTTCATGATCCCATGACCTGGCGTCTGTGCTTACCAAATGAAAAAAAAAATTAACTTACTTGCACATTATCAAAATATAACATTAATAATTGTAATGAACTAAAATTATTGCAAGACTAATAATTAGTTCTATTCATCATGTATTCCATTCAAGTATTGGATTAGATAAATGGTCTGAGATGGTGTGTGCATGAAGACCCTGTAAGGATGGGATGTTTATCTCTTAGCTAATATAGACCAGTAGTAAGACGGTTTTTATCTTTCATTTCCACCATTGCCGATAGTGCCATGTCCATAGAGGCACCACGGGAGATATACATTGGCTCTCACCGTTGATAAACCCGAGGACCATTGCTTCCGTTATAAGTAGAATCAAACATTTTAATTATAAAAATTCAAACTTGGAATTGTATGTTGTCCAAAATTTAATTTGTAACAAGAATAATATTTTTTTACAAAAGTAATAAAATATAAACCAAAATGAAAAGAAAATATGCCTTCATTTTACGTGAATCTAAAATATTCTAAATTTCATGTAAAAAAAAGTAAGAAATATTTATCGTTTTTTTTTTCTTATTCGTTCAAACATTTTTTCAAGGCCAAAACAAAACCAAAAAAATTTCTAGAAAACATAAAATGATATAACCACATATTTGTAAGTAAATTAAGGGGACCATTTTTGCATCAGTTTCAAGTTTATACTAAAAATAATTTTTTCTCAACAATGCGCTCAAAAGTCTATTCGTCACATTTTAATATTACAAATCAGTAATAATTATTTTTTCATGTATAATACATGTATTTAATCCGATTATTGTGCATGTAATTATGATTTTAAACTCCTGCATCAAATATACAAATTAAAAACAATTAAATAGACATCGTGATAAGAAATTGTGTGTGGTTGGGGCAGGGGGAATCAATCCATTTCTCAACACCGGAGAAATTATCGGCCGTTCACTTGTTCAAAACTTTTTCTCTAAGAAATAAAATTGACGTCATGCAGGCCCAGGAAACTTCCATTCTGTAATCTGTTCGGCGATTGGTCTATTGACAGGACCGGAAACAGCCAGTGCCAGCAGTGAATGACAAGCAGACGACAATGGAGTGACCAAGCAGTTAAACAGACTTTTAAAACAAGATTTTAGCGTGCAGCGTTTTTAATTCCTATGTATTGGCTGATAAAGAATAATAATAAAAGAGGTCTGAAATTATCCTGAATGAATTGCACAAAAGCTACATTTTCACTAAAAAAAAAAATGCTGTGTTCGTTAAGCTACGACAGTGTTTCCCTAAATGTGGCACATGCACCCCATGAGGTACAGGAATAGTTTGACAGGGGTACGCGCATCACCAGGCTGAGAAACATGCACGGCTAAAGTGAAAACAATGAAATAAGAGGAAACTATAACCGTAAAAACAATACGCAACTTTGTTATGTTTTGTTTTGTTTTTTTACTAGGGGCACACAGTATTACGAAAAATAAAAAGGGGGTACACACATCTCGTAAGTATGGGGATCACTGACCTACGACAAAGGTTAAAGAACGTTATATTTAGAAGCTACGAACATGAACTAGGAAATCTTTTTTTTTTTTAGAAAGGCTGTATTTAATTTTCACATCATTGCTTAACATTAATAAACAATACTTTTCCATCAGTTCTTAATATACATTTGAAAACAAGGTCGCCTGCATGAAAAATTGGGAAGGTTGCTCTCTATATCTGTCCCAGTAAAGATGAATGTCCTGCAATGGGGAAAGATATGTTTAGCCTGCCCTTATTATCAACATATTGCACAATAATATTGCCCCCTGCTATTAACCAAGGTCTCCCCCCCCCCCCCCAGGTTGCAATGATTGGTCAATTCCTATCAAGCATAGCAGAATACCACTAAACAATCAGTGCCTCAGTCTATGAATGACGCCCTTCTCAATCGGTGCCTCGGTCTATGAATGACGCCCTTCTCAATCGGTGCCTCGGTTTATGACTGACGCCCTTCTCAATCGGCGCCTCGGTCTATGACTGACGCCCTTCTCAATCGGTGCCTCGGTCTATGAATGACGCCCTTCTCAATCGGTGCCTCGGTCTATGAATGACGCCCTTCTCAATCGGTGCCTCGGTCTATGACTGACGCCCTTCTCAATCGGTGCCTCGGTCTATGAATGACGCCCTTCTCAATCGGTGCCTCGGTCTATGACTGACGCCCTTCTCAATCGGTGCCTCGGTCTATGACTGACGCACTTCTCAATCGGTGCCTCGGTCTATGACTGACGCCCTTCTCAATCAGTGCCTCAGTCTATGATTGATGCCCTTCTCAACTGTTCGATACCATTGATCATATCTATTTTTACCTTTTTTTTCGATTTTCTCTCATAAAAAATACAATAACACCAATAACTAAACATATGATTAAGATATCCTTGTTTTACCCAATTTCAACAGGTGAGACATTAATATAATATAAAGTAATACATTTAATTTAAGCAATGTAAACAATATTCAGACATTAGTCATCTTGATCTTGTGTACTTCCAGAATCTCCTGTGATATCTCCGATGAACCATTGGCAATACAAAATCCAGATGTGGGGACGCTATTGGAAAAAAAAATATGAAAGAAGACGTATGGACGTATGTGTTTGCGCCTCATAAAAAAAAATCAATATGTCATATTTATATATAAATAAACCGTGCACAGGTGCTATATGAGATATATTTTCTTTATTAGCTCAACAATAAAATTGGACATTGTCATCTTGCACCTAATTCAAATGTTGTTTGTAGCATAGCTGGGTAAAGACTATTTATTGCGTACTTTACATCCAGTGTATTATTTTATTTGGATAAATCGGATTGTGCTCACCTAGATTCATTATTGTGCAAAATTCGGTGACATCAATGGACAGTTTATCATTGTTTATGATTTATTTATGAATCTGTAGACAGTTCTTTTTTTTATGAATGGCACCGGCGGATAATGTTTTCTTTTCATAAATATGTTGATGTTCTCAGATTAAGCCTGGTAAAGGTTATTAAGAGAAAGAAAAACACTTTTTTTTTCATTTAACATGAGATTTGTGTTGTAGAAGGTAACTCTAGACTTATCTGGAATTTAAAATACAATTATTGCCCTTTTAACTAAATCAGGGGAGTGAACAGACAAAAAAACCCCATCTTTCGTGCATGCCCTTGTTCGGGACATTTGATGGAGCGCACACAGTACGTACACAATTTCTTGAGACTTTCTTTTCAAAACACCATTTTGCTACTTAACTCCTGATTTATGAACTATCTGTATGCAGAGCAGTTGTTATGGGCGGATCCTGGGCAGAGACTTTGTCGGGTTTTTTGTGTGGACGCCCCTGTGTAAAGTCTAATTGTCTGAAGTCTAATTGTCTGAAGTCTAATTGTCTGAAGTCTAATTTCTCCTCATGAATACGCGTCGTGATTATATGTGTATGAATGTTTTATAATTATTTTACCTTCGCAAAAAGGTATTTTGTAGCTAACCCTAATCTTCCTCACAATATGAACAGTGCAAAAAAAAAAAAAACAACATTTAACAGCGCTCTTTCGGCGCCCCTACCTAGTTCAGCGCCCTCTGTGTCCGCACAACCCACAGCACCCTCCCTACTCTACTCATAATAAGTGTTAAGCCGTGATTCAACGATGATTTGTATCGGCGTGTCGCCTGATTCAACCATGCCTAAGAACGGCTTAGTCACATTGGCGGTACATTATAAATAGCCCCTCCGATACATACTCGAACAATCTTCTCGTAATATTTCTCACGTCCTCGACTATTGATTCTGACCCCAATAGCAACCGTTTAATCGTACCCACTAGTATTTCAAATAAATCAAATTTAGAGCTATAAATAAAAACACAGTTGTAACTAATTTAAGAAACCAAGAAACCAAGATGAGTTTTATTGAGCTGCGTTCTTTGGATAGATCTACTACATACTTGATTCTTTCTATTGTGTGAATATCTTAAAAACAACAAACAAAGAAAGAAAAAAACCCAATTTTTTTTTCAGAATGTTTGGCTTCTGATGTCGTCAATGAGCATAAATGCGTTGATCTTTAAACTGTGAGTGCCGTAGACTACGTACATGACTCACCACCATTTGCAGTAGCACACTAGCACACTAGCTAGAACACGTCCTTTAATCACTTTAACCTTTCAGAATGTATTCGCCATTGTATACCGGGGCTCCTGTAGTGGATCTCGGCGTCGCACAGAACGATTAATTGTTTGACAGATGTAATTTACGTTCAGAGTAGCTCGGTCAGATGTAACAAGTCATAGAATTACACACAGTTGTCAGACTTTGACACATCTTGCTGTTAGGTACTCACGTATAGGGGGGCCATTGCGTTTATGGTGAATGTTAAATTATTCGTCAACCTCTCAAGATGAAAAAAAAAACAAGTTGGCGTATTATTATTGACTAATAAATAGACACAATAGTAATCAATTAACTAAAATAGTCAACACACATGCACAAAGCACACACAAAGTCATCACTAAATAACGTAGAGTAAAGGCGTCATAGCCATAGATATCTGACCTGAGGTCATAAGTGAGTAACATTACTCCATGAATAGTATCAACGCGTGTCCTCGCGATAATAGCATAATTTATGATTAATAAATGGAATCAATTTAGGTACCACTTATAGTCAGAGTCATCGGTCACAAATGCGAAACTTCACAATATTAAAATAAAAAATTAATTCACTTTTTTTCATATAATTAATTTTTTTCCCCACAGAGATAATGTGGTGTAAATTTAAAAGTCACTTTCTTAATTTTCTATTGGTTTCTTTTTCTATTGGTTTCTTTTTCTATTGGTTAATTTTACAACTTAAAAAGAAAAACAACCAGGAACAACAGATTTCCGATTGCCTCCAGTAGACCAGAGCGGTCCCACTAACAAAATTTCGATGGGTGGGGAGGGGGACATTTAAAATGTTAAAATGTGTCCGTCATCTCAGAGCTGGTGGACGGGTCATACAGGGGGAGGGTGTTGACTGCTCACTCTTTGGTGTGTCTATATCAGTCCAGGGCGAGTAGTGTCAACTTATGTATTACTTCTACAGCTCTTGTCTCCCCACTACCGCCCCCCCCCCCACTCTCTCCCTTTTCCTCTGTTTCTTTCAACTTGAGTGTGACAGATACATTCAACACGGCTTGTCACTTTACAAGGGGGGTTAGGGATGTATTTGAAGTCAACTATCAGACCAAGATATTACAAGTGTGTTCTGTAATCGATAAAAAAAACAACAAAAAAACAAGTACGAATATTTACATCGATGATTGGAAAATATTTTTACGCTGTGTTTGTTAGTGTTTATGGAATATGATTTAATATTTCTTTACACCTGTTTTTTTTTTGTCAGTGCTAGTAGGAACGAGTGTTTACCGTTATTCACGTTTTGTTTTTTCCAGTATTAAGGAAATGTGCGTGATATTTTATCCTTGATTAGTTGTCCAGTTTCTATCACAAGGTAGGTCTATAAATTTAGGCTATAAGAAATTTGGACAGATTAATTACTTCTACATACTATGCCTTTGACTAGACATGAAATTAACAATATGTTACTTTTTGACTGAAGTGAGTTGATTTTTTTTATAATCACAATTCAATCACGTCTACTATGCCAAGTTGGCTTGTTTATAAGTAAATTTTCAATAATAGAATAGAATTGCTATAAACGTTGCCTTTTGATACAAAAGTGATTTTAATGTACCCCCAAACCCATTTTTTTCGCTTTATTAGCATAATTAATAGGCACTAGCAGATAAATACAAATATTATATAAGAAAATGCGCTGAAAAAAATATTACAACTAATGGTTTGGCTTTTCAGTTTACATCAAACTATTGCCTTAACTAGATACATATTGGAAATGTATTTATTGATTTTGTTTAATGACTGTGTTCAATCTGACACCGTCACGAAAGGTGTCTAAATTTGACTTTTGTCATTTGTTGATCAGATTGGGCATTCATTTCATTTGTGCCCGAAATATTCAAAAGGATTCAACATTCACATGTTGTGCAATGACGTATAATGTTTCATTTTCAATTCTTACAAATTACAATTTTTTTTTCATTCTGACATTTTTATACTTGCTTTCAAATCAGACTTAACTTTCACTTAACATATTATTTCTTTTCAATGTTGACATATTACAGGAGTTAGAAATTAATTACATTTTTGATAATGTTTATAAACAAATGATAATAGCAGGACAAGATGGTTGGTTTTTTTAAGATTATCCTGTGTTTATTTAAGTGGTGAGTTCTGAGTTGTTGTTTTTTTTTTTAAGTGACACCATATTCTTAACATTTTATATAAATTTTACCGAGAAAAAAAAATAAATTTCATTTAGGAATATAAAGTATAAGAATTTACAAAACAACAGTCTTTCATTATCACACTATCTACGTCACTTATTAGTTTATATGAGCTAAACAAATAAAAGCAAGATGAATAGCTTTGACACGAAGTATAAATTTAAAAAAAAAAAAGTTTAAAAATAGACGTATATTTAAATAGCTTAGATAATACACATATTTTAATGAAAAATTAAAAAGCAGGGATCCCAGAAATAAATGAAACAATTCAAAATGGTCTTAACTCTTCTTATCGTCTATAAAGTATATATATATATATATATATATATATATATATATATATATATATATATTATATATATATATATATATATATTAATCTAAGCCATTTTAATATAAGTCTGTTTTTAAAAGGTTTTTTTTTATACGTTTATTTCTATTTTTTCCCGGTCCGTAAGTTAAATACCACTAAAATAAATAATTAGTTAACTGATAATAATGTAGGTTAAAATATAGCTCGACATTAGGTGGGGGAAATATAAAGGTGGTTGTACATTGTGTTATAGCATAGACATGGGGAAAACTGCAGGGTGAGTCCGGCCCGTCAGGATGTTTGATCCGATCCAACGATCTGCTCCTCTCCGCTCGTCCACAACAGCGACGTGTACATTCAAGTTAAATGTATTCATATTAACACTATATCCATGTTATCTCGGTTCTGCCCTTCTGTCTAATTTAAAATACCAAATATGGCCCGCGGGTTTGAAAAGTTTGCCCACCCTTGTGCTAGCAGCTAGCCAAACAATCCCCCCGAGAATATAGTTGATTAAAACCGGTATCTCTTCTCAGAGCCGTTCTTAGGTCTTCAAGTGCAGTGGTACCCGACCCCGGCCCCGGGGCCGCGGACCTGTACCGGTCTGTGGAACGAATATCGCTGGGCCGCCCAAGAAACATTAAATAATTTCCTTTTTATTTATTTACCTCGTGATTATACGACTTTCCCCATGGACGAGTAATAATCCCCCGACCCCCTTTTTCCAGTGGGCCGCGGTGAAACTATCCAACGCTAACCGGTCAGTGGCGAGAAAAAAGGTTGGGGATCACTGCTTGAGCTACAGATTAAACAGAAACCAGCAGTGTAGACGGCGTGCCACGTGAAACTGTTAAAATGGCAACAAAAGATCGGTAAGAACTGTTAAAATGGCAACAAAAGATCTGCAATAACTGTTAAAAGGGCAACAAAAGCTCTGTAAGAACTCTTAAAGGGCAACAAAAGATCTGTAAGAACTGTTAAAAGGGCAACAAAAGATCTGTAAGAACTGTTAAAAGGGCAACAAAAGATCTGTAAGAACTGTTAAAAGGGCAACAAAAGATCTGTAAGAACTGTTAAAAGGGCAACAAAAGATCTGTAAGAACTGTTAAAAGGGCAACAGAAGATCTGTATCACAAATGGCTCTTGTTTCCATTTAAGAAAAAGCTCAAACATCACGATACAGAATTGAAACCCTATAAATAGTGTAGCCAAAAGTGGCTTCTTGAGCCGCAGCCTAGATCTTCATTTACTTTTTAACTGCTTTTTAATTACTGAATCATGTTCAGGGCAGGCCCATTTGTCCGATGGCTTCCAAATGGGCCCACGTGTGGCAGGGGCCCCGCAATTTATATTTTTAGCATATCACTATCAGTCATGGCTTCTTGTCACAGGCTTTTAAAGGTCAGAAGAGGGGGGCCTGGCAAGCATCCGTTAAATTGGGCCCCGCAATTCGTAAGGCCGGCCCTGATCATGTTAATGTGACAATGGTGGGTGCGGTTCTTGATAGTAGGCTACTTTTTAACTAATTAAAAAACCAGTATACAGCTCCCATCTAGCACCCACCCGGCGTATAACGCAACTTTAGTGGAGGCAGGGTTATAATAACGTAATGTCGTTACATAGTGAAGTGTGTGCGTGTGCCTGCGTGGTGCTGTCAATCGTGTTTTGTTTTTTTTGCTAATATGTAACACTGATCAATTCAGGTACGCCCATCTTTGTGTTTCAAGATGTTTAAAATGTTTCCCAAAGCTGGGTGCAAATAGTCCGAAGAATGCACGGTCCGAAACGTTATGTAATGTTAAAACAACACACACGGGGCAGACAACCATCTCAGTAATGTTAATATACTATCGCTCTTGTCTCCCCTTGTTACAAAAAAAAAAGACCCTTACTTTTCCGAGAAGACAAAAAAAAAACAATTTTTACCCGCATGTTGTAACAATTCACCCGGAACTGGTATATTTTCTTAAAGTGTGTTTTTATTTCTGACCTTTATCGACAGGTTTCGCTTTTTTTTCTGTCACATTGTTAATTTATTGATTGTAGAAGTCTAATGTGGTGACTTTTTGTGAGAGGAAAATAAAGCTAAAAGCATTTCATTACTTTTTTGAATCACTTGTAAATTAACAAGGAAGCATGGAGACTGTGTTAACTTCGAAATTATTTGGCGAGCTTGGACACACTAAGGCAACTTTATACCAAATGCACGGCATTAACTGCAAGTAATTATTTCGTCATTTTTCTCTAGTTTGTTATAGTATCGTATTCACTTTTCAAAGTCCTGCCTCTATTTTCTGTGGCTTGTTTCTATCTTCTGTGTCCTGTCTCTTTTTTCTGTGGCCTACTTCTATTTTCTGTGTCTGTCTCTATTTTCCGTGGCCTGTCTCTATTTTCTGTGTCCCGTCTCTATTTTCTGTGGCTTGCTTCTATCTTCTGTGTCTGTCTCTATTTTCTGTGGCCTACTTCTATTTTCTGTGTCTGTCTCTATTTTCTGTGTCCTGCCTCTTTTTTTCTGCGTTCCACCTCTGTTTTGCTGAGTACTGCTTGTTATTTTGTTAATTGGTGTGTTGTGAGCTCACACTAAAACGAGCCAGTTAACATTTATAACATGATTCCCGAGAAAAACCATTTAATGAAAGACCAAAAGTCCTACCAAAATTGATAGTTCACAACATCTCCCTCTGTTCATTCGTACATATGTGTCCCCATCTTTCATATGTTATGTGAGCTTGTGAAACTTTTTATGAGACTCACTGTAACCAGATAAACCACCTGTTTCATTACTATTATGAGACTCACTGTAACCAGATAAACCACCTGTTTCATTCATATTATGTAAGCTATTTTTTTTAGCTGGACAGAAAATAACACACATACACACTAACCAAAGTCAGAGGTATAAACATATTTAAAGTAAACATACACAAATACAAAGCACACAAAACAGACTATAAACATATTTACACACTCACATGCGCACACAATTCAGACGTACACAGACACATAAACAAACTATAGTGCACACAAAACATGAACTACAAACACGCTTATACCCACATACATTAAACCCATAAATATAAACACACACACACATTAAACACATGCATATAAACACACACGCTCAAATACGAATACACGCACATATGCACACACAAAGTGCCATAAACAGGCAAAAACAAAAACATTGACAGATTGATACACCTTACAATCATACTCTGAAAAAGACACACAACGAATATCTTACACTAACAAATTCTGCATACACATTAACGAAGCACACCTACTGCGCGGTCATCTAAAACAGGACAGGGATAAAAAGCCGCCTTAATAGTTCTATGAGAGCCCCGGGTCAACTAAATTGTGTTTGAGGCCCCCCCCCCACCACGGGCATTTACCTGGGCGTGCCAATGAGTTAAGACGGTTCTGCGAGAGACGAGTACACACAGACGAACAAATCACAATTGTAAAGACAATTTAGCCAAGATATGTACAGATAACAATGAAATAATGCAGATCAACATGGTCGAATCTGTGGTTGATAATCAAATAACATCTGGCTACGTTTGGCGGTAGGGATGTGGGGGGGGGGGGGTGAGGACTTACACATTCGACTTAAGCGCGGAAGAAAAAAACCAACACAAACACCTGTTAAATACCCCCCCACACACACAATCACACACATACATACTCAATCACACACACCCACACACACAATCACACACATACATACTCAATCACACACACACACAATCACACATACATACACACACAATCACATAATAATCACACACACACTCACACACACCAACTGAAATGACAGAACATACACCTACAAAAGCGAATACGCGCTTACACACATACACACACGGTCAGTATAAATCGCACACAGACAATTGTTATTTACGCTCACTCTCAAAATACACTCATTGTAGACTTAATACAGTGGAACCCGCCCCCCCCCAACCACATACACATTTCCCAGGACTGACAGTCTATATGTTTTTAGAAGTCTAGATGTAATTAACATTCTTTAAGAAAAAAAAGAAAGAAAAATCTGGATAATTTATTTTTCATTCATTTATAATTCAGGGCTTCTTAAACTTTTATAATTCACGACCCCCATTTATGATTGCGAGTTTCTTGACGACCCCATAAGAGAAAAATAAATTAATATTTTTGATGATTTATTTATTAGGTTAAATTGTATTTTTATCTCTCGCGACCCCAGAATTTCGCTACGCGACCCCATATGATTTAAGAATCCCTGATTTATATGATTGTGCTTATTTGTTACATATTTTGTAAAATCTAGTTATTTTTTTAAATACTTTCTGGTTAATTCTTCATGAAAATAATAGTCGCAATGCCCCGGTGAACTATTCCGGGCAGGGGAGGGGGGACTCACCAGCGAGCAGGCCCCCTTGCTAACTAAAAATAGATAAATGTACTCATTTAAAGCTAATGTTAGTCTTAAACTTAAACCCATTACTGTGACTTGAAATCAACATTTAATCAAGGTCTCCTCAGAATCTCTCAAAGGATCATTCTTATATAAATAGGAAATGGATCGTGAATTTTATAAAAAAAAATAAAGTATAATAATAATTTTAGAAAGTATGATTTTTTTTAAATGTATATCATGAACTGTCTCCAAAACGTTTTTGCTTCACTTACTATTATATTGTTTAGTTCGCTATTTTTTTTTCAGTAAATTTTCTATTTATTTTTATCACCTTTAAAATCTTGCGGTCTTTAATAAAATAAAATTAAAATCTTTTTATAAAAAATGCAAGTGATTATTAATTTAGAAAAAAAAAACAAGAATGTCTTAAAAGCAATAAATGTTACGATAGCTTGAAATTACTTTACTAACATATTTCTCAAACTTAATAGCTGACACAAAACGAGTTCCCAAACAATTTTATACAAATATATAAATTGATATTGCATACGATTTTTAGTATTGGAGTGACATGAAATTAATAGTAGCAAAATGATATCATCAGTTAGTTTACTTTAGTTGTTAAATGAGTGGTTGTGTATATTAAAACATGTTGTGCATGGGGTTCATGTCATTGACCACCTATCAAACCCAAGTTAAATCCAACCAATTTATGTATTTTTTTTTAATGAGATAGCCTCTAATTTAAACAAAGAGAAAATAAATAAGATTAGGTAAGCAGTCAAGCAAATGATTCCTCTATTCAATGCGAATTTCATCCAGCTTAGGCCGTTCTTTTTGGATAGGCGTGCTGGGCGGACTGGTGGAGCTGGGGTAACTGGGCGTATGTCTGATGCCCCACGTCTAATGAGGCCTCTGCTGTGACTTTTATTCTGCAAGCCTCAAATAATAAATAACTAAGCACTTGGCAGGGGCTTTGGGCTAAAAATGAGTTAACATTCGGGGATGCAGTAGATATTGTCCCGTTTTTTAAAGATTATTATGGGCCTACAATGTTTAAACTACAGACTTGTTAGCGTTTAGTTTAGGGCCTCGGTATGTATGTTTAAGTAGGGCCGTCAAATGTGTATTTGTCATAGCCCACCAAGCGTACCTATACCAAGGCCCATCAAATGTAGACTTGTCTCGGACTCAAACAAACTTAACTATTCCTTATGACCCTCGATACGTACCCATATATAGGGTCCACCAAACGTACTCATACATAGAGCCCACTAAAACGTAAGAATGTGTACAGAACATTTCATTCTGTGGCCCTGTGTACATATCATTTCATTCTGTGGCCCTGTGTACAGATCATTTCATTCTGTGGCCCTGTGTACAGATCAATTCATTCTGTGGCCCTGTGTACATATCATTTCATTCTGTGGCCCTGTGTACATATCATTTCATTCTGTGGCCCTGTGTACATATCATTTCATTCTGTGGCCCTGTGTACATATCATTTCATTCTGTGGCCCTGTGTACATATCATTTCATTCTGTGGCCCTGTGTACATATCATTTCATTCTGTGGCCCTGTGTACATATTTCATTTTTTGTGGTCCTGTTTAACCTTGACATCATCTGGCCACCATAGTTAGTACAGAGACCTTATTTTCCATGAATGAAATTGATTTTCATTTTTGAGCCAGGTAAACCTGAACGTTGAAACATAGAAACATTTTCCAGTATTTACTATACATTATTTTGTGTGTATGTGTTTTTTTGTTTTGTTTATTTCATTATTTATTCCTGCCAATATTATACAAGCATCATCTATTTTACCTAAAAATTATTGATCACATTATATGATAACTTACGTCATATTGATAAGCCAATGGCTAAAAGAATGTATTGCTGATTGTGAGTTAAATGACGTTGATGACTGGACAAACAAAGGGCCAAGTGCGCCCCGTTTGACCACTCGATTTTGACCACTCTCGTGACTTTGTGTGTTCACATCCATGACGTTTACATTTATATAATTTAAATTAGTTCCTATAAACGAAATCCACACAGCTGCTCTTGTTCAGGCTTTTCTGACAAATTTAAGAACCCATTGTGGCCTGCGGTTACTAAAGTTTTTGCACCTCGCTGGTCTTGTTAATATATATTTCAGTGCATTTATTCATACATTCAGGAACTAAACTTTTTTTTATGTTATAATGTCATTAGAATGTGATACACTTGTAGGTTTCATAGGAAACTGTTGGATGCATTACTAACAGATGTTATGATCACTGGCCCCATTGAAACCAACGTATATTACTGTAAGTTGGACAATATAAAGTCTTCACCAAGCTGTTACATAATTTAGCATAATACAAATTAATCTGCTCTCATGGTCTATATTAATGGTTTGACTTGCTTATGTAACGTTGAATACTTGATGTAAAATGTTGACTGATAATTGATGTAGGATGTTGGCTGATACTTGATGTAAGATGTTGACTGATACTTGATGTAGGATATTGACTGATAATTGATGTAAAATGTTGACTGATACTTGATGTAGTATGTTGACTGATACTTGATGTAAGATGTTGACTGATACTTGATGTAGGATATTGACTAATACTTGATGTAGTATGTTGACTGATACTTCTGTAGTATGTTGACTGATACTTGATGTAAAATGTTGACTGATAATTCATGTAGGATGTTGGCTGGTACTTGACGTAGTATGTTGACTGATACTTGATGTAGGATGCTGACTGATCCTTGATATAGACTGTTGACTGTTACTTGATGTAGTATGTTGACTGATACTTGATGTAGTATGTTGACTGATACTTGATGTATTATGTTGACTGATACTTGATATAGACTGTTGACTAATACTTGATGTATGATGCTGACTGATACTTGATGTAAAATGTTGACTAATACTTGATGTAGTATGTTGACTGATACGTCTGTAGTATGTTGACTGATACTTGATGTAGGATGCTGACTGATACTTGATGTAAAATGTTGACTGATACTTGATGTAGAATGTTGACTGATACTTGATGTAAGATGTTGACTGATACTTGATGTAGGATATTGACTGGTACTTGAAGTAGAATGTTGACTGATACTTGATGTAAGATGTTGACTGATACTTGATGTAGGATATTGACTGGTACTTGATGTAGTATGTTGACTGATACTTGATGTAGAATGTTGACTGATACTTGGTGTAGGATATTGACTGGTACTTGATGTAGAATGTTGACTGATACTTGATATAGGATGTTGGCTGATACTTGATGTTTAAGGTTAACTGAAAGTTGATGTAGAATGTTGGCGGCTGGTACTTGATGTAGGATGTTAGCTGGTACTTGATGTTGAAGATTGACTGATACGTTATGTAGGGTGTAGGCTGTCAGGCAGATGGTGCGGGAAATGGGTGGTCATACATGAGCCACATTCCGTGTTTTTAAAAAGTAAAAATCTAGCCTACTGTAAAGAGCCCCATCACAAATGCTCAAGTTACTCAATTAGGTTGCAAGTCAGATAGGAGTACAGCAGATCACAGACTGAAATTCCTGCGATTTTTTGTCATGCCTCTTTACTCTATTCTCATGGTGGACATTTAGGAAGGTCACTATCAAACACTGTCCACTGAGGTGATTAATGTTTTGGCACATGATCACAGGCATACGCAGACGTTCTTTGCTTTTTTTTTGGAATCCACAGACAGAGGCTCTTAGAAAAATGTGGGGGCCCTAGATAAAATTCCCTGTCGGGCCTCTTATGAAACATCTGGTTTAATTAGAATTTTTACCTGCAAGGGGGGGGGGGCACTTTTGAATTGGGAATCTGGCCTTTGCCAATCCATAGGAACGACTCGGCTCTTCGTATAGCTAAAAATAGAACTGACCAATTTCAAGCCAAGTTTAAGTTTTATGCTGATGATACATTATATTTATAACTATTTGAACATACCCCTCACTTCCCCCCCCCCCCAATCCTACATCCTACAAAGATGATAGATGTCAAAAAAGTTTCCCAGAGGCTGAAAGACAAAATTATATCGCTACGACAGCCAATGTGAAATAGATTAAAGTTGAAACAAAGACACTGAGACTTTCGACTTAAACACGTGTTTGGGAGCTGTGGGGGCTCGCCGTTATACGTTTTTTGGGTCCCTAAACAAAAGTACATCCTAGGCACTGGTGGATGTTGGGTACCTAGTCAAAAGTACATCCTAGGCACTGGTGGATGTTGGGTACCTAGTCAAAAGTACATCATAGGCACTGGTGGATGTTGGGTACCTAGCCAAAAGTACATCCAAGGCACTGGTGGATGTTGGGTACCTAGTCAAAAGTACATCCTAGGCACTGGTGGATGTTGGGTACCTAGTCAAAAGTACATCCAAGGTACTGGTGGATGTTGGGTACCTAGTCAAAAGTACATCCAAGGCACTGGTGGATGTTGGGTACCTAGTCAAAAGTACATCCTAGGCACTGGTGGATGTTGGGTACCTAGTCAAAAGTACATCCAAGGCACTGGTGGATGTTGGGGCCCTAGGATAAGGTATTTTGGAAGGCCTATAAAAATACTGATAAGGCCACCGCTGGCAAAAGTCAGCTCCTAATATTTATTTTTTTCAATAACTGGGGCCTTCTCTTAAAATCACAACTGTTAAATCACTTCAGTCCTGGCCCTGACAGATATTCAGATTGGTCCTTCTCGTGACTGGCAAATTTTAAATTCCGTTAGCCACCCCCCCCCCCCTGCTAGATTGCATATCCATATTAACGCCCGAGAACGCGTGACGCGTGCAAATTGGATGAAAAGAGACCTTTGTCAAGATTCGAACACAGACCTCAGCGTTGGTATGAGTAACAACCAACGGTAATGTCGCGTAGTAGAAAAACCCCTACCTTACAAAAATAAAAGAATGATTAAATAAATACTCCCAGAAAATATGGTTTAACGGTGGTTTTCATTGCTGATTTCTATTAACATGTTAATTAATGCGTAACGAAAAAAACTTCAATTGAATATGAACAATTGAAACGTATGTTTATATACAGTGCATGGCATTTACTAGCAGTCTTTTTTACAATGTTTAAACCAGCAGTCTTTATAGTTTATACAGTGTATGTACCAATAGTTGCACACGTTCTATGTCCGGTAGAGCAATTGCGTTGAACATTTCTATTTTATTCAATTGGTCAGCAAATTGTCTGTTATCATCCTTTCGTATTTTTTTTTTTAGAATTTTTTTTGTCATTTTACAAACTGAAAACATTAGAGACTAAATATATAAATTTTAAATCAGAAATATAAAGTTTTCCTTTGTATATACCTCTGATATAAATATTTGGATTTATTTTAACTCATTGACGATCCGCCATTTTAATGACGTCAGTCAGTTCACTCTTCACTTCGCCCTCTACTGTCATAAAGTTTATATTATACTTAAAGTGTAATTGCTTTTCATAAGTAATTCTTGTAACTCAAATAGTTGATAGTTCAATATTAATCTGTGATTGTGATCCTGTTTGTCTATTCATGACTTCGTACCAAATTATTGCCTACCTATATAAATATGTGTTGGCCATAAACTTGACTGCCTTTAAAAAAAAGTCCCTACCCTAGATATGTCCATACCACCACAGTGATTGACATTTGTATTATTGTACGTACATTTACATCACTCTCTTCTGCCACGCGCAGGCGCAACACACGCGCCAAAAAACAAACATAAAGAAAAAAAAACGCGACACACGCAAAAGTATTGTCGGTTTACTGGGTGGGCACGTGCTGCTATTCCCACAATTTTTTTTTATTCAACCCTATTTCTCCGATATTCAAATTGTTGATTATTCACCGTGCGGCCACTTATGAAAAACAATAATCATAAATAGGCCTTTACATATGTGTTACAAAACATACCAGATTTTTACTCCAAAAAAATTTTTTAAAGCCAAATTTTAAAAAAAATAGTTGATCTCTTATTTCCACTTACAATATAAAGGGGGAAAAAAACAGGTCAGAATGAATTGGTGAAACAGTTCTAGTATTTATAAAAAAAATCAATTCAAATAGCTACAGGTGTATGACAATAGATGGCGATCGTTTGATCAGCACTTCTGGTCCGACTTGTAACAGCTGCTATCTATACTGTTTAATAGTTGTCCCTCTGTCTCTCTTATTTCTGTTAAGTTATTTTTGTTTTTGTGTAGTTCTGTATAACTTGACTGGTTATGTGGAGGTAAGGCACTTTTCTGTTTACGTAGCTGGTTTTATAAATTGATTACAACTGTAATTTTTTTTTTTTTTGAAAGTTCATTGTAATTTATTTTCTTTTTTGTTTTTCATTTTTTGATACTGTAATTTTATTTTAACAATTAAGCTACTCTAATAATAACGTTTTGTTTCGTTTTTGTTTTAATCAGCCGAAATTTTAATGGTGTCATTTAGGTATCCCAGTTCAATTAGAGCGTAGTTTGGAATTTGAGTGCTCTATGAAAAGGCTTACAGATATCTGGGCCCCTAGGCATCAGATTTTATATCAGTTTTGATCAGGAAAGGGGGGGGCGGTCTTTGGCAGTGAGGGCCCTATACGGTTGGCTAGTTCGCCATTCCATAAGAAGAATAAATACAATAAAAAAGCGACCCTTTTAAAAAGAAAAAAACTACTTTTTATAATACATGTAAGTGTTGTAGATTTATTATTTAGGAGAGTACGGTAGATAAAGAGAAACAAGTCAACTTTAAGGTAATAAACGAGCTGCAATTATTTTTTTTCCATCGGTCTCGTCGATTAGATAACATTGCGAGAACTTCATCAGTGCGCGAGACTTTACGACGACTTATATAAAATCTCAATCAAGTGATACAATCTCACGTCACAGAGACTGTCTGCGGGTGAGGTAAATTGTTGGAAGGAATGACCATCTGGACACTGCTGTTCTCTACAGCGGCCATATGTTTCTTGGACCACGGATTTGCTCGAGCCGACAGCCACTACGTCAACGAATGGGCGGCAGAGATTCCAGGGGGCTTAGACAGAGCGACCAGGGTGGCCGAGGAGCACGGATACAGGCTGGTCAGAGAGGTAATTGGTTCATCACCTTCTTAACTTCTATACCTAACGTCCTATTTAGACTTCTTCATACATTGTAATTTAAATCTATAAATTATATATATTTTGAAGTGTATGCTTTTGTTTACTTACACATCAGTTTACTTTTATTCCATTATATAAATATATACATACTTTTCTATATGTTTAAGCCTTTACTTTACATATACATATTACATTAGCTCTTTACATGTACATTGCACTCATAGTAATCATTTAGACTTGACTCTTTAACTTATAATAATTGCTCAATATTTTACACTTTACACATTATTGAGATCACTTTATGGTTTACCAGCTATACTTTTGCCTCGAATATTTCTAACATATTTTTATTCCCCCCCCTCCCCCAAATCCAAAAGTCAACAGCGTTGGTGTTAAGCTGTGATGATGAGAGTGGGTGGGGAGATCAATATAGCAATGCAAAACATCAACAATAATAACAATCTAACAAACATTTATACTCACTGGCAACTGACGCCAGTGTCCATCCCCAGAGCCCCGTGTTTCACCAAAGATACTAAAACTTATTTCCCTATCCCCCTCTCCTTCGTGACTATCCACCCTGGTCCATACATTCAATTCTTTCATTTAGCTATTTCCGGTAATTTAGCGCCCCCCCCCCCATTCGAAAACCATATAACATTATATGCCCCCCTTGCCCACCTCACAAAGCCACTGATGTATATATGATTGAATGTATCTGCCTAAATCTATCTATCTATCTATCAGAGCATCTTTATTCTTGAAATCAATAAATTATGTTTCTTTCAATCGAATAGTAAACATCAATACACTGTAATAGTTTGTATAAAGTTGTTTAATTAAAAAAAATAAATAAAAAAAGAAACACATTTTATTTAAAAACATATTAAACACGATGAATGAAAACTCCTTGGCTCATCTTTTTCACAAGCCTGTACATGTACACGCATATAGTCTACACAGACACACCCACACACATATAGTCTACACAGACACACACACACATTTACCATATGGACATATGTGTATATCCCAATATATAGTCTTATGACCCATCCCAGCATCTAGGGTCTAGACAGGCTATGTAGCTCAAATAAAAAGTGTATTTTTTTTTAAAAAGGTCGTTATAGAAATATGTTATATCACCCATTAATATATTCAAGTAAAACATTTCTCTGTATTATGTATAATACACATACACAGCGCGTCAGAACGTTTCACACACACACACACATACATACACACAAATACATACACACACACATACACACACATACACATACATACACACATACACACACACAACAGCTTATTTCCATGCCCTGCCTTCCCGTCGTGCCGAACACTGCGATTAACCCAAATTGAAACAGGAACATGCCAGGTGGTTTAGTCTTATCGTCCAAATATCGTGACCTGTGGCCAATCAAGCACACAATTTCTGCCTCTCCATAAGTACAATTGTATTGTTTTATTATCGTTTTTCTATATTATTTTTTGTATTAAATGTCGTGAAAAAAAAATTAATTCCGGACATGCACATTGTTAGTTTCGTGTGTGTGTGTGTGTGTGTGTTTAAGTTTGTTTGTTGACAGATACACTGAAAGTACGATCGTGGGAGTAGATAACGCATGATTTAATTATAATTATGGTTTTGGTTTTTAATCTGGTTTGACTTCAATTAACTGACTCTTCAGTATGAGCACTTCCTTTGATTTAAAATTGACGATATTGTTCGATAGTCATTAGGGGCACTTGGTATAAAAGGCTAAGAGCCGTTCTTGGGGGTCTTTGGGGTGGGGCCCCGAGGCAAAGGTACCTATCGCTTTTTTGTGTAATTCTCAAAGTCACGAAAACGCACTGTTTTATAACGCATAGTAAAACGCACTGTTTTATAACGCATAGAAAAACGCACTGTTTTATAACGCATAGTAAAACGCACTGTTTTATAACGCATAGTAAATTATTAGTAAAAATATTTCACCCGAGAACATCTGAGGAAATGCCTAGAGTCTATGGTTTAGGTAAGGGTCGTCATTTCGTATAAGGCTATGGGAGGGGGGAAATCCTCTCCTCTCGTCTCCTCCCTTCCCAAGCCGTACCGAAAATGACATCCCAAGTAGTAGTAGCCATGCAACAATTAATCTTTGCAAGAGATGTGTCGCAAGAGACAACTATATATATGCATAGAGGTTTAGTATAGGTTCCATACATTTTATAAATGTGATACATATGTGATGGTTAACTGACTTTAGTGAATGAGATTGTGAGGGGGGGGGGCTTATTTTTCAACACTAAAAGATATAAAATTAAAAATGCGTATTGAGATCTAATGAAAAGTTAAAAAAAAAAATTCATTAGTCTTAGATCATACACAGATACTTATCGAAATTAAATTGACTTAATAAACGTATGAGCGCCTAATTGTAGCTCTTGTATTGATGAAATGACAAAAAAATTAAATTGTAGTATAATAAACTTTGTATGGCTTGCCAACTCCACTAATTGCCAATGTTGGTTTAATTCAAATTGGCACTCACACTTATTTTGTCAAAATAATTTTTTTTAGATATATTCAGATTCAGGAATTATTAACTAGCTGTACCCTGCAAAACCTTTGCATAGAGTTATAGTCTCTTAGATTTGGTAATAAGGCTAGGTTATTTTTTCATTTCGGACAGATCCGATTGTTTTCATATTTTTATTACAATTTAAGGATGCAATATGTTGTAGAAATACAAAAAAAAAAAATTTAAATGGAATTATTTCACATTTTGGCTTTTGGGTTTCATGTTTGAAAACTACAGAAACAATTCAAAACTATAGATTTAACAAAAAAAAAAAACATTTATCGAATCGAGAGGCCATTTTGAATTTTTGATTTCTACTTAAGAAATAACGCAGACGCGAGACCGCTATTATTTATATTATTAGTACATTTTAATAATGGTCTTTTTTTAGAGTAAATTTTCAATTATTTTTATTATTATTATTATCCTTGAATCTTTCTTAAACAAGATGAAGTTACCAACTAAAGAGAATGGCCAATGTAGCCAGTGAGAATAAAACTTTTGTCTTCTAATCAAATCTGACATCCAGCTGTCAACAAGCCTCCCACTTCCGCCACACCCCCCTCTCCCATTTTGTTTGTCATTAACTCAAAGGCGACAGACTGGTTGATGCAGCAGTAGGCTTAATGACTGATTGGTCGGTAGTAGTCTATTAAAATGCGCTGATTGCGGGCAATTCTTTATAGTCAGTGGCGAGTCTTCATATTTCTTTCTTTTCATTTTTAAAAAAATTATAATGATAGTAAAAAAAAAAGTATATTAATTCGACTTACACGTTTCCTGCTACACACTTCGCAAACATAGGCCTATAAACTTAACATATATAGGACTACACACTTCACATATATAGGACTACACACTTCAATATATAGGCCTACACACTTTACATATATAGGACTACACACTTCACATATATAGGCCTACACACTTCACAACTATAGGACTACACACTTCACATATATAGGACTACACACTTCACATATTTAGGACTACACACTTCACATATATAGGACTACACACTGCACATATGTAGGACTACACACTTCACATATATAGGACTAGACACTTCAATATATAGGACTACACACTTCAATATATAGGACTACACACTTCACATATATAGGACTACACACTTCAATATATAGGCCTACACACTTCACATATATAGGCCTACACACTTCACATATATAGGACTACACACTGCACATATATAGGACTATACACTTCACATATATAGGACTACACACTGCACATATGTAGGACTACACACTTCACATATATAGAACTACACACTTCACATATATATGACAACACACTTCACATATATAGGACTAGACACTTCACATATATAGGACTACACACTTCACATATATAGGCCTACACACTTCACATATATAGGACTACACACTTCACATATATAGGATTAGACACCTCACATATAGAGGACTACACACTTCAATATATAGGACTACACACTTCACATATATAGGACTACACACTTCACATATATAGGCCTACACACTTCACATATATAGGCCTACACACTTCACATATATAGGACTACACACTGCACATATATAGGACTATACACTTCACATATATAGGACTACACACTGCACATATGTAGGACTACACACTTCACATATATAGAACTACACACTTCACATATATAGGACTACACACTTCACATATATAGGACTATACACTTCACATATATAGGACTACACACTGCACATATGTAGGACTACACACTTCACATATATAGAACTACACACTTCACATATATAGGACTACACACTTCACATATATATGAATAGACACCTCAATATATAGGACTACACACTTCACATATATAGGACTACACACTGCATATATGTAGGACTACACACTTCACATATATAGGAATAGACACCTCAATATATAGGACTACACACTTCACATATATCGGCCTACACACTTCACATATATAGGATTACACACTTCACATATATAGGACTACACACTTGCCATATATAGGACTACACACTTCACATATATAGGACTAGACACTTCACATATATAGGACTACACACTTCACATATATAGGACTACACACTTCACATATATAGGCCTACACACTGCACATATATAGGACTACACACTTCACATATATAGGACTACACACTTAACATGTATAGGACTACACACTTCGCATATATAGGCCTACACTCTTCCTACACAAACTTTACGCGAACACTTCAAACCGCACACATGAATAACTTAAACAAACACTGCACATACAAACATGCACACACTTTATACATATGTTCAGTGCTTTTTTTTTTTTTGTAAAAAAAAATAGGTGCCGGTCAGAGATGAGCGGACAGCGGACGCGTCCGCTTGCGGACGCAGATCCGCAGACTTTTCCGAATCCGCGGACTGACAGCGGACGCTTCGTATGGTTAAGTTGCGGACTCGCGGACTGACGCGGATCTTCTTTAGCGTTACCATAAAAAATTTCAAGACATTTAAACAGCTAAATTTCAGCAATGCGGACGCGCGGACTGACTGCGGACCAATGTTGTAAGATTCTGCGGACGCGGACGCTAAATTTCAAGATCCGCACACCTCTGGTGCCGGTACTCAGTGATGGATCGCCTAAATTTTAACTAAAACCCAGCGTCTAGTTTAGTTCTTATTGCGCACAATTTTAAAATGATTCAATTTTAACAAATTAAAATATAATAAATTAATAATAAACGTTAAAATACAAGACAAGTAATAATTTTTTCCCCACATTGAAAAAGGTGCCGGTACGCCGTACCGGTGCGTACCGTCACAAAAAAGCACTGCATATGTCACAAACGTTTTTTTTTTTTTTACAAATTGTTTTTAAAGTTTAAGTTATATAAAAAATAATTATATTTTGCCAAGAGAGTATGGTTGTAATCAGGGTTGTTAATATTGCAATATTGTATTGGTATTGGCAGTATTGCCAATACTTTTTTAAGTATTGGTACGATATTGCAATACTTCTTGAAATTTGATATTGGTATTGGTATTGCCAATACTTATTTTTGATATTGGTATTGATTTTTAACCAATACTTAAAGCAATATTCAATAAGTTCTCTACAACATTGGTTGTGAATAAAGCTGAATATAATAAATTTTTCTTTGGTGTTGCCATCTTTCGAGTGACATTGCCAAGCAATTTTTGAATGAGACTGAGCAATGAATGATAATAGAAATCATATATGATATATATGGCAATGAGTATTGACCAGTGAGTACTCTAAGTAAATTGATTTCTATGGAATTTGCTATTCTTTCCAAGCTTTTTTCCGGTTGCATAAAATAATTTTCTTGAGTTTTTATTGTTATTTGCAAAGTATCGTCAGGCAGATCACTTGGTATGCTTTTTTGTAACACCTGGAATTCAATGTATGATGCTGTCACCAGAGTTTACAACATTCTCTGTGTAAGTGACATGGAAGTTGTTGACAAACTTTGTGATGAATTTGATATCAAAAGACTACAGCCTGTACAGAAAACATTTCTTAAAGAGTATTTTGCTGTTATGAAGCCTGTTTGCTGTGCACTATATATTTTGCAGGGTGAAACTAAAAAAGACATTGGACTTGGTTTCCTTTTACCAACACTTGTCGTGACGAAGGCTCAGTTAAAAGTGTTTCTTGATCAAGGAAAGAATGATCGGCTCGTAGTTTGTTCTCCATTAGCTTCGTGTCTTTTGCATGCCATCGATAGAAGATTTGTAAACATGTTTGACAGCATTGATGCTCAGCTGGCATTCGTTGTACATCCCAAATTCAAGTTGGACTGGATGGATGATGATTTGCAGCGTTCGCATCTTATTGAAGTACTGAAGAGACGCGTTTCACAATCACTGATATGAACCAAGAAATTAATAATTACTTGGCAGACACTTCAGACAGTATTGCATCATTGGATGCCTATCCACATGTCCGTAAAATATAAATATACCTGAATACAGGACTTCCTTCAAGCGCTGCTGTTGAGCTTGAAAGGCTGTTTTCATTAGGACAGCGGTCGGGGAACCGGGGTAAATTACCCCAAAATGGGGTAAAAATGAAATTTTTGGGAGTAAAAAATGAAACTTTTTGTGAATAAAAAGTACATATTTTTAATTTGCTGTGGGGTAATATCAACTTACAAACAATATTTTGGGGTAATGATTAAAAAAGTTCCCCGACCGCTGCATTAGGAGGACGAATATTTTCCCCTCTTCGTTCACGACTGAGCAGTGCGCATTTTGAAATGGTTACTTTTCTTTGCCTGGCTAAGTGGTAACTGCAAGTTAGGTGGCGTTACCCTGTGAACTCTACTGGAATTCATCGTTAGTTTTCCAGATGTAATGCAATCCACTGACTCGGTCTGACTGCTTTTACTATAGTGTGATGTTTAACTGTTTAAGTATCATTTGCTTTTCTATGACAGTCATTTGCTTCATCCATCCATCCATTGATTCATTCATTCATTCACAATATGTGTACATCATACATATTAAAAATCTTGTTGCTAAAAGACGTTAAGGTATGCCGACTTATTTAATAGTAGTTAATTATGTTGTCAAAGACATTTGGATGCTTTGAGGGAAACTGATGAAGTAAGTGTTAACTATTGAATAAAATTTGATTAAAAATACATCATCTAAATTAGCCAAAAATGTTGTTATCGTTTATCGATGTAAGTGATATAGAGCAATGAATTACGTATTTGCGTTTAATTCATCGAATGACCCAAATATTGGTATTGGTATTGGCAATAATAAATAAATATTGGTATTGGTATTGCAATACTGGTTTTAAAATTGTATTGGTATTGGTATTGCAATACTGGTTTTAAAATTGTATTGGTATTGGTATTGCCAATATTTTTTTTTAGTATTGTTAACAACCCTGGTTGTAATAATATAGGTCTACCGCTCATTATTTTTGCGAATCCAGTCAGAAATTTTAGAGAAATAGGTAACAAATATACAAATTTAATAGCTTCTGTGAAATTTCATCAGTTAAAAGTGGACTAATATTTTGATTTTGTGTGGGATTTTGTTGTTGTTAAATACTGATGCATGAATATTCTACGTCATCAAAACAGCGATACTTAGTACATGTACAATTTGTTTGTTAAGTCTTTATATCTTTGGGAACTCAATATATTTGCTTTACAGTTAGCTTTCTTTTACACATATATATTAATATTAAAAAAAAGTAAAATTTCCTTTGGTCCTAAACAGTGCCGTAACTAGCTTAACTCGCGCCCGGGGCACATTACCTTTTTAATAATTTTTAGCGCCCCATCCCATTCGAAAATCATATATAGTATATGTAAAATATAAATTTGGCCCCCCCATTGTGAGTAGCGCCCGGGGGACATATGTTCCCCGCCTCCCCCCCCCAGCTACGCCTCTGGCCCTAAAGGACCATCTGGGCAGGGGAAGTGTAGAATTCATCTGTTTCTATAACCTCGGCATATGAAGGGATTGTGTGGTTTGCACAATGCCCAGCCGCCTTTACTCCCCCAGCTAACCTTAAGTACCCATGTAAAGCCCAATTTCATCATGATCTGGAAAAATGTCCTTGGTTCTGATCAGTGTTCAAATGTGGTTCTTAGAACCACGTGTGGCTAATCTTTGTCTAGTATTAAATCATTCGGTCTAGTATATATCAATATTATTAGTTAATGACCTTTACCCCCCATGAATATTAATTACTTTGACTAAATAGAGAGAGAGGGGGGGGAGGGGAAAGAGGAAGAAGCAGATAATAAAATGTATTAAAAAAAATGAAACAATAATATGATAAGCATTTGGACTTACAAAAGTAGATTTAAATATAAATAGATGTTAATTTACAGACTCAGATAGAATTAGATTAGGTTAGAAAATTTGAACAGTAAAAATATTTTTAGTTACAGATCTACTATCTCTAGTTGGGTTTTGTTAGTAGTCTATGTGTCCAGCTGTAAAAGATTAATGTATAGCTGTGTATAGTTAGTTACTTAGTATATCTGGCTGTATATTATTAATACATGCCCAGATGCATATAGTTAGTATATGTTTATATATGTATTGTTGTTGTGTAATAGTTCAACCATGTTGTAGTGATCTCAGTCAGCTAGTATATGCCTAGATGTGTATCGTAAGTGGGTAATAGTTCAAACATGTTGTTGTGGTCTCTGTCACCACAGCAAACTCTGGTCAGCACATTGAGCATGTCGGGTGGCTAGGTGAGTATGTCACAATGCGTGTGCCATAGGTGAGCCAGGTGTTGCCCTAAATAAGATGGTTCCCGGTGAATATCAGGTGTCAGTGTGTACTAGAGATGAACTGCTCACTAAAGCTCTCCATTTATCTATCTAATAAATCATTCTATATTCACGCATACTTTATATTCGACATATCAAACTCTATATCTATTACAATACACCTAAACCATTTTTTGTGAACGAGGTCTAGGGTTGGTTGAGGTCAGTGCCGTAACGAGCTTAACTCGCGCCCGTGGCACAATACCTTTTTAATACATATAATATCACATGTAAAATATAAATTTGGCGCCCCATTGTGAGTAGCGCCCGGGGACATATGTACCCCCGCCCCCTAGCTACGCCTCTGGTTGAGGTACAGGCAATGCGTAGCCAGTGATCTCTGGACTCTGTCGTTTGGGAAAGGGTTCTATTCTGTCATCGTCCAGCCTCGATATAAACGCTCGCTGACTCAGTGGCGATAGATTGGTGAGCCTGATCGGACAGAGGGTCGTTGTCAGTGGCGTAGCGAACTTAACTCCCAACAAATGGCATACAATAAAATGTGACTCTGGTGATCCATAAAGTCAAACCATGAAAAATAATATTTTTTAAAATATTTTTTTTATTACAAATGTAATATTTTTATTAAAAAATAACTACCATTTCTCGCAAATAAAATACAACTATCAGGTGACCGGCACCGAACGCTATTTTGATTTGTTTACGTTTTGTCACTCGCAAAATGAAAAAAAAAACTATAAAAACATTCAAAACTGACCAAAAAACATTTTTTTCAACTTTTTCAAGAAAAAACACAAGGTAGCCTCACGACGTAGGCGTGCATACCCCTCACTTTCACATTTTGTCAAAAAAGTGAGGGGCCGTACAAACACACACTGTGCATTATGTCTTTTTTTTTTAAAACTTTTTTTCTACATTTTTTGCGTTTTTCTTAAAATTAGATTTTTTTTATGTGAATGATTAAAGGAAAATATGCATATTTGAAAAAAAAGTCACCAAACATTTATTTTTTAAAGAAATTGATTGAAAACTGAATATTTCCTTTCAGAAATGAATGTAGATTAATAAAATGTCTGAAAAAATGTTTTTGTTTTTAATACTTGTTTTTTGTCTTATTGCTGTTTGTACACTTTAAAAAAAATATTTTTTTTTTGTTAAATTCTTTTTTTTTTTAAATTATCAAGTTTCTTTTTCACAACAATAAGCTGCACAGTTGTAAAGTCTATTCAAAGTAGAAAAAAAAATGATATATTACACATATATACACTATACAGGAAACAGATAATATAGTCCAAAATATAAGTACACCTGTTTGGTAATAAAAAAAATGGCCAAAAACATGCCGTCGATTAAGAGGTCAACTCGCGCCCGGGGTCCAATACCTTTTTAGCGCCCCCCCCCCACGCCATTCGAAAACCATATAATATGTAAAATATACCATTTGGCGCCCCCTTTGTGAGTAGCGCCCGGGGCATGATGCCCAACTTGCCCACCCCTCTCTACGCCACTGGTTGTTGTGTGCGTGGGTTTGAATACCCGCGATGAGATTTACTCTCCTAGACCGTGGTGGGTAGGCAGGAAGGGGCGACACCTAGATACCCATATCTCTGAATTTTGGGGATCGGCACACAATCAATATGGCTCGTTTCTGACTAACAGATATCTCAGAGGAGGTCCATGCGGTTTTTTTACTTTAAAAAGCCCTTTTGTTTTATTATTTCTTTGTGCCACTCCCAGGGCCCCTCTAGATCCTTGGTGATTTAGGTTGTGAGTACAACTGGCAATAAGCTAATCACGTTTAGTAGTTCCGACCAGGTAATATACTCCGTTGTAAACCCCCCCCCCCATCTCACGCATAGTATGAAGTAATGTGAAACCAAATTAAGGAGCTGACTAAATTGAAACGGAATCAAGATATAAACATTCCATTCTTACTGGGACATCATAGATCAAACACAGATTAGATAGCAGTATTAAAACTTGGTTCCAATCGAATCTAGAGAGAAGATTAGTGAACATTAATAATACACAATGGCCGTCAAATATGTTGCTTAGCTCAAACACACCCTATAAACAGCTATGAGTAAACTAAAGCTAGCGGGCCGGATATATTGGCCCGATGGACTGTTTCATTCGGCACGCCGCTCGTTTCAGAGAAAAGCTCATCACTGGCCTTTAGTGTTATGACTGACGGTTACCTTTAAATTGATTTTAGTCCATGTCAACATTCCACCCATCGGCTCTTGGCCCGGGCCCTTGCTGTAGAATTTTCACGCTACGGGGCTGCCCCTAACCTTATAAAAATAACTAAAATGTGTATCCTTATTACCGTAAATTAACAGAATGTCCTTATTACCGTAAATTAACACAACGAGTTCGGAAAAAAAAATTACCGCCGTAAAGCAAACAAATTAAAGTGGACAGACCGAAGGATCAAAGACTCATTGACGTCAAACTAAGGAATACAATTAGTAAACACCTGTCGTCTGATGACGTCACATCAACTTGTGAGTATCTAATGTCAACACAGTTGACACACTCGCGGCTTCCTCGCGGTTTTTATCGTTATTGATATTGATATTTTCGTACTGCAATTCACGAAACTTCATAGCTCACGAAGAATCATCGCGAAAACAGGTGCGAACATTTTTCACGATTTGACGTCGGACCACTGACACGCGGGATGCAGCACTGAATCTGTAAAAGCAATAGATCTTCAATCCCTTGTGCACCGACCTAGAAGGTAGTTAGCAAACACACCCGGTTTTTTCATATAGAAAAGTACTCATGTTCTTTTTTTCTTTTCAACTCTTAGCAAATGGTCACAACGGTTACTCCCTCGCCCAGCGATACGGTTTATTGGAGCCGTCTTCCCGAGTCACGCCCATGACACATCCGCCTTTTCCAAAGTGACGTCAAAAAAGTAAAAGTACCTTACGATAATTTAATAAGATCTAGTGAGGGAAAAAAAAGTATTCCAAATATGTTCTTAATCATTTTAAGGGAGGTGCGATACATTAATCAAAGAGCCACATGTGACTCTAACATCCGCATGTATTGAATTAGGGCTCGAACCAGTATAAGTCCAATTCAGGACGGAAGTGGTTTAAATGTACAGACTTTCAGACTATTGGCACTGATACTATTGGCACTGGTACTATTGGCACTGGTACTATTGGCACTGGTACTTTTGGCACTGGTACTATTGGCACTGGTACAATTGGCACTGGTACTATTGGCACTGGTACTATTGGCACTGGTACTATTGGCACTGGTACTATTGGCACTGGTACTTTTGGCACTGGTACTATTGGCACTGGTACTATTGGCGCTGGTACTATTGGCGCTGGTACTATTGGCGCTGGTACTATTGGCGCTGGTACTATTGGCGCTGGTACTGTTGGCACTGGTACTATTGGCACTGGTACTATTGGCACTGGTACTTTTGGCACTGGTACTATTGGCACTGGTACTATTGGCACTGGTACTATTGGCACTGGTACTATTGGCGCTGGTACTATTGGCGCTGGTACTACTGGCACTGGTACTATTGGCACTGGTACTATTGGCACTGGTACTATTGGGACTGGTACTGTTGGCACTGGTACTTTTTTAAAACTATTGTTATCTTCCCACACAATGACAATGATCCCTTTTCTCTGAAACTGATTTTTTTTTACCCTCCACAACTAAAATTATTTAATTAAGAAACTTGTCAAGTCAATTATTCAAATGAAAGATGGCGTACAGAACTTGGCCACCGAGAATGTTCAGTGGCGGAAACAATCTCTTAAGACTCTGTGGAAATATATCCGCATTGTACACGTCATTCGCAGGATCTCATCAACCAACAATTTTTTTAGTATTATGTATTCTAAACAGGGGCGGATTTAAGGACGGGCGAACCGGGTGGGCGCCCATAATCCCCGAATACTTATGGGACTCACAGAGCCCAACTCAAAAACCTTACATATGTCTCTTTTTTCTACAAAGGCCCAACATTTTCTTCCGCGTCCAGGGCCTCAACTAACTTAAGTCCGCCCCTGGTTATAAAATATATTAATCACGACGTTTGTCTTGTTGGAAAGAATTATTTCACTTCTTACAATTACAAAACTAGTTAAGCAAATAATATTATAACACAGAGAGATGGGGGGAGAGTTGACAAAATATGGTTCTAACTATTAGTTTAACTATTATTTTTTTAGGTACAAGCAAAGTGTAACTAAATAAAAATTTACTTAAAAATGTAGTTTAGTTTAACTAATTTTTTTTTTCAAACTAAAACCGCCGAACATTATATAGAAATCCGCCGAAAACCCGCCAGAGAAGTAGTATTGTGTTGTTTTTTATCTAAGTGTTATAAAACATTGGGGATGAATACAACAGCAAAAAGCGCCCAAACTGGTGGCAGTGTTCACCCACCCGTTAACACCCCCTTCCCCAAACAGTACTTAAAATGACGTTCCTGGATTGGGCGGGGGGGGACCTTCCTTTTAGCAGTGGATCGGGGGCTTCTTGTTTTTTCCAAAATGCTATTATTAACGGCTGTAAGGGGGTGGGAAGGGGGATTAGAAAACGCGACATATCCTCTGCTATTGGTGGCTTCAATCACGTGATTGGATAGCTAATGCGGAAGAGTTGACTGAAAGTCAATAGTGTGAAATATGTATCAATGGCTGGTGATTTAAAAGCTAGTCTGTTATTATTATTCATTTGGTATATGGGGGCTGTGTGACGTCAAAAATGAAACCATTCTTAAAATGTGTGGGTGTTGAAGTAGTATGAGTGGGCGGGTGACAGATGTATAGGGTTCTGCTGACAGGTGGTTAGGGCTCTGCTGACAGGTGGTTAGGGTTCTGTTGACGTAGAGATATGAGAGAAAGCAGAAAAACGTGAATGCTTCAATGTTTCATATCCAAAAATATTTGTCATTGAAAAGTTAAAAACACCATTTCTCAATTTTCTCTTTATTGTGGCTGGTCCGTGCCTCCCTTCCTCTGACTCTCTATCGCCTGATCTCTGTCTCTCCCTCTCAATGTCTTTCATTCAGCCTCTTTCTGTCTCTTCCACTCAATATACATCTATCACCTTATCTAACTAAAAAATAAAAACAGTTTTCGCATGAATTAAATATGTTCACCAATAGTTTTAATCGTATGAGTAAATTTCTATCCCAGGCTTATCATTGGTAGAAATAAATTTCATTTTCAAAAAAAAAAGAATTATTCCCACCACACACACACACATACACACACACACACACACACACACACACACTTACACACACACACACACACACACATTCAGTCATCAAGTTCTTTTTTTTTCAATATTGAGCCAGTTACATGGAATAAATACAACTTTAACTCCTACAAGTAGCAATATCGATTTTTGTATTTCTTTATTTTATTTTATACATCCTATTATTGTAATAAGTATCTAAGACATACATGGGTAAACTGAAGGGGTGGGGGGGGGGAGTTCAAAACGTCAAATAGTGTGATACTACTCTAGTCCTGCTCCTTTCATTACGTTTACGTTAATAACGTTTACATTTTAATTTATATGATTTAAATTTAACATCCTTACTTCCGGCCACCCCTGGTCAAAGAAAAAGTGTACATGTGAATGTGTGACTCTGTTACTTTTCTTTTTGTTACTATAAATGTATCGGTTTGTATTATATATATATATTCATAGTTTGTTAGCTTCCCTGACCACTACGTTCTAGAGAGAAGTGATGTCCCACACAGGTCAAGGCGCAGTGCTGACCACCACACCAAAAGGCTGTCTGAAGATGACCGGGTAAGTATGATATTTAATTTTTTTTTTATTAAATATGATTGGTCGAATGATTTTCTCGTGTACAAGAATTATGCGGCTAGATTTTTGTAAAAAAAAAAAGAGAGAAAGAAGAAAATCAAAGTCACGTAGTTATTGAAAAGCCAGGAATACAAATGAGATAAATATGGCAAACGATTTTCGAGACCCATAGAGCGACCGGAAATACCCAGTTCCGAATAACGGATCACTTGTGCCTATTAAGCCATCCTGTAAAAAAGGCCAATATCCGGTACTCGACGCATGCGCGTTGCGTGCCGAGAAAAACCAAAAAAAAAAACGTTTCCCTGAAGGAAGACGCCGTCAAACAGAACCAGGGGCGTAGAAAATAGAAAGTGACAATGATATTTTTCCTGCGGGATTAAATTGTGACATTTTAAAAAGTCGAGCGCATGAGACAAGAATCCAAAATAGCCAATCATACGAAATACGCATGTTTATATAACTCTTAAATTTCTTATTTATAAAATGTCTCTGTTGGTAGAAAAGCTCTTTACGCAGAGCGAACTAGGCGGATGTCTGGGGCCTCTCCTGCCACACGCCCCCCCTTTTCCATTAAGAAACTGTATTAGTAATAATGCTACGGGAATAATACGGTAATATCCAGCCCCAAGGTCTGTACGTTTTAACCACCTCCGTACGAATGCTGTCGCAAAGGGAGCTAACCGGAGCTTGCGTATACGCTATCCTCTAAATCAATGGTTCTCATATATTTTCGCCTAGCGATCCAGTGTGAGTGCTTTTTTTTCGTGACTCACCTAATAAAATATTTTCTTTTCGCGACCTAAAAAAAAACTACGAACTAAGAAAGAGAATTAAAAGTTTCATTAATTATATACTAGCTGTACCCTGCAAAAACCTTTGCATAGAATCATACCCCCTTAGGCTTGATCGGTAGACTAGGCTATTTTTTGGTTTCGGGCAGATCATGATTGTATTTTAAACTGGAATACTTTCGATTTAACTTACTTTCAGAACCCAGACCGCTATTAGTTATTTGGAAGATATATATATAGAGAGAGAGATAGGTATTCCCTTTATCATAGCAGGGTAACATACTTTTAGATTTTCAACATATAGAGAAATAAAGTTATAATTATGGACATATGGACTCTCCATCCAATAATTATAAAAGATATAAATTGTGTCGCAACCCGGCTGTAATTCATCCCACTTAAAGAACTTTTGCTATAAACGAAAAAAAAAAATATTTTCGTTTCTTTTCGCAACGAGGTAAGGTGCAAGTTCCTACCATTTACATCCAGGTAGCCGTCAACAAGAAGACAACAAAGTCCCTCTTGGACTGGTCGTGACACAAGGCCCGCGGCAGGGTAAGGGCTTGGGACTAAGGGCAACCAAAGAGGGGAAACAAGTCACGCATTATTTCTAGCTTATCGCGCCATTGCTCTTGGATCACAACTGAAATGTAGACTACACAAAATTACTAGAAACTGTAGGCGTGGTCATAATATTGTGGATATGAGATTAATAAATAAAATGTAGGCCTAAATGTTGGCCGATGGGCTTCTAAGTACAATATATAATGCCAGTAATTTTATTTTAAACATTTTCGTTATTTAAATCTTTTTAAAAAAATCTAAATCGTAAAATAAGAAAAAAAAAATTACTTTTAGAAATGTAGACTGTTTGTTTTAAATTATTGTAAGCAATTTTCTATCTTTTAAAAATGTAATAATGTCAGAAAAAATTACTTGAACAAGCAACTAACATTTACATTAAAAAACATCAACAATTGGTGAAATCAAATCTAATAAGTCAAAGAACATACACATCAATCACAATCACAATTATTACTTTCCCCAGTAATAACATTTTTAATTTAGTTCTTATTTCTTAGTTAATGATAAAATATCATATTGAAACAAAACTGTACACTAACGTACACCTTCATCAACAAACAACAAAACAACAATAACATCAGCTAATTTAGTTAATTTTAAATTAACTCGCTTCCAAAATAAGCTGCAATCATTCAATATTGCAGAATGGCGAACATACAATCACTGACATATATTTTAAGACGGGACAACGTGTCCATTATTTCATGTATTCCCATTATTTCATGTTTTCCCACTATTTCATGTATTCCCATTTATTTCATATATTCCCACTATTTCATGTATTCCCACTATTTCATGTATTCCCACTATTTCATGTATTCCCATTACTTCACGTATTCGCTCAAATCTTCTACAGGTGCTTTACGTTGAGCAGCAGGTAGAGCTCAGCAGGGCCAAGAGAGATTTGACTGACCGGGACATCGCCAGGCGGCTGATCATCACTGGTCATGCCACGAAGGACCCGGATTTATCCCACGAGTGGTACATCTTTAACACAGAATATGTGAGAACCTTCTTTCATACTTAAAGTAGACTCTGCTCGGAAGAAATATTTTACTACAATTGTAGTCTCAGTAAAATACAAAAGTTACATTCCTCTAAATTACTGATATATTTCATTTACATTGTTTGTTGAAAATCGGTAAGTTTTATCAAATGTATTCGTATTAAGGTATTTTTTTTGCAAAGTATAAACCAGTGATTCTTATATTTAGAGAGGTGCTCGTGGTGGGTGTGTGGGGGGGGGGGTCGCTAAAACACTCAGCCTCCTAAAAACACATTAAAACAAACACAAAAAAACATGAATTAAATGACACTAATGTTGGAGAGGGAAAAAAAAAACACAACATGATGGTGTATCCTCATCTGAGACGCAGATTTTTAATTTAATACTCGACTTTTCACAAGGTGTGTTGTACGTTGTTGTGTGAAACGTAGTGCCGTCTGCGATGCCAGCTCAGATATAGTGGTGGCATTCGTTGTGCGGAACATCTTTTTCTCTGCCAGGCTTACGTAAATCTGGATAGCACTGTTTAAGTTGTGTTGCTGTTTTTTTGGGTAGAAGGGGTTGGGGTGCGTAAAGTTGGGTGCTGGGGGTGAGGTGAGTGCATTTTTCTACTAAAAAGGGGGTGGTAATTCAGAAAAGTTTGAGAAGCACTGGTCTAAGCCAATCGAAATGGTAGTCATTTTTCTGAATGCCTATATAACAGGTTATATACTTAACTACAGGTCCCTGACAGAAGAGACGGTGTACGGGCAGATATGGGGGTCGTCCAAGTTTGGCAACAAAACATTACCGGCAAGGGTTCCGTAGTGACCATACTGGACGACGGTCAGTACTGAGGACATTTTTTTTCTTTTTTTTGATGTTTTCAAAATTTTTCACTATCAAATTTTAGTTTAGTGTCAATTATATTGGAATATTTTCTTCTCGGTTTTATTCCATATTCGCATTTTAATTTATCATTAACTTGCTGGTTTATTTATTTTTCAAAATGATATTTTGGTTTGTTACATGTCTTGTTGATTTCTTGTAGTTTTTCGTTGTTTCATTTCAGTGATTATTTTTTTAGTTTTAACTATGTAACAAAAATAACCATTATAAAATGTAGATACTATCGAATATCAGTGAACACAACATAATTTTTTTATACAATTTTTTTTTCCAAGAATTTATAATTTAACTTACTTTTGCGGGTAAGTCTAAGGGTTGCAGATAAGCGATGACCGAATCAAGATGTTAAACATTTAGCCAATGATATTATCTATTCTCTGACTGCTTTTAAAGGATACAATTAGCATCTTTTAATGAATTCATATATAATCGCGATTGGTGCGGTACACATTAACGTTTCGAGCAACACCACTCCCCCCCCCCCCCCCCCCGTCGCCTATGTTTTCCGTGGAGCCTCCAAGGCCACTGTACCCTCGGGTCAGTGGTGATGATGTGTAATGATCCCTGCAAAAAATGGTCCCAATTGGTCACATAAACTTCCCATCCTTAGAAGAGACATCAATATGCGATGGGACAGAATGGACTCATTAAATATTATTAAATCATTATTAAATATTTATAGAGCAGCTGAGATTCACCAGAATGTACAGTTGTTGTTGTTGTTGTTTAAATGTAGGTAGTTGAAAGGAGTTAGGACTATCACGTGACTAATAATTTTTTGTTTTACTTCACAGGTGTAGAAGGCAACCATTCCGATTTAGCTGCCAACTATGTAAGTTTCTAATTTATCCTTAATGAATTCTCCTTCGTCCCTACTGTACAATTGATTAGAAACCTTAATTTTCCTTAAAAGTTACACGAATGTGAATACAACTGACAGTCAGACAGATAGGTTGACAGACCAACCGATGTACAAACATAGAGATTGATAGATTGTTTGCAATAGGCATACATATACATGAAATCATGCAGGTAGACAGAGAGACTTTAAGACCGAGGGATTGTCGGACAGAAAGGCAAGCAAACAGACGAATAAATGAAAAATCGTACATATTGATAGGCAGGCAAATACAAATACTGACAGGCGAAGAGGTGAACGGACAGAAGGACTTATAGACTGGCGTAAGAAATGATGGGCATTTTTAACAGATATACGTTCGCAAAATATTTGTTTTTTAAACTATGAACTTCTCTGTTCACAGGACCCGCAAGCATCTTACGATTTCAACGGGAACGACCCTGACCCGTCCCCGAGATACGACCCTACCAATGAAAACAAGTAAGTGGCCGTACGTAAGTTTAATACAGCAGCTGTTGCCATGACGTGGTTGTGAGATTCCCAGTGGATTGTTGGTCAACGACATTGGTGGTGTGTGCTGCGGGACGAGCACACCAACCGGCCAGACGGGCAATATTGTTGTCAATGGCCAGATACTATCCGCAGCAGATGTGACAGGAGACAAATGATATTATAGTATAGAGATGGATGGATATAGAGAGGGATTAGGGATATAAAGAGGGAGGGGTAGGTAGAAATATAGAGTGTGTAGAGATAAAGGGAGGGGGTAGAGATGAAAAGACAAACAGAAGACAGACAGACAGACAGACAGATAGACAGATAGATAGATAGATAGACAGACAGATAGATAGATAGATAGATAGATAGATAGATAGATAGATAGATAGATAGATAGATAGATAGATAGATAGATAGATAGATAGATAGATAGATAGATAGATAGATAGATAGATAGATAGATAGATAGATAGATAGATAGATAGATAGATAGATAGATAGATAGATAGATAGATAGATAGATAGATAGATAGATAGATAGATAGATAGATATATAGATAGATAGATAGATAGATAGATAGATAGATAGATAGATAGATAGATAGATAGATAGATAGATAGATAGATAGATAGATAGATAGATAGATAGATAGATAGATAGATAGATAGATAGATAGATAGATAGATAGATAGATAGATAGATAGATAGATAGATAGATAGATAGATAGATAGATAGATAGATAGATAGATAAAGTTGTATTACATTAAATAAGATTACATTAGATTAGATTAGATGAATGGATAGATATGGGAGAAGTTAGCAAATAAATCAAGTGGCAAAAGATCAGAGGAAATGAAGTATTATTTAGTTTTTGATTGGAATTCAGCTATTGTCAAGTTGTTGTCAATTGTTTTATGTTGTTTTTCTTTCTGCATAGTGCAGGTTTAATTTTATGGTGCGACAACTTTGAAAATTCGTTGTTTGATAAGATGTAAATGGTTACATACTTTGGTTTTTTTTTTTTGGTTTGTTTTACAGACATGGCACAAGATGTGCCGGAGAAATCGCCATGGTTGCCAACAACAACAAGTGTGGAGTTGGCATCGCGTTTGACTGTAAGATAGGCGGTGAGTACCCCATGACCTCGGGTGTGCGGGCAAGCTTTTTTAACCTGGGTCCACAATTGGTTCTTATATTTGACAGAAGGGCTTGAACAAGGGCAGAGATTCGAAAGTATTCTGGACCAAGAACAATGGGTATGGAGTCGATCTAAACAGATGTGTAGAATTAAGCATGATTGACTAGTGACGCTCTTGTGGATGGGCAAACAAAGACCCTCACTACGGCCCCCCACTTAAGGGAAGCTCCCTGTAGAAACGTTTTACTCCACAAGGAATTACAATCTAATCAGTTGTCAGGGACCTAGTGTTCAAATAAGTTGGCAGTTGGGAGGGGTATCACGGGTGAAAGGGTGGGGGGGGCTTTATTTTAAACGTTTCTGTAAGGCCCGATGTTTGCCAGTGGCGGCATGAACAGCATTTTGTGAAGGGTCCACATAAGTCCTTTGCTTAGAATTCAAAACTGTACCATTGCCCAGGGACCCCTAAAACGTAGGGACGGCCCTGCGCCAAACTCACTGGAGTGTGACTGGAGAGTAACTTATTTGTAGATAGAAATTAAATATATCTAATGCATGCATTAACACCGAGAGGGGGCCAGGGGGCAAATGACCAGGGGCCCGGCGAGTTTTAGGGGCCCGGACTGAGCTGGCCAATTAACTTTTGAAAATATGATCAGTACGGGGGGGGCCGTGACAGCCCTGCCCAGGTGCCCGAAATTTCTGTCGGTGGGCCTGAATGTATGACTTGTATTTTGCTTGATATAGTAATCTGGATTTAACTGGCTGTTAAACATCCCTGGCTGTTAAACATATATCAGATTTGATTTTTTTTTTTTGGATAAAAGCAACTCAGATTTAATAGTTTATATTTAGACAGGGGAGGCAACCTTTATACGTGTCAATCATGTCCTGGGAATAAGATCCCCCCGTCACGTTCCATCACGTGCTATGAAATGATTCTTCAACAGTTGTAGCGAGTTGGGCCCTGGTCAAGCGGCTGGGCGTTGTGCTAACCACCAACCGCGTAGCCAGGGGGGGGGCACTGGGAGGGCTGTGCCCTCCCCCTGCTAGGTGAGGTGTGGAGTGTCCCCCAACCCCGCTTAAAAAAGAAGAAAAAGAGGAAAAAATAAAGAAATAGTAACTATAATGAGCAGGCGCCCCCTTGCTGGGTATTGGAGCCCCCCTGCTTACTTTGACCTGGCTACGGGCCTGCTAACCACACAATCCCTTCATATGCTGAGGATGCTGAAACAGATGAATTGTACACTTCATCTGCTCCGGTGAGCCCTTAGGGGCTTAAGTGAACTTTTTTTTAACACTGTGTGTCACCCTTCGGCCTGCCCCCCCCCTTTCCCCACAAACAGTTACAAATAAATAAACGATTCACGTGACAGTAATTTAGATTTCGTTGTCTGTATTAAAGCCCTAATCATCCATAGGGTAGCTTGTATCACCATTGTTTATCTTAATACTATTCCATGTTTTCCTCTGTTAGGTATCCGCATGTTGGATGGACGTGTCACTGACCGGATGGAAGGTGATGCGCTCGCCTACAACATTGACCATGTGCACATCTACTCAGCCAGCTGGGGTCCGACCGATGATGGGAAAACCGTGGAAGGTCCGGGTAGAATGGCTAGCCAAGGTTTAGAGAAAGGCATCAGAGAGGTCCTGAGATAGTACATATATTTTATTTAACTAGGCTTGCGTTGGTTAACATAGGTCTAACCTGTCCCTCATGAGTCATTACTATAACCAGAGGGGCCCATTTGGGGATAAATTATGTCAAGTTCGAGATATTATTTTAAAAAAAAAAGCAATTAGAAAATGATTTTTTTTATTATCTTTTTTTATTTGGTTATATATATTTCTGTCATAGATATAACACTTTAATTATTGGCAATATATTTCTATAATTTAGAAATGTATCATATATTAACTGGATACATTTCGGTAATCGAGTTGGTCTACTTTGAATAATTACAACATTGCATATAATAAATAGTGAATCTCATGTTTAATTATGTCGACATGATTTGTTTTGTCTCAATATTTAACATTTTAAAAAATATGCCGCATTTTTAGAGCATTTTCGAAAAAAAATGCTCTATTGTTCCCGTTTTGTCTGTCCGTCCGTCCGTCATCACCCTAGATCTCAACAACCATAAGTCCTAGACCCATGATGTATATATCATTTTGTAGGTCTTGGCCTGCTAAGAAATGACTTTTTTCCATTTCGCGATCTGACCTCTCAGGGCCGTAAAAGGGGCATTAGTACCGTTTTTTACTATATAAGCTATATTAATAAAGGAGCGCTATATCTCAGCAACTATAAGTCCTAGACCCATGATGTATATATCATTTTATAGGTCTTGGCCTGCCATTAGTACATCAAAAGTTCATTTTGCGACAGGACCTCTGAGGGCCGGGCTTCAGGGCTCCTAAGGGGCTTATATATTATATATACACCTTGTACGTTCAATAACCCGTTCATTTGGTGCGAAATACTGCAGCACGTAGTTTCACCAAGATTTATTAAGAAACTCATCAAATGAAATAGTCAGCTTGTGTTCTGAGTTTAATTGAAAGTATCAGAGCTATGCAACAATTGACGGAGTTTTCGGACGATTAAATGACAATAATTTAGAATGTTTTCAATTATGAGTCCTATTTCAGTAACCACAAACCACTTGTAGTTAGATTTAAGAGACAATATTTTTTTTCAAATATAAAGAAACGTCTTTATAATTTTTTTTTACAAATATATGCATTACACAATTGAATTTATAAACATTTCCAAAATTTACAAATATTTACTGAAAGCTAACAAACGTACTGATACATAATACGAAAATGCTCTAACACGTCCTGTGTCCAGAATGGAACAGGCTTAATTGCTTGTTTTTTATGAAGTTGTGATTTTGTGGTTTTGTTTATATTTATGTTAGAGTCCTTTTAAAAAAAAAACATAACTTGGTTCTCTTGCAGGGACGAAATGGTAAAGGTTCACTGTATGTCTGGGCCTCGGGTAATGGAGGCACTGTTGGTGACAACTGTAATGCTGACGGCTACACATCCAGTATCTACACCATGAGTATTAGCACCACTACTCAGGTATATCAGACAATATGAGTATTAGTACTACTACATGGGTATATTAGACAATATGAGTATTAGAACTACTACATGGGTATATTAGACAACATGAGTATTAGAACTACTACATGGGTATATTAGACAACATGAGTATTAGCACTACTGTGCAGCATTTCAGACAACATGGGTATTAGCACTACTTCATGGGTATATCAGACAACATGAGTATTAGCACTACTTAATGGGTATATCAGACAACATGAGTATTTGCACTATAAAGCAGCGAGGCTGGGAGTACGGTGCTGTAGCCCAACAGTGATCGATTGAGAATTTGACAATTACATCATTAGTTTAACCCAAACTGAGAAACTGATTTCTTAATACATTTGTATTCCTTAAATGTTCATGTCGCCGTTCTCCCTATCCCCCCTGCAACGGGCCTGAATCTGATAAGCTAATTAAAAACAAATACCTTTCATTGACAAATAAACAATCACACTTAAGGAGTCAGCCTCAAGTCACAATGTTTAACAAATATGCCTACATGAAATTAAAATTAATAGATGCTAGTATCACTAAAGCCTTACTTAATTATCTATCGTAGTGCAATGTCATATTTTAGACAAACAGTTTTAGTTATTGAATTTCAGATTTTAAAACGAAAACAGTAAGGATCAAGCTTATGCATTTTAAATTATTGTGTATCTAAGCAACATATTAAATACAGAACAATGGTATACCCAGAACACTTATTGTGTATATAAGCAACATATTAAATACAGAGCAATCATTGTGTATCTAAGCAACATATTAAATACAGAACATCTTTGCAATCAGAATGGCAACAGTCCCTGGTATGCAGAAAAATGTGCATCAACAATTGCATCAACGTACAGCAGTGGAACATCCAGTGAAGGCAAAGTGGTAAGCAAAATGTCATAAATTAAACTCTCCACTCTCTGTATCATGATGATCCGGCTTCCATCCTATACGGCCAAGTAAAAAAAATATATAAATAATTATCCATTAAAAAAAATTAGTAATAAATGAGGATTGCTTCGGTAATAAAAGATATGTTTAGCACAGTATTGGTTGGTATAGAGCTCTGGGCATATTTGGCTTAGGCATTCCCTTCAGACTGTCCAGAGTTTACTGAGATTTGATTCCTGTAGTTAAAATTGTTGTTAAGTAATCGGTTATCTTATGTTTTAGGGCGGTGCCCTGGATAAAGTTTATTCGGGGACCCCCCTCCCAGTAACTAGATCAGCCCGCCCCAGTGGCGTACCTAGGGGGGGGGCGGGGGCTGCGGTCCGCACCGGGCGGCACTTTTTATTACTTTTTAGGGGGGGCGGCAAAAATGTATAGATTAAATTGAAATACCTAAATGAGAGGGAGGAAAAATCGTCTTCCGCCCTGGGCGGCCGATACCCACGCTACGCCGCTGGCCCGCCCCGTCGTTTCATAGTAAAGTTCAGCAGTAGCCCTTCATGTAATGATATTTTAATTTATATTAGTTCATGTCAATACTCTACCCCTCTGCCCTTGGTCCGGCCTGCTGTCAAATTTATGAACTTAATGTGGCCTGCGATTCAAAAATTTTGCCCACCATTGAGCTGTACAAAGAACATTTGGATTCATATACAAAGGAAGTCCAATACTTTGGGTCTGGAAGCAAATGAATTTTTAAAGGCCTTTGGAAAATGTACAGTAGGGTGTTCTAAGCTAAAAAAGCTTTGAAATCTTCCGTTCCTTTCCTTTCCCCCCCCCCCACCCACCATTCCACTGTTAAATCATTGAATCCCAGGTTCTTCCTTGGCTAAATAAATGACCCGACCGTGGGCCCCACCTCCCCATCAGTGGGGGGGGGGGAGTACTAGGCAGTGGATTGTAGAGCCATAACATTTCAATATGCTTTTTTAACATTTGTTAAGGTTGATCACTTGAATCTAAGTGACAATATTTATATCTAGACATCTGCTGATCTTCATGACCTCTGTACACACGATCACACTGGTACTTCCGCTGCTGCTCCAATGGCTGCTGGTATAATAGCCCTCGTACTGGAAGCTAAGTAAGTACTATAATAATTCTATTATCTATCTATTCAACCGGTTAATTAGCATAACTCCATTTGTCTATGTTTAGTCTAAAAAGACAAGTTGAATTATTTTTGTAGTGTATGTGCTAAAATTGTATTTTAGACTTACTATTTAAGAACATGGTAATTTTCCTGCAGACTGTTAATTACATTTATTTTTCAGTCCAGATTTAACCTGGAGAGATATGCAGCATCTGGTGATTCAGTCAGCAAGACCTGAGCCACTCTTGTTGCAGGGTGGATGGTAAAGATAAAAATTCAATCTATAGACCTAAGACTAATGTTAAAAAGTAGATTGGAACTTAAGTTTACAACTTTAATCATTTCCAAATTTCAGTTCATAAAACAAAAAGTAGCCAACGTATATTCGCTGCAAGCAGCAAGGACTAGTACAATGAATAAGCTATGAATAGCTATTGCACAAAACATTTGTTGTAAACCTAAGCATCGAAATGTGTGCAACATTTCAAAACAAATTAGGTTAATTAGATATGTGTGCAAATACTACTTTACTTTTCTTCAGCCAAATGTGGAGTGAACTTTCTATCATTTAAATAATGAGATATTTTGTAGTTCTGACACCCCCCCTCGCCCTGTCCATGTTAATACGTCCGCACTTTCACCTCTGACCCCCACCCCTCATCGCATGTCTGTAAGTCTATTTGACATCCAGAAAATACTTTATAATTTTTTAGTAAATTTTAATTGAGTAAGAAAGGAAAGACAACATCTTACTAATAAAGCCTACTAGGAATGCCGCCAGCTTATCTTGGTCCCAAGACAGTCAATGCTAACTAGGAATGCCGCCAGCTTATCTTGGGCCCAAGACAGTCAATGCTAACTAGGAATGCCGCCAGCTTATCTTGGGCCCAAGCCAGTCAATGCTAACTAGGAATGCCGCCAGCTTATCTTGGGCCCAAGACAGTCAATGCTAACTAGGAATGCCGCCAGCTTATCTTGGGCCCAAGACAGTCAATGCTAACTAGGAATGCCGCCAGCTTATCTTGGGCCCAAGACAATCTCAGCAATTGTGGACCCTTCTCACCACACTCCCATCAATTTCTAAGTATATAATAGCAGACCACTGTTTCTAATGGCAGTGAACCCTAACATGTTGTTGTTTGCACTGCCTTGCTGCAAGCCAGTGATTCGGCCTTAGATTGTATTAGCATTTGGTATGTTTTCTGTGGTGCTCCCTTTGACTGCATTTTTCTAAAGATATTTGTCCTATTCAATCAAACCTTCCACTCGGCTTGGATATTTATCAGATGCCCCCAGCGGCGTAGTGTGGGTATCGGCTGCCCAGGGCAGAAGACGATTTAACCGCCCTCTCATTTAGGTATTTCAATTTAATCTATACATTTTTGCCGCCCCCCCCCCTAAAAAGTAATAAAAAGTGCCGCCTGGTGCGGACCGCACCCACCGCCCCTCCCCCTAGGTACGCCACTGGATGCCCCCCTCCCACACACACATTCCACTAATATCACCATGAACTGAAATTCTTCCTCACATTTTATTTTCCGAATAACTTTGATCATTGCATGGAGACAGCTTTGCCAGATATTGTTTGGCCTGGATGGTTACCCATGGGCCAAAATTAATCTACATTCAAATAATAAAATTTGTCCTCGATCATTCCATGATCTCTTTTGCTTGATGTATTTTTAATAGGTACATAAATGGAGCAGGCTTCTGTGTCAGTCTCAGCTCTGGATTTGGTCTAATGAATGCTAAAACAATGGTGGACTTGGCTAAGACATGGACACCTGTTGGCGAACAACACAAATGCTCAGTGAATGCAAGTCTTGAGAGTGGCTTCCCCCAGTATGACGTTGTTTGTTCTAAATTTAGTTATATGTTGTTGTTTTTTAAAATGTATTTATTATTCTTTGAAGTTCCTGTTTACCTACGAGTTCAAATCCTGAAATATAAATAAACTACTTAATATATGTCATTTTTTAACAATCTGTTAAGGACCCTAACACCAGGTAACTTTATAGAAGTTACTTTCACAACTGATGGATGTGCAGGTCAGACTAATGTTGTCAACTACCTGGAACATATACAAGTTGTGTTTGATTTAGAGTATGATGTCAGGGGGAAAATATATGCTGAAATTGAATCTCCTGTTGGTAAGCATGATTGAAATTTAAAAAATCAGATAAATTTGAATCTAAAAGATCATTAACTTTACATGCTAACAAGATTATCTTTATTCTCCATTAACAGTCATTAAGTTGATATACTAACAGAGTATCTGTTTTTTTTTTAATTGACTTTGATTCTTACAAAAGTATCTTTTTTTTTATAATTATTGTAGGAACTATCACTCCACTTTTCCTTGAGCGAAAAAATGACAAATCAAATAAAGGATTTAAAAACTGGCCTCTAATGAGTGTACACACCTGGGGAGAGAACCCACAAGGGAAATGGAAATTCAGAGTTGCAGACAGGGTTGGTACACTTTTGCTATAACTTTTTATTTAATTTAAATTAAATTTTTATACTTGGGTGAGCATTAGGGGGCATTATCAAGCTGTTTAATCTTATTTGAGTTAAGGGAAAATATCTCATCCTTACAGGGTATATGAGAATTATACTTAAGCATGATTAGCATATACATCTTAAAATGTATACTTCTAGAGTAAATCTGGCACAGAGAAAGGTTCCCTTAAGAACGCCACATTAGTTTTATATGGAACTGCTGAGAAACCTGAATACCAAGATGGCGTTCCAAAATGCAACATCATTAACAAATTTATAGTAAGTACACTTTTCTATATCCTGTAAATAAGACCATTTTTTTGTGAGATTCATTGGCATTGCACAACAACATCTTTGGATGGAACACTGTACAAGTTAATTATTAAACTTGAAGAAATTAATCGTAACTGCGATTATAGATGAATCTTAAACTGATTCATTAAACTCATTTAGGCAACATTATAGAAATGCTTGTTTTTTTTTAATAATTTTTAATATAAATTGCATCTGTACACAATATTTATAGTTTTCAATATTATAAATCCTTATACATGTAAACATGCATAGATATTTGTGTGTTATAGTGTGTAGACCTATATATGGGAAGCTCTAAATTAACACACAAAAATAAAAAATACTATTTACAAACAAAAGAAGTGTTGCAAATTCAAAACAAATAGCTTGCTATCTAAAACATTTTGCATATTTTTAATCAAGAAAAGCTTTCATTAAAACAAAAACAAAAAAATATAATAAAAGTAGAAAGCTTTATCATTCTCAACATGTCTTTGTCAGTAATTTTGCTGACAGGATTTTATCAGATGTTGCTTTAGCATGTGTTCCCCACAGCCCCATAGCGTGAAAATTCTACAGGGGGGGGGGGGCCAGGCATTCTACAGCAGGGGCCAGGCAATAGCGGGGGGGGGGGGAGAGGCAGGTAATACATTTTACTAAGTAGAACAAATAAGCGGGGGGGGGGGGGGCAGATAAAATGCAGAGGAGCCCGGCATGGTTCCCCTTATTTTCATTTTCTTGTTGTAATTAACTGCAGTTGTTAATAAAAGTGTCGTTACCATAAAATGACACACTATTTATTATAAAACTGCATTTTATAATAGCAACAGTTTAAAAGATATGCATTAGTTGTAAACCTATCATTGGAAAACTAGCTACCTGCAATTTATTCAACCTGGACATATGGTTATTTCACATAGTTATTTTAAGATTATTACATTTATTCATCATTGATACGGTGATTTCACATCTTATTACTAAAAGATATTCAATAACTTAGACTCTTCATGGGCATTTCACATAATAATACAAAGATTATATGCAATAGCTCAGCATCTACATTTTCATTTCACGTCATAACATATGACTATATGATTATATATAATTTTTTTCAAAATCTTCTATAGTCATTGCACATAAAATACTAAGCTCTGTTGATGATTTATTAGGAACTCTATTCAGAAGGTGATCCTGAAAGTGCATCTATTCTACAGAATATTATGTTAAAGCTAAAGGTGACAGTGTCATCATTATTGTGATGGAAAGGCTCTTTAATAAATTTTGGATGTTGTTTTTAAACATTTCTTGATATCACAGTTTAATATTATATTATCTGAGCACTGCTGATATCACAGTTTAATGTACTATCTGAGCACTTTTTTTCAATCATGTATTTATTATATTACAAAGATAATGAAAATTATTCTAAACCATTTATTTGAATTTTCCCATAATGTCAAAACAAAACCACTAAACATCAACATACTAACATCCTCAAACATGTGAATGGTCAATATATGCAAACAAAACACACTTCAATTACTTATCAAATTCTCTGAACGGCTTGCAAATAATATTTATATATATAAATATATAATGTATAACTATTTAGGAAAGTTTACAGCATCCTAAAGCTGTTCGTGTAAGTATAGAAAGAAGTTTATAAGTTTTCCCTTTCTATCCCACTTGACAAAAAAGAGCTTCATTGGCAGCAATTAACATTTCCTCTCTGAGATCCTCCATTAGCTTTTATTTATAGCCTTTTTATACTAATCCTATTTATGTGAAATACTTCATCACATAGTTTTCATTGTATTGTTATCAAGAAATCTGCTTGTATGTGTTCTGTTTAAAATTAAAATGTTTTATGTAATTGGCTTTATTTTCTATCCTTTTTCCCAAACAGCTTTTGATATAACTATAATGGCTTAAATATAACATGATTTTATCTTGGATACTGCATTACGGTACCTACCCTTTGCTTAACAATGTTTTTTATTAGTGTATTTATAAACACTAAATTTACCATAAAATAGCTACTTATAGTAACATATATAGGGTTGTAAAAAAAAATTTACTTTTAAAATAACAGTTGTGTGTATTTTTTGGTACTGGATGCTGCTATTTTTTTTTACTGTTGTATTTTTTATTCATTCTATTCTACTAATCAAGTATATAAAAATATATTAAGCTTGGTTCATTATATTTTATTAGTTTAAACACGCTTTGTTTTTATCAAAATCTCAAGACTTAATTTGATATTTAAAAAATGGTAAATTTATTGGCTGGTAGCAACCAGCCAATGTGCACAAATATATATATATACACAATTATATTTTTATCAATGTATATTTTTGATGAGCTGATGGTTTAAAATAACTGTCTCAATTGAAATAAAAATACTTCCTGATTTCAAATTCCATGATATCTGATACTGTTTAAATGTCAGTATTCTAATTAAAACCTTGTTAAACCACATCAGTATTAGAGTAATACTAATCTTGTCATTAACGATGCTACAAATAAAATATAATTTAATATGTTATTTAAGACATAATAAGCTTCTTTACAAATAATCTTTTAAAAAAATTTAATTTTACTTTTTGTTTGCAGGAAAGTAAAAATTTAACAGACGTACAAATCAAAATGAACAGGCTTCAGACTCTTCTAAACAACAACGATTCTATAAAGAATCCTAAAGTTCAAGAATCATTGAATAAGTTACTACAGGAGCTAGAAGGAAAGGTAAAAAAATTTTCTAAATATTGATTATATCAATTAAAAAAAATTCTTAAGTTCTGAAAAAAAAATTTTAATGTGTTTTATTTTTCTTGGTTTTAATCAAATGATTCACGTAAAAATATTTTACGTAATTTAGTCAATGCAGTATATTTTAATTCAGCAATTGTGAAAAACTCAAGTTTAACAATAAAATTTAAACATTCCTTATAATTTTATTAGAAGGAGGAGTAGGTAAGTTTCTTTCTTTTTTTTTTTTTTTGGAAAGGTATAGATCATTTACTTCCAATCAAAGTTTTTAAAACATATAACTAGCTAAAAGTTTTAAAATAAGGACTTTATGGCAAAGGATTTTAAAAGATAAGAATTTTTATGATAGGAACTTTAGGAATTAAGTCTTGTTACGGTCATAAAATAAAATAACCAAAATTATTAAGAAAAATATATTTGAACTAGTTTTTTATTTGGTAAGACTACAAGGTTAGGAATTTATTTTCAAAAGTCTTAAAAAAAGGTAACACTTAAAATGAGATTTAAAGATTATGCATTTCTTAATTCTGTTTAATTTAAATTAAGTCACTTTTAAAACAAGTGAATCTGAATGAAGTTTCTACAGGGTCTGGGATCATTTTTCTATAATTTATTCCATATAGCATTTAAAGAACTGGTTTCTAGTTTTTGTTGCTTCTACTACATAGCCTACATAGTATACATAGCCCAAATATCCTCTGACATAGCCCACATATCCTCACACATAGCCCACATTGCCACATATCCTCCCACATAGCCAACATATCCTCCCCCATAGCAAACATATCCTCTTACATATCCTCCCACGTAGCCCACAAAGCATACATAGACCACATATCCTCCCACATAGACCAAATATCCTCCCACATATCCCACATAGCTCAATGTCCTCCCACATCCCACTTAGCTCACATATCCTCTTACATATCCTCCCACATATCTTCCCACATTGCTCACATATCCTCCCACATAGCAGACATGTCCTCTTACATATCCTCCCACATAGCCCACATAACATACATAGCCCACATATCCTCCCACACAGCCCACATAGACTACTGTTTACTGGTTAAAACGTCTGCTCTCAAGGACCACCTATTATTCAAACTGCTGCTAAAAAATCTACCAATTAATCATGCTTCATTATTTTTTTTGCTTTTTGAGTTTAATATTAAAAAAATAAAAGAAGATTACAAACTTGATAGTTTCCTTAACTCTATAAATCAATTAGATTATTGAAAATAAGGAAATCCTAGACAGGTGACTATTGTTTTTGTAATGCAATCTGTTATAATGATTATCATTACTATTAATGTGTTTTAGTGTGAAGCAAACAAAATAAACAGAATAATTAAATAACTACTGCACTAAATATGGATATCACTTAATCTTGCATTGACTTCTATAATTGCTACAAGAAAGATAAAAGCCAAACAAACATTTACTCTTGCAAACGTTTTTGGTGAGACTGTAGTAATAAAATGACCTATTATTTTAGGCTCAGTTCTGCTGGAGTAAAAATTTTCTACCATATTCAATCAATTTTACATCAGTTATTTTATAAGTTTTTGGTTCATAGCATTCTTCATAGTACACTAAAATCATATTTTTTTTTTTAAATTATAAAATGTGTGTATTTTATCAATCTTTTTTTTATTTACAGGATGATGTGAACAAAATTTTAGGATCATTAGAAAAATATTCTGAGGAATTACATCTGAATTCGAATGAAAAAATTTGGGAAAAAAAATCAAGAGGTTTCAAATAATTATTATTTTCTTTAGAAAAATGGATGTTTAATTAAAAAAAAAATTACAATATTTGTGTTTAATTAATTAAATTTGTTGAATTAGCTTCTATTGCTTTATGAAATCAATATTTAATTTAGGTTTTGATGAAAAAAAAAAAGATATTAATAAACCCACGCATCAAAATATTTTCAGAATGTGGAAAAATTGAAAGGGAATGACAGTTTGATAAAAAATGGTCTATTTCCTCACTGTTAAATACATATATTGGTTAAAGGATCTTTTATTTCAATAGTTATTATAAAACAAAGGGCAGGTTCAGAATATCAAGGAAGAAAAGATTTTCCTCTTTTTTTTTTATAATTTAACTATTTGATTATTTTTTCTGTGAAAGAAAAACTTTAATATACCACAATCTGTAAAAAAAATTTGATAATGGTTATATCTTTTGTTAAACATTGAAATGATGAAATATTTGCTTAAATGGACCATTATTGAGATTAACTATGATGTGATTAATGTAAACAATTTCTTATTTATTATCAAATATTTTTTTTTTCTTTTTGTTTCTGTTAAGATAATATTTACATAAAAAAGTTGTTGTTGGTTTAAATGAGGAGAAAAAAATAATTCTGTGATAATATACAGGTGTGGTAATGTAACTATCTGTGATTATTTTGGTTCTGAAAAAACTTGCTACAAAGTTTAAGTTTGTGATTTTTTTTTTTATAGTTTTTTTTTTTTCTTGTGAAAAAAAACAAAATACAACTCTCAGATTTAAATTATTTCACTCATATTCTATGGTCATGCTTTTTGCAAAAAAAAAAGAAAAAAAAACGACATTATTTTGTGAATTTATTTTGGCTTTTTTTGTCAAATTTAAGTTGGTTTAAACTATTATAAAAAAAAAAAAAAGTCTGTTTCTTGTTTTTAAGAGTGGATTGTCTAACATACTAATTTTTTTTTTGAAAGAAACAAATACTGTTTTCATATTTCACATAAAATCAGTAAAAATTTTCAAAAAAAGGAAAAAAAAAATAATAATACATGTAATATTTTAAGTTGCATCTTTGTTAATAAAATGACTAGAATAAAGGTGTGCAAAAGATTTTTAAAAATGCTACAAAATGTCATTACCAAATTAAAAGTATAAATTAACAAATCTAGGACAAATCTAAACAAATTTTTGCATACATTGCCATATGAATGTCCAACAGTCTGATTACGATTTAAGTAAAAATTGATTTAAAGATAATTTTGTGACATTAGAACTGTATTAAAAAAATGGATTAAACATATCTATCAAATATGAGATAATTCATTCAGCTTACATTCATTCGCCCCTTCACATGTTTGTTTGTCGGGGGGAACATCAGGAACACTGCTGTGGATAAGTTTCTCCATCTTCTCTTTGTCAAGTGGTCGCCAGTAGAGTCGCCACATTTTAACCAGTTCATTCCTTTATGTTGGCAATCCACTCCTTTCTAGGATGACCTCTCCACGCTCCTTCCATGATACTCTGCATTATAGTTTTGCACAGGGTATTGTGTTGTGAAACATGACTGAACCATATCAACAAGAAATAATAAGCTAGCATTGTTGGAGATGTAGCTGATTGATGATGTCATCCTGCTTCCTGATGATATCAGCTTGATTGGATATTACTTTCTTTAACTGCATAAAAAAATAAAAATTTTAAAAATAAAACCAGGAATTATATAATGATGGTAAATATTATGAGAATTTATAAATTTTAAAATATTAAATCTATGTAAATCACTTACTTCAATGTTTTCTTTTTCTAACAATTCTAATTTTATTTCCAGCATTTTGATAGTTTCTGTAGGTTCCTAAAAGAAGGTTAAATAGTAAAATTCTACTTTTTGATTCATTCATTACAAATAATGATAGTTTTTCAATCATAGTCTATAGAATACAAACTTCATTTAAAGATGTATGCATCTGTATTTCAGTTGTTCTTTCAAGATTAATATTTTTGCTCTGTGTTTCCTGATTTTCTAAGACTTGGGGTAAGATAACACTACTGCTGACTTGAGGCAATGAAGCAGGAATCGGAATATACTCAGCATTATTAAGTTCCTATTTTAAAAACAATGTCTTTTGTTATTTAAACTAAAATGACAAATATTAAAAAACAAAACAACCTACCGTATTCTCCAAACGAAGGAAAAAAAAGGCTACAATTTTTTTTACATATTGAAATATTATTTTATAATTTTTAAGCTTAGAAATATTGGATACTTATGTAAACCAGAAATAGCTTTACTTTATGATACATTTAAAGTTGCTACTTGAGCTAACTAATTTGTTACCTCTGCTAACCAAGTAGGCACACTGCTCTCCATACTTGGACTGGCAGAACTCGGGTGAGAGAGTGGCGAAGTGAAAACATCTGCTGAATCATCAATCTGAACGCCATGACATATAATGTTGTCGTGAAGAACAAAATCATTTGATGAGTCTGATGAACAGTTGGATACTTGCTGTTGATATTCTGGTATTGAATCAAATGAGCCTGCTGCCCCTTGAAAAAGCACTAAAAATTAAATATGAAACAAAAAGTCAGGTTTTTTTTAATTTGGTTTATATTTTCATTTCTGTAATAATACTTAAATGTCGGATGAATGTAAAATTATTCCACATTCTTATGTATTTTTCCTAAAATTCTATGCCACATTATTAAAGGTAAAAAAAAAAGATGACTTATCAAACAGGAATCAATATTGTTAGATGATAAATATTATTATGAAAACTATATGGACACATGTAAATATCATTTAACGCTTCACTTCAAGCACACGCATGACAAGAAACAACAATTGTGTAAGTAAAGCATGCACGTGTTCACCTTTATTTCCTTCCGTCCCTATAAATAGATTGCAATTATATTTTTTAAAGGAAGTTAAAACAAAATAAATCAATAGTAAATGTACATATTATTTAAAATTATATAAATTTGCAGCCTGAAAAAGGGATGTAATTGTAAAATATGTTAATGACTAGTTAAAATCTTGCCCTATGTTAAAAATGAATGGAAGTTCTTACTTTTTTGTGAGGATGTTCTTGACTTAAGTGTTTTTTGGTTCAGAACTTTTTCTGTCATTTGTAAATAAAAATATTAAAAATTAAGCTAATATTTTCAAAATCAACAGCTAAGACTCAACTTTTTTTTACATCTGATTTATCTTGATGCTTAGCTGTTTAAATTTATACATTTTCTAAAACTACATTTTACATTTTATAAATTCCATGAGCTTTTTGTGGCTTTACAGAATAAATGATTAAGAAAATTCTCAAGAAACATAAGTAGAGGAAATGGAAAAAACAAAATGGAATTTTTTAATTTCATGTAGGATCTACATCTCTAAATATAGATTAACTCAATTACCAGCTATAATCAAAGTGTTCCAGTGTCTACAAGACATACATGATACAATATGTAATGAGCCAAATATAGGTCTAGGTAAAACTGCACACATTGCCTTTGGACCACATGCTTGTTCTGTCAATGCTCCACCTAGTCTGCCACTTTCTCCATTGCCCCACGAAAAAATCTGATTTTCTAATGACAAATCATAAGCATTAGAATAAATAAGAACTTTGTTAACATACACAAATTATTTCCATCAAAAAAATATTCATACCATTGGTCGCGACCACTGTAAATCCATCACCACAGGCAAGTTGCTCAACTTTCTGGCCAGCCAAAACACCACCAACTCTGCTAATACTTTTTCGAGGTTTAAAATCTCCCAAACCAAGCTGGCCAAATTTATTTGAGCCAAACATATAAAGATAACCAAAATCTGAAAAAATGAAAAAAATTGTATTCATAATGGCACATCTGAAGATTCTTTTTTATAAAATATGTTCTGACAATATAAGAAAATGTAAAAAAAAAAAAAAAACTTTTTGTGACCCGATAAATGCCTCATTATTTTCTATCCCTTTTGATTTATCAATACTGCAAAAATTATTTTTATATTTACTTACTATCTACGATTCCAGAGTGGGTTTTCCCAGCAGCAACCAAAGTAACATTATAACGATTCAATGGTTTTACAGTGCTGAATGCATTTTTGAAGGGAATATCAAATGTCTACAAATGCCAAAAAAAAATTTTTAATCATGCACATCCGAAAGAAAAATTGTGCTGTCATTTTTTTAAATAATGTTAACATTAACCATTCACTGAATAAAGACATTTTCTAGAGAATGATTTTACTTTAAGAGGCTAATGAACATATTTTTGTGTTTATGTTTTTGATGCACTCTGCAGTTATGATTAATCAGTTCAATTCAAAATAATTTCAAGATTTAAAACCCATGTACCACAACTAACATGCCATAATTAAAGCACATTTTTTTTACAAACACTTACTTTTGCTTTTCGCTTACGTAGACCAGAAGTCTCAGAGTTAAAGCCTAATTTATTAAACTGGTTGCTTCCACAAGCTAAAAGCCTACCACTGACACAAATAAGAAATGAGCTGTCGCCACCTGCACAGACATGTTTCACCTTTTGTTTTCCGGGAATTTCTACCTGGAATAAATAAAAAAAAAAATATCCATTTTAAATGGTTGATTTTTATCTTTACCAACTTCTGATTTCAAACATTTGGTAATTTATGTTAGGATAAGCAAAGTTTTAAAGCTTTAAATGGAGCAATAATTATTAGTTTTTTTCCGGGAAAAATTAAATTTTACTAATATTTAATCAACTTGTAAAGTAAAGAACACTAATTCTATTTTAGCTACTTAACCTGTTTTCTTTTTCAACATGTAAAGTAAAGAACACTAATTCTATTTTAGCTACTTAACCTGTTTTCTTTTTTTTTTAAATGATGTTAATATTTACAGGGGGAAAAATTTCAACTCACTTTTTGAGGTGTCTTAAAATCATCCTCTGATCCTAGACCAAGTTTCCCTTCATTAAAAACAAAAAGTCAGTTTACTTCTATGAGATCCAAGTTTATTTGTTGAAAGGGTAATACAGCATTATGAAAAGGTTGTTATAAATATAAATATTTTAAACATATATTTTTTTACCAAACTCTCCTGATCCCCATGTGTAAACGTCACCATAACGTGTCAAAGCTATGACATGGGCATCACCGCACGCCACCTCTTGCACAGGGTGGTCAATGAAGTAGTCAACAAGCACTGGAGATAACACTTCCTCATCATCTCCCCCCAGGCCCAAACACCCATAGTAGTCTGAGCCAAATGCATACAGAGCGCCAATATCTGCCAAATGTCCAGGAGGATAGAATAAATAATTTTATATCAGATGATCAGCTATTGATGTATTATTTGATAGGGAATATATCTACAACATATAAACAATGCATTTATCCTACCAGTAACACATAAAGTAAAGTCTTCTCCACATGAAACTTGCTGGACTTGCAGCCCCAATAGTGCATCCACTCTTCTAGGTGCTTTGTAAGATGCCATGTCACCATGACCTAACTGCCCTACTATAGAAACTCCTCCTTGAGGATTCTTTATGAATAAAAATACATGAGAGAAATGTAGAAGAAAACAGTGAATGCTATGCAGCGCTTTGCTTATTAAGTTAGGGAGAAATAAATCTAAAGTGTTTTGCTGATTCAGCATTAAAATAACTAACCGAATAAAGAAAAAGAATCTATTAAAGATTTAATTTTGTCTCTTAACCATAAAGAAAGACCACTTTTCAAATGAAGCTTACTGCCCAAGTGTAGAGTTCTTTTTCAAAAGTTATTGCTGCAAAATGGCTGTGACCTGCAGCAACCTAACAAAAGAGCAGATAATTGAAGTATTAAAAAGAAGCTTTTAATTACAAAACTGTCAAATGCAGGTATGTTAAAAAAAAAGCAGAGGTTCTCAAAATGTTTGACATTTGTGACCCACTATTTGATCTTTTTTAGTTTTTGTGACCCACTATTTGATCTTTTTTAGTTTTTGTGACCCACTATTTGATCTTTTTTAGTTTTTGTGACCCACTATTTGATCTTTTTTAGTTTTTGTGACCCACTATTTGATCTTTTTTTAGTTTTTGTGACCTAGCTAAAAAAAAAAGAAAAACAAAAGATAAAGAAAAGTTAAAATTAATTTTATATACTCTCGTTTAAGTAATTTGAAAAAATGTTTGGCCATCCACTCCTAATCGTCTTGCAACCCACACTTTGAAAACCACTGTTAGAGGGCAATGAAGAAAATATCAGTACATGTATTGGTAGAACTTACTTGCATAGGACTTTTTTCTCTTGTGAAGACCTCTAATTTTTGTGGAGTCATCTTCCCTCCCCCCCATTGGTACATCTAGTCAAATTACAAAATAAGAATTTGTAAGTTCAAATATCACACGTATGTAAAAATCTGTATAAACCATTGTCTACAGCAAAGGGATTTAATCAGTGGTATTTCAAATAAAAAAAAACTACCAATGATAATATAGTAATGCGGGAAATAAACACCAAAATCAGCATCCATAAACAGCCACATATTTAAAGCTTACAATTTTAAAATATACAGTACCCTTGAAAATTACATGAGTAAAAAAAAAAAGTAATTAAACAAAGAAACAAGAAAATATAAAAAAAAAAAATCCAAATGCTGATTTTATAATGAAAAACCCAATTAAAAAAAATGCTATTTCTAAAACTCTTAATCATTGGGTGAACATTCCTTTGAAAACTGAATTATTAAAACAATATTGCATTGAAAAGCAATTTATTCATTGTCAACTTTCTCAAGCTCTTAATCTTCTACCATTAAAATCACACTTATATTTACCTCACACATTTTTGAAGTGACCACTGAGACAACAGAAGTTGAAGCTGTGGACAGTCTTGTACGTCTTGTGTTTGAATTCAGTTCATTCACTTTCTGTTCCATACTAACAACATTGTTACTTATCAAAGCAAGTGTTAATATTTCCTCTGCACTTGGCCTTTCTTCTGGATCCTAAAATAAGAACAAACTTCTATTTGCTTGCTTTATCAAAACTATGTTTATCAAATGGTAAAATATTTAACATATTCTTGAGAAATTATTCAAGACTCACTTTTCTTAGCATGAGATCTACCAAAGACCGCATTTCCTCAGAGTAAGATTTACAAACAGACTCAACTTCCCCTTTCACTACTTCCATTGCAAGTTTCAAAGGGTTCTAGTCAAAATGAAAGCTGGTATTTATGCATACAATTTAATTAAAATTTTAACAAAAATCAACCCATGAACTTCATAAAGTTGAAGATTAGACATACCGAAGCTTGGAAAGTTCTGGACAAAGTCAACATCTCATACAGAACGCAGCCTAGAGCCCAGATGTCACTTTTGTTGTTGTACCTTGCAGAAAAGAAGAACTCAAATTTTTGTCATGTTTTTCAAGAGTTTTTTTCTTAATGTAGATAAAAAAATTAACATTTAAAATGAAATTTTACTTACTTTACACCCATCATTATTTCTGGTGACATATAGTATGGAGTTCCTACTACCTAACCAACAAAACTCAAATATTATTAAGTTAAAAAAAATGAATCAAAATAATATTAAACTTAATAATTTCTTGTATAAAAGTTATAAGATTTAATTTCAGGTGTTAAAAAGACTTCAATAAATAAACTTACAGTGTCTGCCATGTCACTTGTAGATTCTAAAAATCTTGAGATACCAAAATCTCCTAATTTAACAAGACCAACTTTTGTCAAAAATATGTTTAGTGTTTTGATGTCTCTGTAAACACACACATTATTTTTATTAACTTTATACTGATATGATATCTATAGTTACACATCTAACTCATTTTATAATATTATTATATTTAGCAATAATTTTAATCAATGCTTAATTTTTCCTATAGTGCTTTAAATTTGCTAAAGTAAGTCTTCATTAACAGCAAGTACCTGTGAATTATTCCATATTGATGAATATAAGCTAATGCTGAAGACATCTGATAAAGGTACCATATAACATCCTATTGAAAAATTATCAGGTTTTTTTTTTTAAGTTGCTGAGTATTAAAATATATAAAATTGAAATCTAAATATTAAATATAAATATAAAGAAAGAATTAATTAGTCTTCTCTATGGGAAAAAGAAAAACTTCATCATTACATATTTTTGCATAGACTGAATTAAGGAAGTTATACTTGTCACATTAACTAATAAGATATCATCACACATTTGCATCAAGTTTTATTATAATATTATAATTATCTTACTTTTTCTGGCCATAACTTGGTACTGCTCACTATTTTATCATACAACGATCCACCTGAAAATAGTGTTATATTTAATCAATGCATAACACTTTAACATAAAGAACAAATATTACTAAAACATCATAAACATTTACTTGTCATATTATGATTTTTTAATTACAGGGTCAAATCTCACTCTCAATGGTAAGCACTATGTCACTAAGAATGTTCTTACACTTATATGAAATGGCACAAAATTTTTTAGATGCATCAGTTACAATGGCTTTTAGATTATAAACAGTCTGGTGGGCCTTCAAGAACAACTCAATAAATAAAAGTGGCAATTTGTTTAACCTCCTCAAAACTATCATGCAAGGTTTTCTAAAGAAAACACCTCCTAGAAAGAACTTGGTAAATAACATAAAGGACTGGACAAATCAGGTCAAAATATCCCAATCATACTGGTGGATATTTGACTGAGAGAAGAGTTGATAGACCTACACTGGCTACATCCATGACTTAGCTTTAATGTGCTCAATGAATGAATAATTCAACAAGGCCCTTGTGGAAAAAAAAAAGTTTACAGTGAAAATTTATCTCACTTTTTTTAATAGACTTTAACAAAGACTGAGAGTCAATCAATTTAAGATAAAACTTCATTTTTAAAAACTTTACCATTGGCATATTCCATTTCAATAAACAGCATGTCTTCGTCAATGAAATGATTGTAGTAGCAGACAATATTTGCATGATTAAGCAATGACAAAATATCAATTTCATTTTGTGAGTCACGCCGCTGTTTTTCGTTGAGTTTTGCTAGATTAACTTCCTTCCACACCACAAGACTATTGTCCTAGAATGCAATTTTAATATAAAGATACAACTGTGCTAAGTTTAAATAAATTTAAATATTTCGCATCACTTCGGCTGTCAATATTACCTATTTAATTTATTTTTATTATTTCTGTAAATAAAAAAATAAAACCGCGTGCAATTATGTGCAAATATAATCATACCATTGAGTAGTATCATGCTAATAAGTAAATTTAAAACATACTTCAGTTTTTTGATACAGTACAGCCTCTCCAAAAGCCCCACTTCCCAATACTCGTACAAAAGTGTATGATGCGGGTAAGGAAATTTCGCAATCAGATTCTTCGGACGCCATTATACTTGTAAACAACCTGTTTCGAGGGTATGGAATACACTGTTAATAAAGGTATTTTTTTTTAAAATTATTATTGCACACTATATGTATATAATTAACTCAATTGACTTGGCTAGACTAAACCAAAATTGGAAAAAAATTATTTTGGAAAAAAATAAAACCTTTAAAAATGTTAAATGTATAAGGCCCAAATATGTGTTAGCCAATCCGCATTTTAGTAACCTCAATTACACACCCAATGAACACACCTCTTCTCTTCCACCCATTTACATAATAAATAAATTTAACAGCAATCTAGTAAACACTGTAACTCAATATTGACAATATGTATGTATGACATCTTTGAACATAAAATTGGTTTTCCTCTAATCATGTAAATGAAATATGGTTATCAGGGTGAACATACCGAGTTTTAGGAAAATTAAGGAAGGCGACGAAGTGTTTACAGTGAGTTGAATAGATAGAAAATTACTTAACTTTATATTAACTTACTATTCATTACTAAGATAGTGAATAAGTTACAAATATTAAAATCAAAGTTATAATCACTGTCATACTCTTAGACATAATGTGACTCTATGTCTGTGAGTATGACAGTGATTATATATTTTAGTGCATAGTTTTAGAAGCGCCAAGCAGATTAACTTAAACCTAGTTATCTTAATTTTTAATCCTAAATGTGGGTTCAAGATTGGTACCCCACATTTAACTGTTGGTGTGATCACTGTGGCCAACTGCATATTGATTCATTATTCAACATTAAATTATATTAAATATCATCCGAATAGTCCAATATATGTCTTTTACTTGGACAAACTTGGTTTGACATAAATTATTTTTCTATTAGGATTTTTCTCTTTAAAAATAACACCTGGGGGAGGGGGAATGCCAAAGAGTTAAACAGGGAGGTCCAAAATCCAGAAAAAAGTGTTAGATAAGTGAATGGCCCCTTATTTAGTTTATCTAAGAAACTACAATATGGAGGACTATTTCCAACATTATGATGTGCTTTACTTAATTACCATTATATAGTTAATTGAAGTTTAAAAATTATCTTTAAAATTTGGCATACATTAAGGGTCTGTATTTTGTACAGACAGTTTGTATTTTCTAACCCCTTATCCTTACTAAATTTTATTCTGTTTTTGTCTGTACTTTTCATTCATTGTCCAGCTTTTCTGTACATTTAGCACCAATGGACTGTTTATCTTATGTTCATTTGTCTTATTTTATTTCAACGCAAAGGCCAGAGCCATAAATAGTTTGAGCCCCAATACAATTGCACCAATGGCACAAGCCTTTCTAAATCTATCCTACTCTTTAGAATTTAACATTTTACTTTGTATATATTTCAGTGTTTCAATCAGACAATACCATTGTAATATTACTGCACAATGGGGTTTGGTTAACTAACCATATTGGCTCTAAGATTCTTTCTAATTGTACATAAACCAAATACTTGAAAACAAGGGTATGCAATTGAGTTGCTAAGCAAGTGCACAGCGACAGGATGTGTCCCATGAACCTTTAGTTTTTAATCTGAAGCATTCATCATGATTAGGGCTTGTAAAGGTAGAAATATGCATGCATTAATCATTGTGTGCCATAAACAAGACAAAATATGACTTAGAAAAATGTAAAAAATGCCCTAAGTGATTGAAACAACCAAATAAAATTGTCATATTCGTTTAGACCAAGCTCAAAAGGTTTAAATTACATAAGAATGAAACTTTGAAAAGGTGAAAATTATTATCATTCAATGTTAGGCTCTAATTAGTTCTTAAAATTAGTTCATATATAATATTGTATATGAATGCAACCAAATTTTTGAAATTATAGGCATTCTCTGTGGATGTTTGGATTTCAGGACGTCACCATGTCATAGAAAAACGTTATTCGGAATTTGAAGAGCTTCATAAACAGGTAATTTGCCCATTGTTGACTGTGCAATTTTGTTTAAATTGTTAATTCCAAGAACAAATTTATATCATGGTATATAATGTTAAAAGTACCATAGATTTTGAGAAGCTTTTTTATTAATTGTGCATTTAATACATAGTTACATTTATTACATACCTTAATATTTTGCAAGAAAAACAGGGTTGCAACATTTGTTCCTAAACATGTTCACTTTTTTTTTATTTAATCTGTACTTTATCAAAGCTATTGCCCCCCATGTATTTCTCACCTGTGACATTTAAAAACAATTGTTAAAATCAGTTAAGAATTGATTTGACAGAAAGAAGAGATAATCTGCAAATACTATATTGGTCCTAATTAGAGATAAAATAAGGACGGATTTGATTATTATAAACTAATTCTTATAGGGTACAGCTTGCCATAGGCATTTTGATTATTCTGCAGTTCAACTTAAATTTTTATAATTGGCAGCTAAAGAAAGTTATTAAAACACCAGAATTTCCACCAAAGAAAGTTTTAAAATGGAACACCAAAGTTCTTGAACAGCGTCGTGTTGGATTAGATACTTATTTTCAAGTGAGTTTTAAAGAATAATTAAGTTAACAAATAAATGATAATTATTAAAAAAGTTATAAGTATTTTATTTGGACAATATTTGAACAAATAAAATAGAAACTGTTTTAAATTTCATGTCTTATTTACAGTGTCTTGTATTGCAGGGTATTTTAGAACACGATCCAATGCCTAATGCTCTTTTGATGTTTTTAGAAACAGATCTGATGGATCATTCACTTGGGTGGGTAACACAAATTTCTGTTGAATCTGATATTCGGTTGTATTACTGATGATGAAAATTAATTAGTCGAAATCAGAAGTTGAAATGTTCAAATACGAATTAATTCTGTCATTTTTACCTGCAGTTTTATAAAAGGTGAGGAGGAGCAAAAACTGTCCCACCAAGTTGTGATATCAGTAGATGCTGGCAGCTTTTTAAAAGAAAATAAAAATGGTAGGTCACAAATCAGCTTTTACTTATGTAAACACTGCTGATTGCTTGTTGAGGTATCTGCTTATTGCTTGTTGAGGTATCTGCTTGTTGCTTGTTGACGTATCTGCTTATTGCTTGCTGAGCTATCTCCCAATTTTAAATAAAGGTAAAGTTAAATCTTAGTAACACATTTAAATATTTAATTATACAAAAGTAACCGAAATATAATTTTTTAACAGCTTTTTTTTATTTTGAAATATTTCATTCAAGTATACATTTTTAACAGGTTCTTTACCAGACATCGTAAAACAAGGTGTGACCTTAGGTTTGTATTCGCCATCAGCTATTAACTTTGAAAGGTGATCATCTTATTGAATGCAATCATGAAGTACAACTGAGAAGGATATTCATGTTTTGAATGGTTAATTTATATGTTTGTTTGTTTTGTTTTTGTTAATAAGCTTTGAATATGAAAAAAAAATGGTATAAGTGTTGTATATACAAAAATGAATAAACTCTTGGTAGTTTAATTTTAGTTTGAAGTCCAATCATTCTAAAATATATAGAATTCATATCATTTGCATTGTATGCGCAAATCATGCAAAGATTTTTGAATGTTCAAGCACATCATGTATTGTTTATTAAACAAGTAATTATTTTATTTCAAAACCAATTTAAAATAAATATCCAGCAGCGAAACATCATCTGATCTTATGTCTGATACTGCAGAAAGAACCAGAAATTTTAAAAACATGCTTTTTCAAAAATAGCATACAATGCACTAAAAAGGAAAAATTATTTCATCACTTAGAGAGTACAGAGTACATTTTTCATCACTCATAGATTGTACCGTAAAGTTTTCATCATTTCAAAGAAATCACATGATGGGAAGTGGGTTAAAAATTGATGACTAAATTCCAGACATACAACATATATAAATATACATACATACAAACCAACACAGCATCCTAAGAAAAAGCGTGTAAAAAGTAGAATTATAACCAAATAATGAGTAAGCATTTCTATTGCAAGAAAATCGATTATAGTTTTATGCACTTCTAGTGACAAAGTGGCTGATGTCTATGCAATAGAAGATTTTTAAAATCTTACTCCTTTCATACTCAGATGGTAAAATTTAAGAGGTTGAAAGGTATACATGTGTACAACCCACAGAACATGCAGAAAATATATTAGTAACTATGACCTGGTATAAAACTGGTATCTTAAAACCATGTGATACATTTTCTACTCAGTGTACTCCAGCTTAGCACATTTTGAAACGGAGGAAAAAATTCTCCAACTATTGCCAACGTTCTCTTCCATATTTCAAAAAACTCTTTTATTACATTAGCCAGCTAATGACTGTAAATCATTTTGGATGACTTTAGTCTCACATCCATTTTAAAGATAATTCCCAATGCTGTTCCAAAAACCCTCCAGAATTTAAGAAGCTGTTTTGAACCTGATAATTCCTAAAAAAAATTGTACAAGATAATTTCAAATAAAAATTAGCCCAGATTGCTGCCTTTCCATTGAAAAATAAATGAAAAAATACAAAGGATTTAGCTATATTATAGTTTTAAACAATATCTTCATAAAAAAAAAACATTTTAGAGATGATGCAAGGTGTGGATGATGGATGACTAATCAGGTTGTAGCTTTTGGTTTGACTTACTAGGATTAGGGATGATTGGTGAAAGTTACAACAAAAAATCTAAGAAAATGAATTGTAAGTGGGTTTAACTGATACGATAGAAAACAAATACACAGAATTTATTTTTCATGAATCACAACTTTTTTAACAAAATTTACATTGATAATTGGTGTACACCTTTTGGGGCTGTCCATTATTTATGCCAACAAATTTTTGGTGATTATTACCTCCCTCCCTCCCCCTTGTCAACAACTTGTCAAACTTCCAAAGACACACCCCCCCCCCCCATAAAATTACGTCAACATTTAACATTTGATTACCCCCCCCCCCCCTCAAAAGGTGGCTTCCAAAATGTTTATGTGGCAAAATTAGTAGGAATATAGTTAGTTTAATTAAAATACTGAATGCTAGGCGAGTGTGTAACAAAGGACTACAAACGCTGCTTAATTTTCCTTTATTAAGTAATTATATTAAATTTTAAAAAAGTAACATTGTTGACGTCAACTTTCTTGACCTCCCCCTTGTCAACAATTGTCAAAATTTTTCTGACCCCCCCCACCCCTATTTTGTTGACGTAATTAATGGACAGCCCCTTTATGGAAGGCATGGGTATTAATAGCCTTATGATTAATAAAGCAAGAAAGTTTTTTTTTTTTTTACCAGTTTTGTATCAAAGGGCAAGAAAAAAAGGGGAAAGTTTTAAGAGAAGCACTGGTATAAAAGCAGCTTAATAAACATTTGCAATTTCCAAATAATTTCCCATTTCCATAACTTGAATAAATTAATGTTCATTACTGTGGTGAAAAAAGATGGTACATATGAAACATTGCCTTGCCCTGCACTAATAAAGGGCCATGATGCCAACCTGAATGATGAAGTAATGTTTAATAAGCTCATGTCCAAAAAATTTGTTAGAGAAAAATGAAATGGTGGTACACAATTTTTTTTTTAGTAATATTAGTAAAAAAAAAAAATTTTTTTAAATAGAGGTGCAGTGTTCAAACAGTTGTTAATGCCACACTCATACCTTCAGTCTTACCAAAGGTTTCTTTGAAAGGTTTCAGGTGCCATAAAAAAAAACACCAGAAAGCATCGGTCAAAGTAGTTTTGTTCACTACTGCATAGTCGTAAAGTATTATGGCCCAAAAAAGAATGCAAGACTGTCACAAAAACCAGAAATGGCATTTGAATTGTTAAACAAGTTGTTGTTTGTTATACATTTGTGTGCCTGAATTATTTATGACTAAAACTAGCATCAAAACTAATAATTAATTTGTTCAAATCAAAATTTCTGTGCCTATTACATGTATTTATTGTTGTGATCTATTATATTAATGAAATACTTCCTTCTAAACATTTTGCCACTTAGATCCTTCTGCAATCATTTCATTTTATAAAAGTACGATAAAGACTATTTCAATGTTTCACTTTAATAAAAAAACATCAATGTAAATTGCAGGCTTTATTACGTACACAAATAATTATACTTTTTATAGACAAATTAACAAAAACTTAGAATTGTTAAGCCTAAGATTTAAATGAAAGCTGACTACTAGAGATAACTGTAAATTACATGTTACCCAGTAAATAAAGACATTCTAAACATAGAAAAATTAGAACACAACTTGTTTCTTACCAATAAGTTATTTTTAAAACCTTAATTGTAGCTTCCTCTTATTTCCCTAACAGGATTATTCTTACACCCATGGAAAATGAATTAATGTGTAATAGTTTATAAAATAAGAACAGAAACTTAAATTAGCATCTAAAAAAGAAATAAATCATGCTGGTGAACAAACCATTTGGTGGCCAGTGCCCAAGAGTAGTGCACGTACTCAAAATGTGGATGTTAGGATATTGCTCTACATAGTACATACCTCCAAAGCAATATCCTAAGTTTTATGATGTCGATTTACTTTGTGAGATACAGATCTTTTCAGTTGTAACTAGTGTAACTTGCATTTTGAAAATGTCTATATAAATTGTGCATGTATTTAAGAGAAACTCACAGAATTCAAGAAAGTTTGGAAGGGAAAGGAATACAAGAAATCATAATTATAATAAAAAACAACACTAGTCATATTAACACTTAAGATTTATTACTGATATAAAGTCTTGCTTTCATGCCATTTTACTTAACAGAACATTCTTTAATGCATTTCAAACCCAATATGCATTCACAGTTTATGTTTTGAAATCATACATTTTTTTTCTTAACAAACAGTTCACCTTAGTCTTTATTTTAGTCTAAAAATTCACAGATTTAACTTTAGTAATGTAATCTTTAGCAGTATGGAATGTGATCTCATGCATCAGCGTGACAAAAAAAATATTGTAACACCTTGAAGAAATCTGAAGACAAGCCAACTTTCAAACAGATTAATTTAGAACATTGAAAACAAAATAAAAAAAATCAAAATTCTCTATTTAGGGATTGAAAGAAAAAACTTTTACCTAAATTTAAATACAATACTGCTTTTTTTTATTGTTAAAGGAACAGCACTTAAAAAACATATATATTAAAATTATTTCTATCATATCACAGATATACAGGTCAGCAAATTTACACTTTAAAATTCTCAGACATTACAAAATTCACACCTTATTCAAAGTGAGCATATGAAAGAACATTCAAACAACTTGCTGTACAAGTAACATGATATACAAAAATTAAGACATTCTCAATTATGTTAAAGTTAGTAGCAAGTGTTTATGTAAAATACAAAATTTAAGTTAAAAGATTAAAAAATGAAATACTCTGAGTAAACATCAAATGAAAGAAACAAAAAAAAATTGAGCTTGTACAAGTTTAACCGTAAGCAAAATTACTTTATATTTCAGTAGAAATGGATTAGAAGCAAGACAAAATCTCAAAAGCCTAGTGTCTTTTGATCTCTAATAACATCATTAGCTTGGCTGACACAAATGTTTTGCCACAGAACTGTACAACATCTAACATTTACAACTCAGTACACAAATGTATGCCTTGACAAAATAAATTTGCATGTGATTATGCCAATATGCTCTACCATCCAAAACTTAACATCAGTAATATGAAGAGTATGTTAAATAAGGCAGTCATAACAAATAGGTACTGATCATGAGGTAAAAAAAAATTTTTAATCTTATATGAAGATAAAAAAAAATATACCATTTTATTAACATTTCTAGATAATAAAAACTAGTAAGCTGATTGATAACAAAAAGCAGTATTTCTTTATTTTCTTCATATTGTTTAGCTTTTGAAAAAATCTTAATTGAAAAATAATTAAGAGTGTTTTGTATAATGTATACAGCTCAAACTCATTTTAAAAACAAAAATCTAGTAGTTATGGTTCTCAGATGATAACGTCTTCAGATATTCAAAACTTGTTAAGCTGTGGGATTATTAGAAGCTGTATTCCGATGCCTGAGACCATCTTTCTTGTCAGAAATTGCATCATCTCTGAAACATTTCAAAGTTAAACATTAAGTGGTGTCATCATCAAATAAGAAAAGGCAATAAAAACTGAAAATACGGATTAGAGAATATACAGTACACAAATGTTTCTCACAGTATCATTGGGTACAAACTCATGTAAAGTAGGTGGCCACAAATGTTTTAATAAATTACTTAAGAGAGAATATTTGTTGCAGGGTCATATGCATGTGTTTTCTTGACAAATTTTAGTTGCACTCACTGACCAAACATAGTCGCCTTCTAGGCCATAGACCAAACATAGTCAAATTCTAGGCCATAAACAATATAGCAGTAGTTGTAATATACTTACTAATGCATTCAAAAAATTTTCTGTATAAAAGAATGCATGACTTTGGACCTTACAAAATAAATTCAGTTTAGGCAGTAAGATCTAAATAGTTTGTTCTGACTGTAAGATCAAAACATACATCTAACTTCACAATGCATTAAAGATAAGGCTACTGATTCTTTAAAAATTCATATTTATGGGAAGTTCAATTTATGGCCATGGTTGCAATTAAAAACAAATATTGCAATAAACTACTACAAGTAGTACACTGTACATGTATTGGCTTTAAAATGACAGGTGTAGAAGAAGTAAAAAACATAGACAACAGATTTATTGGTCACATTCACCAAAACCACAAATAAATACAGAAGTGACATGATTTTTGTTAAATAAATAGCAGACAAATAATTTTTCTTTTCTTTAATCCTTTTTTTTTTTGTTTTTTTACAGATAGATATTGTAAGAATAATTAGTGAGTCACAAATCACAAATGTTTGAGAACAAAGAATCAACAAGCAAGTTGGGCAGTCAAAAAATAAGTTGAAACACTTAGCATTATGCTTTTTTCTTTTTTTTTTTAAATTCTCCAAGCTTATTATAATAACAGTTTATTGAAATTAATATCAAGTAGAAAGTTAGAAAGGATTCTAGCAAGGCAAGGTAGACATTTTTTAGCCTGTGATGATGTCCATATTTTGGCGATCTCAAAATGTGCAAATGAATACAAAACATTTAAGTAATTATAATGTTATAATTTACTTTTTTAACAAGTCAAGTTATAAGTGAATAGAGAATAAGGAATTAAAGAGAACCATGAACACACATGCTAATCGGTGGTGCAAATTGTAATACAAAATATAATATTACTGACTAGGTAAAAAAACTTGTAGTTTAAAAGAACTATAAACATACACAACTATCCTCAAGAGCAAGGAGCTAATCAGGACAGCTAGTGTGGCTTATGGTGTCGAAGACAATGAAGCAAGTATGTCTCATTTTGGGGAAGTGGAATTTTCCATAGCAGATAGTTATGACAAGAATAAATGAAAATTATTTTTCAGGAGAGAGTAACAAGCAAAATGCTAGGGATTAGCAGAGGTGTGTTGTTGAAAGCACAATGTATAACAATGAACCTTTTAAACTTTACAGGTATGTGAATATTACATGATAGTTCTTTTTTATTTCTGAAATTGTCTTAAGAAGGATTGAAGAAATTACATTAAATACAATAAATTGATTCTTTTAGAAATGTTCTCAATATTGGTATAAATTAAAACTAATATTTGTATCCCTTCTACGCACAGGTGGCAATCCTAAGGATTTTATAGTTTGCATTTGCTAAAAAATAGATCTTCAGAAGTACCCATCACTAAAATCTATAATCCATCATCCTACATATTCTGTATACTAATCCCTTCCTAATCTGTATTCTCTCTTGCACCCATTCCCCCCAATAACAAACAAGTTTATATTTAATTGATATCCCCCACCTTACTTTCCATATCCAGTATTCTCTTTACCACCAGTCTATATTGTGCATTCTGTCCCCCCCCCCCCACACTCACACACAAATTCTGTATCATGTCTGACCATCAATGGTAAATCTTGCAATGTATACTCCGGCTAGCTAGCGTTTTGAAAAAGGCCCTTTTCTATCTCACACAGTCCCTATTACATTTTTTCTTACTTGCCCCTTCCCTGTTATGTATTCTCTGTATTGCTCTATTTCTATTAAATATATTCTCTCCCACCACGGTTCGTTTATGAATTTTTACTACGGCCCCCCCATCTTACTTTCTTAAACCAAATTGGCATTTCAAGAAAATTTTTACTTTAAAAAAAAAAAAATTAACAGCAGAGATTATAAAGAGGATCTTTACATAAAATTATTCAGTGCTTTGTTAAAAGGATGTTATTACGAACATCTTAATGTGGGGTATTGTTAGTGCTTATATCACAAGAAAAATATTGTGGCATAATTCAGTCATCATGTTAAGGTTTCCAGGCAATATAAAAATGCACCAACTTTAATTTTCACTTCTTTTGTCACGACGACGAAGACCACTTTTCATTTCAGGGTTTTTACTGTAGGAAAAAGGTCAATCTGCAGCTTGCTTAAGATACTACCATAATTTCTTATTTTTATAATTTATTATGATGCAGGAACAAACAATTTAAAACAAAGCTGATTTTGACATAATACAGAAATAAAAATAACTTCAACACCAAGAACATTTTTTTTTATAATGGTTGATTTCTTCAAAAACGCTTATACTGTATGAATTAATTTTTAAAAACTCACGCTTCTTGTGCATTGATTTCTTCTTGTTCCGCTTGCTTGTTGCGACGCTTTTCATAGATAAAGATGATCGTACATAGAACTACCACCTCACCAACAATTCCAAGGAATGGCCAAAGAGCAGCCAATTTATCTAGTAATAAAAAAAAAAACATTATAAAACCAGTACATCTTTATCACTATTTCAATATTTCAAGCAAGATTCATGTACATGTGTACATTTATTGTGGGATGGTCTAAGAGCCTGAGGCTCCTGAACAAACTGAAATATTGACATGTTTACTGCCCAGCCGCTAGGCCACAAAAAAAAAATACCCCACATTGACAAACCAAGAACAAAATTTTATTCTTAACTGAACCACATATTTGAAATTAGGGTAAAAAATTCTTAGAAATAGTTAAATAGTTAGTAGTTTCCCTCTAAACTGAGGACAAATTTAGCATGCCAAAATATGGATCAATTGGGCCCAGAGGGTTCAAGCAAACTGATGAATTGCAGTCCAGGAATTCTTACTAAATCTAATAGTCACCAGATATGTATCAGTGTCAAAATTATAGTCATGCTGGCCAGTGCTAAATATTTTATTTTATGTTGTGTGTTTCATCTTAATCTCAGTCTAATCTTACTGTTGGTAGTTCTGTACTAATACATGTAGAGTGCTGACTGTGTGACAGGCTTGTTAATGTTAGTTTTTAATTACCATTTCATTAACAAAGAACTCAATCCTATAATACATCTATCAATTAAAACAAACAAGAATTCAATGAAAAACGGCTCATTTCATAACTAAAGAGTTTAACTCACCTTTAACTCTTACAGTGACACTCGCAGATGAAGATTCATTAAAGTAGACTGAAAAAGCCCTGCATTCATATTCTCCAGCATCAGAAAATTCCACATTCTTTATCTGCAAGCGTGCATTTTTGTAGCCGTTGAGAGGTAGCAGAATAATACGACTATTTTCACCTGTCACATTCAGCTCTACAGTGTCTTTAAACCACGTCACAGTAGCGCGGGGATAGCCTAGAACTTTACACTGAAGCTCCATGTTGTCATCTTGAATCAAATTTTTAGATTTCTCAAACTTTTCCACAGCTGGAGCAGCTATATAAAAAAAAAAAGAGTATAAAAATTATGAGCTACATGAAAATTTTTTTAATAAGAATTATTAAATATAAATATTTTTTAAAGGCAGTATAAAACTAATGAAAAACAAGAGCAATAACATTTATTTACAACAATCACAAACATACCAGTAAAGTCGACTTCACAATCATAGGTACCAATTCTACCATCAATGGTAAATCTTGCAATATATACTCCAGCTAGCTTGCGTTCTGAAAAAGAAACGAAGTAAAGAAAGATATGGTATAGATAATAAAGCTCAAAAATATGTGATGAAAATTATGTATGTCATTGTATATGATGTGATAAACATTGTATCCCACAAACACTAGGATTGCCAGCTAGAATTTTCTTTACAGGCCCCAAGTCAATCATGTATATAAAACCCCTTATTCGTTGTCGGGTGTGTGAGTGTTTAAACAAACATGCTCACTTATCACAGACCTATAGAAAAAAAAAAAAGACATTATACAGCAACATGATATCAAAATTCTTCTCACTTAAGAAAAGCTGGCAATTTTTTTATATGAATCAAGTACTAATATATCAACAATATAACACTTTTAAATCATGCACAATATATTGCTCATTTATAAAAATTAGACTGAGAACGAGAGCATAGAAGGCTAAAACCAGAGATGCCCATGATCTTTTATGTAGTCAAATATTGATTACTAGATCAAAGGCCCGGTACCCGGACCGGCGAGTAGGCACACAGCTGTAGTTGAAAATAGTGAAAAATATATTTGAGTGCGTTAAGAATTACTCGCAGTGACCCCAGTGACATAAAGAGATTATTGTAGCCAAAATACATTTGAGAATAGGGACACCTAATAGTAACCAAGCGAGTTAACTAATACAGTGATTAGTCGACTCCTTATAATTGAGTTGAATCCCTTTGACCATCTTTACAAATTTACATAATTTGCACACTACTTGGAATTCCCAAGACTATTTTTAGCCGAATGAGACTAAAATTTTGGAATTCCCCAGTCAATTTTTATACACACGCTCAGTTGATCAGTCTAAACGATTATGTATTAGATATGACATAAATATTTTTTTCACTATCTTCATGACAAAGTGCAAATGTCACATTGCCATTATTAATGTGTAATGAACTGGTAAATGAAAATAATACGGAATACATGAAAGTTAACTTAAATAAATTTGAATAATGATTGAATAACCAATAAAAGTGGTAGTTCTTGTGAATATCCAATAAAAGAAATTAGGTTGCCTGCGTATGTGACAATTGTTTTTTTACTTCATTGCTTTGTGTCCTTTTCAAAGAAAGCATAATTTTTTTTTACTACAATGTATCCGAGTATGTAATTCATTTCGTTTTGGTCTTGAGTCTAGATCATCACTTTAAGGTTTAAAAAAGTAAAAAAGTTCCCTTAGCCCTAATGGGCCATCGGGGCAGATGAAGTGTAGAATACATCTGTTTCTATAACCTCGGCATATGAAGGGATTGTGTGGTTAGCACAACGCCCAGCCGTCTTTACTTCCCCAACTAAAGTCAGGTACCCATTTAAAGCTGGGTGGACTTGTGGGATGACTTTGAAACAAATTTCACCTGGAAAAATTCCCATGGTCCTCACCGAGGATCGAACCCAGGGCTCTCAGGTCGACAGTCGAGTATCTACACCACTCTGCCATCCGTCCCACTAAGGTTTAAAACTAATGGTTAAATTTCTCAACTTTGGTTTCTTGGTGTTAAAGATTTTCTAACTAATGTCTCAATTAGGGAACATGTAAAATACAAACAAGACAGATTAACCATTGATCCACATTCAATTACCTGGTTTTAAGATAACCAATGTATCATTCTGTTCCTGATAGTTAGTGGTGTCTTTGAGGTCAGAAACATATGTGTCATTCTGGAGCCACCTAACTTTAGAGATGTTAGGCAGGTCTATCTTGCATGATAAGTTTGCTGCCTCTTTGCCATCAACAAACACATAATCTTTTTTTGTTTCTGAAGTTGAGAGAAAAGATTGGGTAAGCAAGTTCTCTTTTGTTAACTAAGCATTAATTATAGACTGTCATCAATAAGAAAGAAAAAAAAAAGTACCTTTTACAGCCTTTAGAATGCTTGTAATACTACTAATTAAGGTACCATTTTTAGTCAAATGGTTGCATGTGTAGTTGCCACTGTCAGAGGATTCAAACTTGCTGATTTTCAATGTCACTGCTAAATCATACATAGCCTCTTCATATTTTTCTGTTCTTTCAATATTTCCTATTGATGATGGCATCCATACCAAAGAAGTTCCAGCTGTTGCAGTTTTTGCATAACAGGCCAACGAGAGTGAAGCATTTTCTCGATTCAACAATATAGGTTCAGATGGGTTAACCCAAAGCTTATCTAATAATAAAATTATGAAAAAAATTTTTTTTTTAAATCAATAGAAAAAATTAGATCTAGGTCAAAAAGTTCAGGTTATTGTGTATGACATTTATCAATATATTTTAAGACTATTGACTAAATATCTAAATTTCATGATTGTGGTATAATTATGTTTAACAATATGAATAAAGAAATGTGAAGCCACAAATAAACCAGTACCCTTTATGTCTTGTAGGTGCCGATCGAATTCATGCATATTAAGATAAATAACTTGACCATACAGGTTTAAATAAAGATTATAGCTTTTAAATGCATATTCATATAAATTGTAATCAGATGATGATTTTAGGAAACTAGAAATAAAATAAGATAGTCTGGTATCATCACTATATAAACTGAAAAAAAAATAGCAATCAGGTGTTGCCACATTTTTTTCCCTCAGATTTCAGTTAAAAATAAGCATGTTAATTATACTCTTTAAAGATGTGTTACCAATTTTTTTTATTGTGTGTAATGGCTATCAAGTTATATTATGTACAGCTTTTTTAAAGCTCATTCTTAAAATAAAGATCGGGGAAGGGATTTTAGTCACAGTGCTCAAGCCCTTTAATTTCTAGTTATTGCTTCCTGTCTTCATTAAAACTATACTCGCTCCAGCTAACATTGTTAGTCTCTATGTGGATAAGAATCATAAAATTTCCATTATTTCTTTACAAGTTCTTCATAGCATAGCTGCTGAATTATCTGAAGATAAATACACAACATGCACCCTGCAAAGGAAAATTAGCTAGGAAATTACTCAAAAAAAGATTATTAGCAGCTTAAAATCAAAGTATATCTGTCTTCCTGAATCTGTAAACAATACTTTTATCTCATTTGAACCAGAACAAGAAGGAGAAGTCAGAAGTAGTTTAATTAAGAAGATGATGCAGTGTCATATTTAAAGACAATAGTAAACATTGTTTCTACAACAAATGTAATATCAATTCTATCCATCATAAAAGATTTAGGCAAAATTAATAGGATTATAGTGTTTTAGTGCAAATATGTCAGACACTGTGACCAGATCCAACCTGGAACAGGGAGCCCTAATTTTCGCCTCCCAAGACAATGGAAAAAAAAGAGAAGAAAACAATCAACTCAAAAGACATTTATTAGTCTACATTATATACTATAGTAAAAGAAATTTATGGAGAATAATTAATGAAAACTTCCAATGTCTGAGAAGGAAAATGTTACATTTCAATGTTCCTTAAAAGTAAAATGGGTCATCTGGGCAGGTGGAGTGTAGAATGAGAGAGAATTCATCTCTTTCTATAACCACAGCATACGTAGGGATTTTTTTTAAATGAAAGGTTAGTATTATAAGGCTAATAAGGTACATTAATGACCATTCAATAAAGTATCTAAATTGAAAATTTGAGGCCTATAGCTTTAGTAGTTTAAAAGTTAGTTTTTCTAGTATAAAAATGTTTATCTCGGCCTTCAAATTGATCAATTCTAAATAAAAAAATATTTGTATTTTTTAAAACGTTTAGTTTATTAATACTCAACAATAAGCACAACACACCAAAGTATTTATGTTTGAAATTTCAGGTATATACATTCAATAATTTAAAAAAATTATGCAATTTTGTCTGCAGCACAGTAGTTTTTGGTCACATGTTTTTTTTTATATTCCTTTTATTTTTAAACTTTTGATGTAAAATTGAACCCCTTTTTAGACCTGAAAAAAAATCATAATTTCTGTTCTAAAAGACAAAGAATACTAAGTGTGATATCATTGGAAAGCTTGCAACCAGCTCTATCTAATTAAACATATTAAACATTTATATGCATGTTTTGAATTTTCTCATTGAAGTGCCTACTATCACACTCACAGTATTCATACTGTCCAATACAATAGTTTTTTATGATACAATTAGTATTTATTTAATTTGAACACTTTTTACGACTCATATTAATGATTCTAAGGAGACATTTTTATTTATTCACCCTTGTGAAATATTATATTCGAACCAATCTTAACAAGTAGAGAAAATGAAAATTAATAACAAAAGCCACTAGGCAGCAGCATCAGCTGATCAACTACTTCATCGGCCATGTTTTCGATTAACAGGAAAATAGGTTACAACTATTTTAAACAAGATCTTACAACTATATATGACCTATTATAACAACAAATATTGAAGAACAAATAATGTACTCACCATCTGCGTAAATAACCGACACTGTTAGAAATCCCACCAGCAATGCCAATGAAAACGCCATGACTTAGTTGACTGTTGTACTTTTCTTTATATTCACTATGCTGAACTAGAAATCTTTTTTAACCTTGTGTATTGTTTCAATACGCATGCGCTGAATTTCTATAAAATGACAATGGCCTAATTATAACATCCAATACTATAGTCTGTTCCTTGTATATTGCTGAACATCGTTTATTCAGATGTCTGTCATTGTACTTTATTGTTTTGAAATATAACATCGTAGTAATAATGCGAAGGCCTATAAGGGAATCATACAGTCGTATTAATATATTGTAAACTCATTATGTTAAATTCTGCAAGTTTATAGCTAAGATTATCAAACCAGAGAGGTCAGAGGTTATCCAAATATTTAAGCCAGTCATGCCTGAGACTAATGGGTTTCGTTGTTTTTTTTTTTTACATCGTTGCAAGTTGCAACAATATTTGCCTGATTTTTGTACGCCAGATCTTTATGGCTATGGTTAGTAATTGTGTAAGCTTAGCGACAACACGTACCACAGCCCAGTCTGCTTTTCTTTGCCGTCTACAAGTAGAAGAGCAAAGGTCTTGCATATTCTAGACAAAATTGCGAATTCATGATCTCATATGTCAATCATGTCATTACGTGTGTGTGAATTAATGTCCATAATATGGGGGGGGGGGGGAATAATAATTGCATCTTATCAATAATTTGAAGACTATTTGTATATAGTATTTGTATGTCGTCGCCAAATCCGCCTTCGCATCAGAACGACTATGGGAGACAAATGCTTATACAGTTCATCTATATTCTATATTTAGGGGCCAATGTATGACAATAATTAAAAGAAAACAAATCTACATCAATTACAAATAGATAGACAGACAGACAAACAGATAGATAGATAGATAGATAGATAGATAGATAGATAGATAGATAGATAGATAGATAGATAGATAGATAGATAGATAGATAGATAGATAGATAGATAGATAGATAGATAGATAGATAGATAGATAGATAGATAGATAGATCTAATGGCCTATTTAGTTTCTGCTAGGTTTTGTTTTCTTTACGGAATGATTAAAAGGGACTTAGGGGTGGATGGGGGGAGGGGTAAACTAATGTCAGTAATGTGTTATTTAAGTCAAGATACTATCATAGACTCAATATTTGCACTGATAAGGATGTGTTTTACAACTCCGTTTGAAAAGAGCTTTCAAGATCTGGGTCACACGTTATGAACTTAGGAAATGGCTATCACGCGGTGCACACCACAGTCATTTCGAATATTCTGTCGTGTGCACATCAAACGAGTGTGCTGCTAATCTGTCTAGTAGTACTTGTATCGCAGCTTAAAATCTTTGCCTCGATCAACTCATTAACCAAATACTGAATCTGTTGGTTATACATAATACAAGTGATGTCATGAACTACATATATGGCAAATTATCGCCTAGTTCCCTATTTGTAGCTAATGTGCGCATCAGTCATTGTCTCCTCGGTAGTATAGTGGTAAGTATCCCCGCCTGTCACGCGGGAGACCGGGGTTCGATTCCCCGCCGGGGAGAATATATATTTTTATACTTAGGTCCGTTACTGTATTAAATTGTTTTCTTTTTAGTCCTTTATATTATGTAGAATAAAATTATAGAACACAAGGGAAACAAAACGTCCAGCTTTGCTCTACTTGTAGCATTAAAAAAAAAGATATGAATTTCGACGGGTCCCCCCCCCCCAAGGCATGGGAGGTTTCTTATAAGTGTTCGGGTTGTCGCCCATCCTCTTGTGGCTGCCCCGTAGTTGTTATGTATTTTGCATCATTTTTTTTTAACGCCGCTATTGCTAGCATGGTAGGGTGTAGTGTGCCTACCACACCAGCATTGCTGGCGGCGCTGATGCACGTCTGCCATGCCTACAGAGCGGCGGGGTGAGTGTTCCCGCTATCATCTGCAGGGACGGCAGAAAGAGGGTTTTAATCCTTGCCCAAACTGGCCAGACGTGCAGGGTGTGTGTACTGCCGATCGGCCAGAATGGCAAGGAAAGGGGTTTTTCCTGCCACTCGGACAGAGGGGAGGGTGTAGTGTGCCTGTACCCTCAGCCCGAAATGGCAGGCTGCGCAGGTGTGCTTGAGTGGGACGGAGTGGAAGGGTGTTGTGTGCCGACCACATCCATCACAACCGACGGCTGTGAATACTGCGGTCTCGGATTGTCCTCACTGACCACAGTACCACCACCCTCGCAAGTAATGGTTTTTTTTTTCTCCTGACTAGAGAACCCCTATGATCCATCCCCCGTGGATCATGGTATGTCTCTCAGACCAGGAAGGAGAGTTCACAAAATATCATGCCAAAATATTTTGTGATACTCACCGAAACAATTTTTTTTTTGCATCATTTAGAAACATGTCTATTTCAAACACCATATAACTAACTACACTAGTACTGTATTAATACTGTTATTGTGTGTAGAAACTGATCGTTTCCATGGGTACGTGGACACAAATTATTCACCCCCGTAGCGTAAATTACTTAACTTCTGTTTTAGCTTTGTGGAGATATAATAATGCGATATCTATAGTCATAGGCTATTATGCTGAATCTTGTTTAATACGTGTTCCGAAAAAACAAAAATCTGAAAAGTGCAAAAACATTTCACAGCGGTCTTTCGGCGCCCCGCCCTAATTCGACGCCATGTTTGGCTACACAACCCACAGCGCCCTTCATTCGGTACAGGGGCAACTACTGGGTCTATACATGTTTGACTATTCGTGACCACCTGAGAGATGTTGTCTTGTTGACATTATGATGCAAGCGGTTATCTGAACGTCAGGATTTTCAAGAATGTGCACTTTGTAATGAACGTTCCGGTGTTTTATGATAAGTTGAGATTCATCCATCCTTTCATTCAGTGCCGTACTTGGGGGATGGGGGTGGGATGGGGGGGGGAGCGAGGGGGGGGTGGTTGGTGATATTTCCTAGGGCTCTATGCAATGAATCCTATTTACAAGAACGGCTCTGCTAACATCCAAGTCTACAATGTACACTACTGTCAGGACCGTGTTGAAGAAAGGGGTGGGTGGGGCGGGGCGGAGGGGGGAGGTGGATAGGCAAAGGGCTTTTAATTGATATTTTTGTCGGGGCCCAAAACAAAAAGTATCCTATGGTGCCAGGGACACGTCCAATTAGACAGGAGTGTATACCACAGGGAGGTGCTGACCTGGGACGACGAGCACTCGTCATGGGCCCCTTTTGGGTTTGTGAAATATTATATTAATAAATACATATAAAGTTTAATCAATACATATGTGAGATGTAAACAATATTTGACTCATGCATTATATAATGTCTACATATGTGGTGGAGGAGGGAGGGGCTTTCCCTGCTCGTCACGGGCCTTTATGAGTCAGCACGTCCCTGGTATAGTGGTAAGGGTCTATTTGACAGCGAGGGCGGTTGGCCAATCTAAAAAAGAATAATATATAACGCCCCTGCAACTGTGTTTGTATGACTATATAAAGTTCCATATCTTTAAAAAAAAAAGGGAAGTAAACTATAATGGTGGACTGGAGAGAAGAATCACTGCCCTTGTTGTACTACAGATGCTAGGCTAGGTTATTTAAATGATTTAAAATTTAAATAATAGAACTACAGCCACCGTTACCACCCACCTCACCAAAATAGCCCAAACGTTTATGATTTCGAAGTTATATTATCATTATATTATATCCTAATTACTTTTGAACTCGGATGCCTGTTATTTTTTTTTTGTTTTACATTTATTTTTTTTTTAGCAAAAGGTAAGCCTTATTTCCCGTAAGGAATAAATATATACATGATTATCTCCCTTTCATTAAACAGTAGGAGTATGGTTCTGACTCATTTGGTTGTGAAGAGTGGAGACAATGAGAATGTAAGCAAAACCATAGGGACACCTTCAATTATAAGTTTAAATTTAATCTAAATCTTAGAGGGCCCCGACTGGTGACAGGGTACTTTGGCAATATTCGGCATAGAGACTCAATATTTTTTTTTTAATTTTCAGCTTAAGGACCCCCCCCCACACACACACACACCGGCATCCCCGGCGGTAAATCGAGCCCTGCCCGGGAGTACACAATGATGTTGAGACAGCTTCGCACACACACACACGCGCGCGCGCACACACACACACACACACAAAGCACAAGCCTTCTAGCGCAAATTTCCATTGTTTCACCACAACATTGAATTGTCGGCACTTCTCCTCTCGTGTGATCTTTGATATCAGATCCTTTCTTATCGGTAGGCTATGTAGGCAACCGCATTGGGCACCCCCACACACACACACACTGTCAAAGGGCCTCCCCCCTCTTTAACTATTATTTTTTATTTGGATGCTAAGACGGCCTCGACAGGTATTTTCGGCTATTGTCTCCAAATCTTTATAGAAATATATCTGCCAAGGGCATTAGGCCTACGAATCTATCCATATACGGCCCTGCTTGATACGATGTACTAAATACACTTTGTTCTATTAGCAATGTTTTCTAGTTTCATTTTTTTGAAACCCTATCTTTCTTTCGATCTATATTATCCTTACCCCCCCCCCCCCCCCCCCCAATCTAACCAGAACCTGTCACCGGGACAGTTTTGTGGTGCATTTTGCAATCTCCCTCTCCACCCCCAACCTATTATGCCTTTGGAGAACGTATGCAACTGGAGTAGATGAGCCCGGAGCCCGTAACCTTCTCTCGACATTGGCGCCACATAGTCACTGGAGCCATCTGGCTTTAAGAATGATGACAACAATCATTTGATCACCTGGTGTCGATTATAACATGCACACAATCGATACATTATTAAATAATAGAATTCATAACGCATAAACACCCGACTCTGCCTTACATTTTAATTGGGGGATAGAGTGTCTGTGGAGTAGAATAATAAACCAATTCACTGACAAAACGGTGTGACGCAAATAAGTGTTTCAATTTTTCACCCTGTCATTGACTAGTTCGTTGGTTGACCCGTGGGCAACGTAAGCTTTGTTTTCAGTGACGCTGTGGGCGATACCATTTAGTGGGTGACATCATTATTAGTTAACCGGTGACGACATGGGAGATACCATTCTGTGGGTGACATCAATATCATCATGTGGGTGATACGAGCGCAGCTAAGCTCATCCTTGGCGAGATGGAAATGTTTTAACTGACCTCAGAAGTCAGAGCCACATAATCAGAGGCGAGGCGAGGGTTGGGCAAGGGGGGGGGTGCGTCATGCTCCAGGCGCTGCTCACAAAGTGGCGCCAAATGGTATATTTACATATAGTATTTTATGGTTTTCGAATGAGGGGGGGCGCTAAAAAAGCATTGTGTCCCGGGCGCGAGTTAAGCTCGCTACGGCACTGCACATAATATAGTCAGAACTTTCATAGGCCAGTTGTTCAGCTTTGAAAATGTCTTAAGGACAGGGTCGGCTTTAAGCCTAGTGAACTGATTGTGAAACGCTCAGGGAAAAGAGAGAGAGGGTGGTGGGGTTTCTACTCTCAACATTACTTTAATGTTGATAAGGTCCAATCATTCAAAAGTCCGGTCTTGCTTATATTTTGATAGATCAACATTGAAAGGATTGAGATGTCTCTTGAACCAGGAAAAGGAGGGGGTTGGAATCTAATCCTGCACCAACATAGTTCTAAAAAAAAACTGAAACGTACAGACACACTGCAAGATTGTTTACGTTTGTGTAATGTACATTGTATGTCAGATAGCAACAGATAAAACAAAAGCTGTACTAACCGACTCATTGACGCCTTATATATTTGTTGTTCTAATACTATAGGGACCCCCCCCCCCGACTAGTACTTTTATCTAGTTCCCCAAATATCTCTAAAATTATCTAGTTCCCCAAATAGGCCTTTCTCTAAAACAATCTAGTTCCCCAAATATCTCTAAAAATTATCATCTTCTTAGGTCCCCTAAAAACCTCAAAAAAAAAACAAACAAACAAAAAAAAAAACGGCTCGATTTTAAGGAACTGAAATTTATCAGGCGGTTGTATTTTAATTATCCATATGTTAATTGTTATTGCGTTTGATACGTGCGAAAATTATTTTGTGAGCGGTTGATATAAAAATAAATGATGTGTTAACATCAGTAGCACAACTCGGGGTCGAGGGGGGGGGGTAAAACGCCCATAGTTTCATATTTTGACTAAAATAGTACACATTCAGAACTACTTAACCACGCAAAAACTAGTTAGGTTTGTAAGCTGGGAGAGATGGGAAGTTCACAAGTTTTTGGACCATTGCGAGAAACAAAAATACACAGAAAACAACTGGACTCTGAGCTGGGTTCATGTGGCGTCCCACGGACTTAATTAACTTACAAATAAAGAAACCTGTGAATCAACATGATACAATATGTCTATATGTTGAGTGCCTCTTTCAGCCCCGTAGCGTGAAAATTCTACAGCAGAGGCCAGGCATTCTACAGCAGGGGCCAGGCAATAGCTGGGGGGGGGGAAGGGCAGGTTATACATTTAACTAAGTAGAGCAAATAAGCAGAGGGGGCCAGACAAAACGCCCGTAACCTTCTCTCGACACGCTACAGACCTGGCCTCTTTACAGGAACTTTTTTGATTATACATAAATTTATATATAACCGAAAAAAATAACTGTCAGTTTAAATAAATATTTTGAAAACAAAAGGAGGGACTTTAGTAAAAGATTTTCAGGAAACAAAATAAAAAGATTTCTACAATAAAAAAAACTAAAAGTCCTCCCCGGCGGGGAATCGAACCCCGGTCTCCCGCGTGACAGGCGGGGATACTTACCACTATACTACCGAGGACTCAAACAAATCGTTGTTGCAAACTAGGTCTTGTTCAGTTTAGTTGCAAAAAAAAAAAACAAAAAAAAAAACAATCTTACAGAAAGAATAACAAATAAAGGGCCTGTTATCCAGTGTTCAGGTTACCTTTTATTATGGTGATCTTTGATTCGATTGGCAGTGTGGGCCCACCAGAATCGGAAACTCAACCATATCATTTCTCCTCAGAGCTAATAAAAAACACACTGATTAGAAAAGGGCTTAAGAAAAAGTATTGGAAAAAATAATGAAGTTTTAAATTTAGTAATGGTTACACTACGCCAGACTACGGTTACAGCAAAAAAATATATATAATTACGTATTCCCCGAACAATGCCCTAGCAATTAGTTCAGAGGCAGGTACTTCCAAACTACCTATTCAAAATACCATTACCTCACTACCACAGTACATGCGAAATTTTTTTTTTTTTCATTTAAAAGCTAAATCCACATACATTGTCATCAATGACTAGACAATATAACCTTTAACCTAGTTAAGGCCGGGGAGAGGGTATGAATTATGAGACTGTGGATGAGAGACAGAGATAGAGAGAGAGAGAGAGAGAGAGGTGGGTGGGGGGGGAGGGTGTCAAGTTGAGACAAGTTTTGTGTGACAGTGTGAAAAGACATATCGAGTAACGATAATGCATTAAAAACACCACACCAAGTCTATTCTATTACATTCCACATAATAGTGTTTTTTTATAACTCCCTCGGGCTAAGGACGTGTTACATAACAGTTTTAAGACTTCAGGTGTAAGTGCATATATGTATGTTAGTCTCTTGTTTTTTGTGTGCACTGTATCGATTCATTCATCAACCTGTCTACTAGTCCGTTAGCTCCATACCTCTTTTTGTTGCATAAAAACTTTAATTCTAGTGTAAAAAAAACAACAAAACAAACAGCAACGTTATGTATCAATCCATTTATCGACTATCTATCAATCCATTAGTTCTATCCACCAATCCATTAGTTCTATCTATCAATAACTTAGTTCTATATATCAATCCATTAGTTCTATCCACCAATCCATTAGTTCTATCTATCAATACATTAGTTCTGTCTATACATCCATTAGTTCTATATATCAATCCATTAGTTCTATATATCAATACATTAGTTCTGTCTATAAATCCATTAGTTCTATCTATACATTTTTTTAATGGGAGAGGAGGGGAGGGAGGGAGAGAGAGAGAGAGAGAGAGAGAGAGAGAGAGAGAGAGAGAGAGAGAGAGAGAGAGAGAGAGATGACAGACAAAAAGAAATGTTAGCATTCGAAGTCAGTATTGGAAGTAGGGGAAGTAACTCAAGATCTTTTTCCAAGGCCAAAACACCACAGAGTCATCTTTTCTTTCATTTTTTTAAAATACTTATCCTTTGAACAAAAGCAAATATCAAGTGTTGGAACTGCAGCTGGCATTGTACAGATTTAATACTGTAGTGTAGTATTTCTCTCCAGTAGAACACAAAACGTCTCCCCCTTCCCCACTATACCCTCTCCCCCCCCTCTCCCTCCGTCTGACACTTCACTGCAGCTTGGATGTCCCAGTTCTAGGTCGACTGACGACGAATATCTTATCTACAATCAACACCGCTGACAGTTCGAGTAGTAAAGTATTCTCTAACAGATAATTACAAGTAGCCGCGACCTGAACACAAGTTGAGAATGTGCCAGCATTCAATGGCAATCATTTCACAGACGGTTTTAGGGACACCCCTTGTCCCTTGGAACTGAATCTGAAACCCACGAAAAATCGACTGAAAACCAGGGTCATCGAGAGATACCCCGAGGCCCCCGTTACAACGAAAATATGTACAAACATGTTAATGTGACCGTTATAATTTATTTAAAAAAACAAACAAACGAACAAACAAATTATTCATTACGCTCAGAGCCTGCCTTAAGTATTTGGAGGCCTTATGCAGTAACTTTAAGATGTGTACGGTGGGCCCTAGACAAAGACCAAGATCTGTACAAGGGCCCTAGGCCAATAACTTCAATATATGTGCAAGGGCCCTAGGCGGAGACTTCAAGAAAGGGTACATTTTAAGGAATTTTGACTGGGCTACATTGGGTGGGATGGGGAGATGAGTAAAGGGGTTCTAATAAAAGACTTCAAAATAAGTACGGGGGGCGGGGCTAATGCTGAGACTTCAGGATGTGTACAAGGGGCCCTAGGCAGATACTCCAAGACTGGGCATATTTTAAGGAATTAGGAATTCGAACCTGAAACGTATGTCAGGTAGCTCCCCTTTTGAACTAAAATGCCCCCTATGGCAGATCTCCACTGCGCATTATTCTGGTAAATGTGTCTCTGCCCTTCCCGTAAGAAGGGAAACTGATGGTCGAGGGGGGTTGGATCCACGCCTTCCCATCTTTCCTTTCCCATTTTTATTTTTTTTAAAAAAATTAAAGTATCTTTCTTCATAATAGAAGAAGTTTTTTCTTAATCTTTCAAACACCCTTTTTTATTTGGATACTTGACCTTGGTTGGGGGGGGAGAAGTGGGGTGGCGCGGTGTCCTTGTGGTTGGCCTCACAACCCTTACTTTTTTTAGTTTACACCCTATATTTTTAAACCTCCATCAAAACAATTCTTAATTGTATTTAACTGTGTTATATACAAGCACACTTTCTTCAGCTTATTTGACTATACATGTATTGCCCGTAGACACAATATCCTCAGCATATTAAGATGGTCTATTTTGTCAACTTATATAAGTGTAATCAGAATATTTTTTTTCCGATCCTCTATTGATTTCTTCAGCTTTTTGAGCTATTTTGATTGGCTTGGGTGACAATTATTTTAGCTTGTTGGTAATTATTTTAGGTAAATTATTTTAGCTTGTTTGGACAATTATTTTAGCTTGTTTGGACAATTTTATTTAGCTTTTTGGACTTTTTTTTCTCTATAAGAACAATTCTTTCAGCATGTATGAGACTATATTGTGTATGTTTGCCAACTGCATGTTTATAGACAAACTCTATTACTGACAGTCAATCTATTTCGTCTATCTGGTCAGACAACTTTATTCTGTTTAAACACAGTATTTTACTCTGGAGGGTTATTATACTTGAAAGTTAAAATAAATAAATTGGGAATAAAGCAAAATAAATAAATCCCTTTCATAAGATAAAAGAAAAGAAGAAGGTGGGTATGGGATGTGGGTGGGGCGTGGAGGCTGTAAGGGTATGGGAGGGAAACATTATCCGTCCGGCTGTGACAAGTCATCGGGAATAACAAGGCATGAAATTTTAATCCTTTTTTTAAATTTTATCCCACTTGTGCGACACTGGGGAGTCGCAGATAGTGAGAAAGATGAATAGAAGCCCGGGGGGGGGGGGGGGGGAGTCAAATACGCATACACACTTAAAGATAGAATAAGAGAGAAAGAATGGGAGAAAAGAGGAGAGTGTCTTGGAATATGATGTAAATTTAATATATATATATATATATATAACAATTTCTGTCCAATTCTGCCATCTTCTCTTAGCCCCACCTTCTCTTTATTTAATTTGCTTTTTTTTTTCAACACCCCCCCATCCCCCACCTTCGCAAGAAGCAATGCACCCGGTTCTCACTAACCCAGGTCATATATCTCGGTAATGCATCGCTTTATGTCAACAAGTCCAATTTGACTTGAGCCGGATTTATGAAGACTCGATTATTATCTCATTCAAACTCTCATCTGAAAGTAAACAAAAAGTAAAGTTTTAAGTCAACATTTGTCTGAAATCAGACGCTTAATGTAATCTTGTTTGCTTATCTTTGACAAAAAAAAGTATGTTGTAAATTAATTCTTTTTTTTTTTTTAAAAAAGGAAAGATATCATTTAATTTTTTTTTTGCATGCAACATCTTTTAAATGCATTTTATTTATATGCGATTTCTTTAAACGCAACATATTTATAAGCAACATCTTTAAATGCAACATATTCACATTCAAAATCTTTTAAAGTAACATATTGTCATGCAACATCCTTAAACGCAACACATTTGGAGCTAAAATTTTAAATCCACGCCACATCTTTAATGCAACATATTTGCTTGCCACATCTTTAATGCAACATATTTGCTTGCCACATCTTTAATGCAACATATTTGCTTGCCACATCTTTAATGCAACATATTTGCTTGCCACATCCTTGATTCAGCCAATTTGCCTTCCACATCTTTAATGCAACATATTTGCATATACTTGCAGCATCTTTAAGAGATATCTTAACTAGCATCGTCAACGTTCACTATAATGTACCGCAGTCTGTGTGCCGATAAAACTATTGGCTGTACGCAATATAATCCTGTATATTGGCCTACTGAAGGAAAAATGTGTATTGTGTATGCCCACGTTATGAGATTTGGAAATCAGCCAGTATCTCACTAAATATATTTGTTAATATCCATACTGTGTTTACTTGTAACATCTTTTACATTCACTACATACAAAGAACCTATAGAAGTCATTAAAGCATCAGATTTAAAACGCTTTTATACTGAAGGGTTGTGGTGCTGGTGGTGGTGGTGGGGGGGGGTCCGTTAGAAATGCGGAGCCATAGGAGGTTGCGTAATTCACTTATTCAAACGAGTGGCCCAACTTGCGACACAAATGTATGTCCTTGGCAGTTTTAGCTTTCCTCGTAATGAGTAATCTTTACTGAGTGTCTCACACACACACACAGACACACATTCACGACACATACTCATTCACAAACACACATACTCATTCACAAACACACATACTCAATCACAAACACACATACTCATTCACAAACACACATACTTATAAGAATGGCTCTGTGAATTGAGACATGTGAAGAGCTGTTTGTCTAAGATGTACAAAGACATCATTACTTCTCCACCTCTCGACAAATAACGGGTATTATTTCTTACAAAGATGTTCTTAGCCACTTCAGACTTAATTCAGCTGGGTTATTGTTATGTGTGACTTTTTTTTTTCATATAAAATGGATTGAATGACAATCCAGCCAAGACCACAAAGTTAAAAAATTCAAAGAAAATGTTGAATTTGATTGAAATTTTAATTCTAATTAAAAAAAAGATTTCTTTTCATCAGTTTTTTTTTTAAATTAAATATATACAAGGCTCAGTAGCGCAACGAGGGGGGGGGGGCATTGGGGGCATTTGCCTCCCTCCCACCCAAAATAAAAAAAATTTGTAAGATTAGACCAAAATTAGTCACATGTAAGTAAGTTATATCTCATGATGTTTAATACAAGTGATTTTGCCCCCTTCCGAAAGTTTGGTCTAGTTGCGCCTCTGCAAGGGCTCCCCCGAGTCAGTGGTACATAAAACAGGGACGGTGTGATAAGGCACACATAGCCAGCTAGGTTTAAGACCTGAACAAACAAAGAGGGTCCCGGGCAGTGCACTGTTACATTAAACACATTTACTCATTATTTAAAAAACAAAAACAATCTTGCAATGAAGGGGGGGGGGCCATCATATTGTTCCGCATGTTGGCCTTAAGGTGATCACGCCATCCCTTGACCTGTAAATTGATAAATTGAGAACATCAGTCAGGTAAAACTATTTACACTTACAATGGAATGCAGAAATCTCAGTAAATTTTTATATAAATTATACCGGCGTCATATGAAACAAATATTAGCCTATTGTACATGTCTTGTGTTTTATTTCCCTTCTCGCACACTTTTTAAATTTATTTTTGTGTGATGATTTTCATTCCATCTTTTTTGGTAAACACTTTTTTTTCATTCGCATCAATTTTTAGTTGGCATCACATTGGCATAAATACTTCTTGGGTCAATACATGGTTCAATATTTACGGCCATGGCGGAAGAAATAACAAAATAAGCAGTACTAAATAATTTGTTACATATTTCTTTACAAATAAAGTATTGAATAACATATTGACAGTAAAAAAGTGTTAATTTTCTATTTTACAAATTAACACTTTTTTGTTTATTCCACTCTAATAATTGTTTTCATATCGGTGCAATCAAAAATTAGCTTTCGTTTTTTTAAATGACGTCATTTTAAAATATTTATTCTAATTCTCAGCTCAAATTTATCTAAGCGATTATCGAACCTTCTTCTATTTTGAATTCGACTTCTTAAATTTTTTGGCGCATCCATCCAACATGATAAAATGAATTTTCAAATTAAATCTCTATACTTATAAGACGCATTTGCTGTCTGTCTGTCTGTCTGTTCCCTTATAACTCAAGATCCAGACAACCAAATAACGTGAAATTTGGTACACGTACACATAATTACATGGGGAAGGTTATAGGACAGGTTTCGTTTCATCTCGATGGGTAGTTTAATTGTAATAAATTATTTTTATTTTAGTATCTTTTACTATATTAAAGTAATCTCGACGGTGACATAAATAAAACTCTTATGTGACGTCATTTCCCGATGATCCAATAGAACTTGCGCGCTGGTGCTGTATCGTGCCTTTGTGCTGCAAAGAATTGTTGATGTTTTTCCCGATTTGTACAGTTTGAGGAAGGATAAGGAGTGAGGGAGAGAGAGGGAGATGAGAGAAGGAGAGAGAAAGGGAGGGAAGGAAAAAGAAAGGAAGGGAGGGAGAGAGGGAGTAGGGAGGGAGAAAGAGGGGGAGGGAGGGAGAGAGAGAGGGTGGGAGAGAGAGAGGGTGGGAGAGAGGGAGGGATATAGAGATAAAGAGATAAGGGGCAGGGTGGGAGAGAGAGGAAATTAGGGAGGGAGGAAGGGGGGGAGAGGGGGAGAGAGGAGGGCGGGAGAGAGGGAGAGAGGGGGGATGGGAGAGGGAGGGATGGAGAAAGGAGGGAGGGAGAGAGGGGGTAGGGAGGGAGAGAGAGGGAAGGAGGAAAGGAGGAAGGGGGAGAAAGGGAGGGAGAGAGAATGGCGGGAGAGAGGGAGAGAGAGGGGGATGGGAGAGGGAGGGATGGAGAAAGGAGGGAGGGAGAGAGGGGGTAGGGAGGGAGAGAGGAAAGGAGGAAGGGGGAGAAAGGGAGGGAGGGGGAAGGACAGGGGTAGAGAGAAGGAGTGAGGGAGAGAGAGGGAGGGAGAGATGGAGATGGAAGAGTTAGGGAGGGAGGGAGAGGGAGGGAGGGAGAAAGGGAGGGAGGGAAAGAGAAAAGGAGAGAGAGGGGGTAGGGAGGGAGTGAGAGGGGGAGGGAGAGAGAGAGGAAGGGAGTGAGGGGGTAGGGAAAAAACAGAAGGTATATATATTTTTAAAAAAATTTTCTCACTGCCGATTATTTGGTTTAGAGAGTTTTGTAGAATATTTTTAAAATGGCAGCAAAAAAAAAACAAGAAGAAATTCAATTTGAATAATTGATTAAAACAAGTAATAAATCAATCACAAATATTAATTTCATGCCCAAACAAGAAATAGATAAATCATAAATCATTTTGCTGCATCATATTGAGCTCTATGTCACAGAAAATTTTAATAAATAAATCGAAAAGAACACACATCCAAGTACATACTAACATACAAACAAACACACATAACAGTAATAATAATGTATGATATAACGTAACACCTGTAAGCCTTACACACAAATAAAATGAAAAAAATAATTTACTTCGTTTTTTTTTATTATGTGTGCTATTTATCAAATCTTCTATGATGTTTTTACTTATTCAATTCATTGTATATTGTTAAGGGAGATAAAGGTCATGATAAATCAAACCGAATGTTATTTCTTTACGCCTTTCCAAATAACAATAAGGGGACAGAAGAAGGATACATCATTTCGCTACAACTCTATTCAATATAATCTTCACGCAATTTCTATTGTGATATGCCATAGAGCAGGGATTCTCAAAAAAAAAATCATGGCTAATCGATTTCGAAGCGCCCAACTTTGCGATACAACGAAGCAAAAGACAGACTTATGGTGTGTGTGTGTGTGTGTGTGTGTGCGTGCTTGTGTGTGAGAGTGCTTGTGTGTGTGTAAAGATAAAGCAAAAATTCACCTAATAAAATTACTATGAAACTTCTGGCTACCGCCTCCCAAAAAGTTTTTGTGTAGCACGAGTTTGAGATCCACTGCCATAGAAGTTTTTTAAAAATATTTCCGGAACCTGACTTATGGCTCTGTGATATACAGGAACCTGACTTATGCCTGTGTGATATACCATTATTAAAACAAGAACTGGAAAATTAAAAGTTAGTTTTTTTGTTAACACTATAAATCTAGTAGGTCTACATCTCCACAGACTATGTAATGTATAATCTGTAGTGTATCTCTTTGATAAAGTAATGTATTGAGTTTAATTTTATGATTTATTGTCTGTGTGTTTCACAACCATGAAATACTGTAAGACAAGTCTAGTTTCTGTTCCTTTTCAAAGATCCTAAATAAGTATGAGCATATCATAAATACATAAATATGGTGGCTTTTGGAAAAATTATATTTAAATTTATATGATGTACAGTCCGTATGATTTATATTCTGTGTAGAGAACCAGGGTTATATAGTTTTTGGTATAACAACACTGCAAAAAAAAAAAAAAAATTTTTGACACTATTCAGCAGTAAAGTTGCACTGTTACAAAACGTTGCTGTTAAACTACATTTGCACTTTTACAAAACGTTGCTGTTAGACTAACTTTGAACTGTTACAACACGTTGCTATTAAAGTGACTTTGCACTGTTACAGCACGTTGCTGTTAAACTAACTTTACACTGTTACAACATGTTGCTGTTAAACTAACTTTGCACTGTTACAACACGTTGCTGTTAAACTAACTTTGCACTGTTACAACACGTTGCTGTTAAACTAACTTTCCACTGTTACATCACGTTTCTGCAGTACTAGAGTTTGCATTGCTACAACACGTTGCTGTTAAACTAACTTTGCACTGTTACAGCATGTCTCCGATGACTCTTTCCACACTCTTTCCCTTCTGATCTTGTGTAACAGTCAGTGTGACCTGCTTTATTAGGTCAAGACTGAGCTTAACCATTTCTAACTAATGACTTTGAAATATTTCAACCGCCGCTTGTTGAAAGGAATGCAGCTCGAACCTGGATGACGTGCCACACTGTTAGATATCCACGTCACATATTTGGGAAAACGTAATCTTTGGATGTAAGCAATGTCCGAAATTCTGCATTAAAGAAATGGGTAAAATAATCTAAAATTTTTTAATGAATACGTAAGTATTCATAGTCTTTCTTACGTTTGTTTAAGTGCCCTAGATAATTGAACTTTTAGAAGCCCTATATATATATATGTATATATACTAGCCATCCCGCGTCGTAACAAACGCCGCCTTATCAACCAATATAATAACTGTAATTATATTTTTTAATAAGCAATCAAACAAAATAACAGGCTGACATCTTCGGAAAAAATACGTGGTATGCAAAGTTGAACTTTGACCAAACATGTGCAGACTTTATTGTCACTATCTGGCACCTTCCAGCAACTTGTATTTTTTTTATTTTATTGTTTTCATTCAGCATTCCCTCATTTCCGCGGTTAAACGGATACATAATTTACCGCGGCGGGGGATAAATGAAATAGTTTCATATTTAGTGCACATTAAAACATGTTCAGGGGCAAGTTTATGTAAGACATCATTAAATTAATGAAATATTTTTTTGTTCTAAGACGGGCGGACGGACTATAATTTAACATTTCAGTTTTGCCCCCCCCCAAACCTCGTCAAAGTTGTCTAGATCCGCCCCTGAACATGATTACGACCAAACAATCTGTTTTAAAAAATTACTGGAGCTGTCTAGACATAAAAAATAGTATTGTACAACCACCATTGCGCTCTCATTGCTTAATATATTTCACTAAATAAAACAACAAAACGTCATATAATCTATATAGGCTGGTGCAACACCGCGAGCATTACATCGCGAGTCGTCACGTGTCTTCTATAAATAGTCTTGCAGGCTGATGTAATTACTGGAGCGCTTGCTGCGATCCAGCCCCCACCCCTCCCCCGTCTCCACACTACAGTGTTTTTTTTTCCGGGTCCTGAGATGTCGTCTGTGATCGGGAATTCCAAGTGGTAGCTTGCGTATATATAATTTCTGAATCCATTTCTCGGGAATTTAAGAAAAGTTCTCGACATTTTTTTTTAAATCTGCTTTCGAAAGCCTCACTATCCCCCTCCCCCCCTCCGCCCCCATCTCCCCGTTTTGATGCCAATGAAGTAGTCGATAATGGACTATCTTCAAACAAACAAAAAAAAAAGATTAAAAAATGGGCGTGGATCAGTGGTAACTTTTAAAAAAACAAAAGTCCGTCAACAAGTTTGTTGCTGGGTTCATTATTTCGTTATGTGTCAACGTGGGCATTGTCCAATTAATGTTCTGGGCTAATGAGATCATTATATTACATGTACAATGCACGCGCTTATAAACTGGTGTGACATTTTAAAAAAAAACATTTTTAAAGTAGAAATTATCGCTAGTTTGTATTTTTATGAGGTTAAGTGATGTAATCAAGTTCGATTTTTTTTTCCGCTTTGAATCAGTTGGTTCCTCGACCACACCCGTCCAACTATTGAGGGTTCTTCTCATGACCCCCCCACCCACCTACTATGGATTCCTCTAGTCACACCCACTCCCCAACACCGTTCTAAGGGTTTCTCTCAGCACACCCTATTATTACACACGTCTGACCTACTATTAAATTTTACTCTGCAAAGACAGAGTTAAGATTTTTTTTTCTTTTAACGTGTTCAAATCAAAATAAATTTGATAAGTAGTCTGAACAAAAAAAGTCAATCATATTTTCGCTACTAAAATAAACTGATTAAATTTGTAGAAAAAGTAATAAATATAAGAATTAGCCATTTTTTATAATATATTTTCCTCCGTTAATACGTTTTCATGCACACGGGACAATGCCAAATGTTAAGGCTCAACAATAAGCAAAGATACAACAATGACATTTGGCTAAAGCAAAGATACAACAATGACATTTGGCTACAGCAAAGATACAACAATGACATTTGGCTAAAGCAAAGATACAACAATGACATTTGGCTAAAGCTAAGATGCAACAATGACATTTGGCTAAAGGGAAGATGCAACAATGACATTTGGCTAAAGCAGAAATACAACAATGACATTTGGCTAAAGCAAAGATACAACAATGACATTTGGCTACAGCAAAGATACAACAATGACATTTGGCTAAAGCAAAGATACAACAATGACATTTGTCTAAAGCAAAGATACAACAATGACATTTGGCTAAATTGAATACAAGAACATCGCTGATTCAAATTGGAATGATTCATTTTTAAACTAATTCATGTTTAGCTGCTACTTCACTGTTTGAAAACATGATTCATGCGAAAAAGTCAAAACTGTAAAGCTATCCCTATCTGAATTTCAAACTTACCACATGTATGTAACGTACCTGCTTAACCGGGTGACACACATGGCGCCAAGATATTATGTTCTAGTATGCTGCGATAAAACGGCAGAAGGTCGAGGTCAAACAAAAAAAATATAAATAACTTTAAATGATATAAAACTGTTTGCTTGCTTTTTAAAAAAAAAAATAAAACTTTGGGGCAATATCTTGTACAATCTCGTAAAATACTAAAACCTCAGACTAATTACTAGTTGGCGAAGTCACTGTAGATGTCGGTCGTACCATCTTCCTGTTATCGACCTTTACAGACAGACAAACGCAAACAATGACTCAATTTACTAGATCACTTTTATTATGCATGTAGTTGAATTATTCATTATAATGTTACATTTGCACATATTTTCTTTCACCGTGCGATATAAAATGTCTTCTAGTCATATAGTTACAATATGCACATCGGTTTGTATCACATTTAAATATATTGTATTAGTTACTCATTAATTTTATTGTGAAATGACTGGGTACAATGGTGGGTGAGTCTGTAATTAGATAAATATATAAATCTACACTCAACTGTTTGCGAATGACCCTCCGAATTCATTTCCGTCTATGTGACTCATTTTTTTTTGCTGACATGATTTAAAGAAGAAAAAAAAATGTACCCCCTTTTAAAATAATTTGATATTCAACCCGCCCTTTGAACACCAAATCTTCTTCTTTTTTTTTAATTCGTTTTTATTTTTTCTCGAGAAGTGACAAGACTTGTCTTTCAAAAATGTGGCCAGACACGAAGATACGTTAATGACTTGACATTCAACTTAACGCCAAACTCGACAAACTTTCCCAGCATTCATTGCGCACCGAAAACAAACATTAAAAAAAAATCTTATCTTAAGGGAAGTCGAACCTTTCGTTATATATAATTTTTTTTTTATATTCCTTGCATTAAACTATCTCAAGGTTTCATAAATTGTGAAGTTATTAATTAGTTGTCAGTGTGTCACGTGAAGTAACAAGAAGGACGACGAGATAAACATTCACAGTAAACACCGGGACCAACTGAGACATTTACGAGGGTAAATATTAACGAAATTGAGGCGGGGGAAATGTCTTTAAAAAACTTCATTACGACATCAACACACTTATATCATCATCATGCGGCTGTTTCGACACAGACGTACGATGGCTTTGATTTTTTTTTTAAATGATAAAATTCACACATGCATACTATGCATGGGTGGGGTGTGTGTGTGTGTGGGGGGGTGATGCAAGCTAGACTTGAAAGCGTCTTCAGCTGATGCGTCCATGAGTGATTCACAACACATCAATAGATATAACGGTACATGTGTTACATTTTATTGAGGCTGAGATGACAGAACTTTCGAACTGACTGGGGGGGGGGGAGGGGGGGCCTTTGTCCACCAAAGTGGGCGTGTCGCAGGTCAGGTGTCAACCCCCCCCCCCAACGGCTACATTTACCGACGTCTTCCATGTCACTCTGATGGGCGCTGTATCCGAAGCTGTGGTGGGTGTGTTCAGGGCCGGATTAAAAAGGGGGCATAATAATAATAATAATACTGATAAAATAACACAACATATCACAAATGTGAGCTCGACAGATAAATGAGGGCCAAGGGCTTAAGGCTAAGGCCGGCCTTGTTTGTCTTATGGTAAATCGAGCCCTAGGGAGGGGTTGACTACAAGATTGATTAAATAATAATAAAGAGTTCAATATAGAAATGATAAATCAACGTGTTCAAGCGAGG